>VWZE01018620.1:39609-85240 GCA_013396675.1 Eubucco bourcierii
GAGCTTGGAGGTCTCTTCCAACCTGCTTGATTCTGTGATTCTATGATCTTGAGTCCAGCCTAAATGTTTCTATGATTCTATAGTAAAGATCTTCTTCCTACCATCCAGTCTAAATCTACTGTGCTCCATGTCCTGGTTCTGCATGCCCCTGAAAGTAGTGCATCACTTGTGGTGGCACTTGGGACTATGTGGTGCTGAGTGCTGCCAGCTCTGACATCACATGTGTGGTTCTTCTCCTCTTCTTTTCCCACTCACCCCTAGGTTTTGCTCTTTCCTCACAACTTGCTGTGTTCCCCTCTTTGGTGCTTTCACCCTTCCCTAAGAGCAAAACCCTGACATGCCAGGCTGGGAAGGTCACACTGAGCAGTAAGAAGCTACTCCTGGCACACATTTGGACAAGTCCCTGTCTGGATATCTAATTCCTCTCCCACTTTGGCTCCCCTGCCTGTGGCATCACTCAGCAGCATGGCCCTGAGACACAGTGCTTTGTGTCTTGAGGTTTTAGCTGCTGTGTGACACCTTCAATGCTTTCTGGGTGGGTTTGCTGTTGCAGGAAATTCCTGGACACAAAACTACTTCACAGAACTACAAAATGGGTTGGGTTGGGAGGGACCTTAAATATCATCTTGTTCTAATCCCCTGCCATAGGCAGGGACACCTCCCACCAGCCCAGGTAGCTCAAGGCCTCATCCAACCTGGCCTTGAACATCTCCAGGGAGGGAGCAGCCACAACCTCCTTGGGCAACCTGTGCCAGTGTCTCGCCACCTTTGAGGTGGTTTATTGCAGGAAGATTGCAGAGCAGTTCCCCTTATTTCTGCCCCTCCTAGATGGCTTTTTCTTGTCCCCAGTTAGGACAATGCTCCATCCTTCAGCTCCAGTGTGTTTCTAAGCTTTTATAGAATCACAGAATGGTAAGGTTGGAAGGGACCTCAAAGCTCAGCCAGTTCCAACCCCCTACCATAGGCAGGGACACCTCCCACTAGCACAGCTCACCCAAGGCCTCCTCCAACCTGGCCTTGAACACCTCCAGGCAAGGAGCAGCCACAACCTCCCTGGGCAACCTGTGCCAGTGTCTCACCACCCTCACTGCAAACAACTTCCTCCTAACATCCACTTTCAATCTCCCCTCTGACACTTCAAACCCATTCCCCTTGTCCTGCCATTCCCAGACCTTGTCAATAGTCCCTCCCCAGCCTTCCTGGAGCCCCCTTCAGATCCTGCAAGGCCACTCCAAGCTCTCCTGGAAGCCTTCTCTTCTCCAGGCTGCAGAGCCCCAACTCTCTCAGCCTGTCCTCACAGCAGAGCTGCTGCAGCCCTCTCAGCATCCTCGTGGCCTCCTCTGGACTGCCTCCAACACTTCCATGTCCTTCCTGTGCTGGGGGATCCAGAACTGCACACAGGACACCAGGTGGGGTCTGAGGAGAGCAGAGCCAAGGGGCACAATCCCCTCCCTTGCCCTGCTGCCCACACTGCTCTTGCTGCAGCCCAGCACACAGTTGCTGTCTGGGCTGCACTCACACTGCAGCCTCATCTGGAGCTTTTCCTCACCCCAGACCCCCAGGGCCTGTTCCTCAGGGCTGCTCTCAGCCATTCCCCACTCAGCCTGGAGCTGTGCTTGGCATTGTGCCTACCCAGGTGCAGGACCTTCCACTTGGCCTTGTTGAATGTCCTGAGGTTGGCCTGGGCACAGCTCTGCAGCCTGTCCAGGTCCCTCTGGATGGCATCCATCTATGTTTCTGTTTCTATGATTCTATGTTTCTATGCTTCTATGCTTCTGTGTTTATGTTTCTATGATTCTGTGTTTCTATGATTCTGTGATTCTATCATTCTATGTTTCTATGTTTCTATGATTGAGGCCTCTGAAACCATGCTTGCACGTTAGGTGCTTTCCCTGCTCTTGGTGGGAGTCTCTCATTCAGCCCAGTTCTCAGGCAGAGTGAGAAGCAGGAGTGAGCTCTGTGTCATGCTGAGCTTTCCAGTTCTCACATTTTCAGGTGTAAATGAGACTTTGCACTTCAACAAGACAACCTCCCCCTGCTGCTCAGGGAGGACTCCAGTCCTGTTGCACTGCTGTGCACTGGAGATCTTTATGTCAGGAGCCCTGCCAGGCTGGTACCTCTCTTCTTCCCTAATTATCAATTGCCACTAATGAATCAGATCTTCATTCCCTGTTTGGCACATAGGGGTGAGCTGCACCATTACTGTAGTGCCACAATCTTGGAATTGTTTGGGTTGGAAAAGCCCTCTAAGGTCATCCAGTCTATCAACCCAACATCAACTCGGCCACTGAACCATGCCCCAAAGTGCCATGGCCACACCTTTCCAGAACTCCTCCATTTCAACCCTTGGCATGGTTATCTTCTGGGAACTGATGCTGTTAGTATTTGAGAAACAGGATTTCTTCTTGTGCCAAGCCAGCCTCAAGAAGGTAAAAAAGAACAAGTGCAAGGTCCTGCAGCTGGGTTGAGGCAATCCCAAGCACCAATCCAGGCTGGGCAGTGACTGGCTGGAGAGCAGCCCTGAGGAGAGAGACTGATCCCATTCTGTGCTTCTGTGCTTCACAACCTCCCTGGGCAACCTGTGCCAGTGTCTCACCACCCTCACTGCAAACAACTTCCTCCCAACGTCCACTTTCAGTCTCCCCTCTGCCAGTTTAAACCCATTCCTTCTCCTCCTCCTGTCATTGCAAGCCCTTGCCAATAAACCCTCCCCAGCCTTCCTGTAGCCCCCTTCAGATCCTGGAAGGCCACTGCAAGGTCTCCTGGCAGCCTTCTCTTCTCCATGCTGCAGAGCCCAAACTCCCTCAGCCTTTCCTCACAGCAGAGCTGCTGCAGCCCTCTCAGCATTTCCTCTGGACCTTCTCTAACACTTCCATGTCCTTCCTGTGCTGGGGGCTCCAGAACTGCACACAGGACTGCAGGTGGGGTCTGAGGAGAGCAGAACAAAGGGGCACAATCCCCTCCCTTGCCCTTCCTCCTGTGTATGCTGCTAGTTCAAATCAAACAAACTGAAGGTCTCCTGTTGTTTTGGATGGAATCCCCTCCCTTGCCCTGCTGCCCACTTTTCCCTTGCTGCAGCCCGGGACACAGTTGACTTCTCCTTGATGTCTTTCTTCCTACACACTTGTGCTGTGGCTCCTCTCCACCATCCCCCAGTAGTGATGAACAAGATGTAGGGGGCCTACAGGAAGGCTGGGGAGGTGTTATTTACAAGGTCCTGCAACGACAGGACAAGGGGCAATGGGTTTGAACTGGCAGAGGGGAGGTTTAGACTGGATGTTAGGAGAAAGTTCTTTACAGTGAAGATAGTGAGACACTGGCAGAGGTTGCCCAGGGAGGTCATGGCTGCTCCCTCACTGGAGGTGTTCAAGGCCAGATTGGATGAGGCCTTGAGTGACCTGTGCTAGTGGGAGATGTCCCTGTCTATGGCAGGGGGTTGGAACTAGATGATCCTTGAGGTCCCTTCCAACCTTACCATTCTATGATTCTATGATTCTTTATGGCCTTATGCCTCTCCCTTCTGTCCTCAGTGTCACACTGGGTGGCACAAGATGATGGAGCTGGGCTTCTGCAGGCAGCATCCAACTGCAGCTTTTGTTTTCAGATCCTCCTTTAACTCCTGGAAGAGGATGTTTCATTTCTCTTGTCCTTCTTTCCTCTGAACCCCAAGAACAGGAGGGGGCTGACACCATTGCCCCTGGTTTTCTTTGCCTGTCAGTTGTATATTGCTATATGTAAGTGCAGCAGGGCACATCCTGGGGTCCTTCCTGTGATTCACCTTTGTGATCTGCCCTGTTGCAATTAATTTGCCTCCTCACTTTATAGGTGAGGAGAGGAGGATGTCATAGAGGGACATAGCATTGCCCAGGCACTGCCATAGAATCGCAGAATCATAGAATGGTAAGGTTGGAAGGGACCTCAAGGATCAGCCAGTTCCAACCCCCTACCATAGGCAGGGACACCTCCCACTAGCACAGCTCACTCAAGGCCTCCTCCAACCTGGCCTTGAACACCTCCAGGGAGGGAGCAGCCACAACCTCCCTGGGCAACCTGTGCCAGTGTCTCACCACCCTCACTGCAAACAACTTCCTCCTAACATCCAGTTTAAATCTTCCCTCTGCTACTTCAAACCCATTCCCCTTGTCCTGTCATTCCCAGACCTTGTCAATAGTCCCTCCCCAGCCTTCCTGTAGCCCTCTTCAGACACTGGAAGGCTACTCTAAGGTCTCCTGGAAGCCTTCTCCTCTCCAGGCTGCAGAGCCCCAACTCTCTCAGCCTGTCCTCACAGCACAGCTGCGGCAGTCCTCTGAACATCTTGGTGGCCTCCTCTGGACTGGCTCCATCACTTCCATGTCCTTCCTGTGCTGGGGGCTCCAGAACTGCACCCAGGACTGCAGGTGGGGTCTGAGGAGAGCAGAGCCAAGGGGCACAATCCCCTCCCTTGCCCTGCTGCCCACACTGCTCTTGCTGCAGCTCAGCACTCAGGGCAACCTCTGATGAAATTGGACCCAGTGACATTTATCAGTCCTGTCCCTTGCTCTCAATTCTGTATCACTACTTGGTGATGATGATCTAGACAAGCCAGCATGGCTTGGGTGGGTGTGTAGGTGTATGGGTCGATTTGCTTGACACCAAAGTGGACTTGTGTTGTGTTTGGCATCTGTGTCTGGTTCTGCTCAGTTCAGTCACGCTCAGGATTCACTGAGGGCTTGGCCTAGGTTTTGCCAGCTGGGTTTTGGAAAAGATTCTTCACATTTCCTCTCTGCTGCCTGTCCCTCTGTTGGTTTGCAGAGGGAGGTGAGGTTCTGTAATCCAAGGAGCAAAGGCTGCCCAGGGATCTGGTGGAGTCACCATCCCTGCAAGTGTTGGAAAGGTCTGGCCATGGCACTTTGAGACATGGTTTAATGGCCATGGTGACCTTAGCTTGCTGGTTTGACTTGATGATCTTAGAGGGCTTTTCCAACCAAACCAATTCTGGGGTTCTATGTTCTCTGCCAAGGCTCAATGTGTACTCCTTCAGGCAAGAGCAGTGGGACAGGAACCCAAAGCCATATAAAGAAGTGGCAGGGTGCAGGGTGTTTGGATGGTGAACTGCTCCCTTGCCAGCACCCTGAAAGGATGTTTGTCAAACCAGTTGTCTCCTGGATCTTCTGACAGGCTGCCTGTGTGTGGTTTGAAGGAACATCTTATCACCTTCATCTCCCTGCTCTTTGCAGAGCACTTACTTGAGCAGTAAACACACAAAGGCTGAAGTTTTGAATCTTTAACCATTGCAGGTTCCTCCTCTCACTGCCTCAATTTTCTGCAGAGGCTTCCTCCAGCTGCTCCCTGTCTAGGCTCTGACCTTCTGTTTTTGGCTTCCATAAGGGGAAAAGAAAATCTTGCAAGCTAAGGATAGCTAAACCCCAAGATTTCTGCTGTGACCCAAGCAAAGCAGACAGTCCTGCTGGAGGAGCAGGTGCCACACATGCCCTTGCTCCACTACCTGGCACATCTGTGTCTCCAGCTCCTCTGCTGCAAACAGCTTGCATCTCCTGAAGCTCCTGTGCTGCCTGTTACCCACTGCCTGTTTTGAGGATGAGATGAAGCAGGGAGAAAGCTGTGGTGTAGCTCAAGGGAGGTGATGACCTTGGTGAGCTGCTGATGTGAGTGTCTTATAGAATGCCAGAGCTGTTCCAGTTGGAAAAGGCCTCTGAGATCACCAAGTCCAGCTGGCAGAGTTCTGGTTCAACTCCATTTGGTTTAGTTCCCAGTGCTGGTTTTCCTCCTGTTGCAGTGCAGAAGCATGGAGCTGCTGAGGTTGGAGGAGACCTTTTGAGATCATGGAGTCCAGCTACTCCCTGAGAGCTCCCAACCCCACCACTGCTGCTGAGCCACTGCCACTAAACCACATCCCTCAGCATCTCATCCATGCAGCTTTTAACCACCTCCAGGGATGGGGACTGCACCACCTTCCCAACTCATAGAATGCACTGGGTTGGAAGGGACCTCTAGAGGTCATCTAGTCCAACCCCCTTGCAGTCAGCAGGGTCATCTTCAACCAGACCAGCATCAGCCCAAACTCCTTTCTCCTGCGTTTGTCTCCCCAGTGCCCCAAGCCCTTCCCTAAGCCAACTGCTGAACCATCTCCTCCTCCTAACTCATGAGCTGGCATCTCTGTGAGGCAGCCTGTGTCCCCCCCAGCTGCTGTGGTTGCCAGAAGACCTGGACAATGTCTTCAGAACCTGGTCCCATGGGCCGAGGGCCTTGTTTTCCTCTCCTGCTTCCTGCCTGGGATGCTTGGCCAGCAGCCTCGGAACAATCAGGGCAGGAAAGGGCTTTATCCTGCTGGGAGGGTCCCTGGGGGCTTTCTCTGCTTTGCTGCCCTGCTGCAGGGTCCCCTCTGGGATGGTAGAGGACTTTCAGCCAGGTCCTTTCCTGCCCAGGGGCTTCTTGAGGAGATGCTGCTGGGATTTACTATCACGAGAAGGGAAGTCTCAGCTTCTTAGGGGGCTGCCTGGCTTCTCCTCATGGAAGGACTGGAGTATGGCAGGATGTTGGCTGGGCTGATGCCTTGCCAGGGCATCCTAGTGGAACTGAGGTGGGTGGGCAGGGAATTTTTGCCTTGCTGCTTGGGTTGGAAGTGGTCAGTGTCCCAGGATGGAATTCTGGTCTAATTCTCTACACTGCTTTATTTGGGAATGCCAACTTCTATCTTGATCTTTGAGCTGTTCCACTCTGTTGCCATCCAGTGGTGCCTGTCCTGGGCTCCATTGCTGTGGGTGGAGAGCAGAGAAATCCTTTGGGTGTTAAAGATAGGACTTATGTGGAGCTCAACACCAGAAAGGTGCTTGCCTTTGCAGACAAGCCCACATGGCTCCTCATTCAGCTTCCCACATGCCCTATCATCACCACATGGGAGCTTCAGATGGCCTTGGCCATCTCCTTGAGCTGGATGCTGTGTACAGAAGAACCTTCTGCATCTGAAGCAGTCTTAGGAAGGGCATGAAGGAGCTGAGGTGTTCTCCCTTGCTCTGATATTAAGCAGGAGATAAGATGGGAAAGGGAAAGGTCCCAGGGTGGTGAAGAGAAGTCCCATCTCTGTGGAAAGCTCCTGTTACGGAGCTGTGATACCCTGAGGGCTCCCTGTGCCCTCAGGCTTCACAACCCAGCAAGAAATGGGATTCCTTTTTTGTGGTGGGGGTGGATTCTTAGAACCAAAGGGCTTATCTGCTGCCACTGCTGTGGCTGAAAGTGCAGAGCATCACCAGCAAGCCTCAATCTCTTCCTGCCTCATCCCGGAGCTGTGTGTGAGCTGTCCGCCCCCTGCATCCTGAGCCAGTGTGGTTGTGGTCCCAGGATTCCCAGTTCCTCTCTCACTCTCACTTCCTCTTGCCACCTCCATCAGGGCTGTCTGCAGATGCACCATGCTGCTGGTGGATGCTTGTCCTGAGTGGGAGGGATGGAGAGGAGGAAGGTGTTTGCTGGGACGTGTGGTGGTTGATGCTTGTCTTGGTTGTTCAGCTCTGTGTGTGGAGCAGGTGATGCCATGGGAGATCTGTCTGGGTGAGATCTGAATGTCCTCCTGCAACAAATCCACTCCTTTCTGACACCTGCAGCACTGCATCTACTTGTGGGGCCTCCAGCACAAGAGAGACATTGAAATCACAGAATCATAGAGAATGGAAGGGACCTCAACAGCTCATCCAGTCCAACCCCCTTGCCAGAGCAGGATCACCTATGCCTATCACACAGGAACACATCCAGGAGGGTTTTGAGTGTCTCCAGAGAGGGAGACTCCACAACCCCCCTGGGCAGCCTGTTCCAGTGCTCTGTCACCTTCACAAGTAAAAATCCTCCTCATGTTTCCATGGAACTTTCTATGCCTCAGCTTCCACCATTGCCCCTTGTGCTGGCACTGGGCATCACCCAGCAGAGCCTGGCTCCAGCCTCCTGGCACTCACCTGCACATCTTTAGAACCATTGCTGAGGTCACCTCTCAGGCTCCTCTCCCAGCAGCACAGCCCCAGCTCCCTCAGGCTCTCCTCCTAACAGAGCTCTTCCATTCCCTTCAGCATCTCTGTGGCTCTGTGCTGGACTCTCTCCAGCAGTTCTATGTCCATCTTGAACTGGGGGGCCCAGAACTGGACACAGTAAGTGCTGGAGCAAGCCCAAAGGAGGCCACAAAGATGATCAGAGGGCTGGAGAACCTCCCTATGGGGACAAGCTATGACAGTTGGGGTTGTTCAACCTGGAGAAAAGAAGGCTCCAGGGGTAACTTAGAGCAGCCTTCCAGTACCTGAAGTGGGCTACAGGAGAGCTGGGGAGGGACTACTGACAAGGGCTTGGAGTGATACAATGAGAGGGAATGGATTGAAGCTTGAGGAGGGCAGATTTAGGCTGGAGATTGAGAAGAAATTCTTTCCAGTGAGGGTGGTGAGACACTGGCACAGGTTGCCCAGGGAGGCTGTGGCTGCTCCCTCCCTGGAGGTGTTCAAGGCCAGGCTGGATGAGGCTTTGAGCAACCTGAGCTGGTGGGAGGGGTCCCTGCCATGGCAGAGGGGTTGGCACTGGCTGACCTTTAAGGTCCCTTTCCACCCAAACCTTTCCAGGAGTTGCTGAGTCTCTGAAGCTGCTGTGGGTGCCTCTATTTTAGCAGTGGGGTTGGGCCAGATGATCTGCAGAGGTCCCTTCCAACCCTCACCATGCTGCAGTTCTGTGAGTCCAGCTGGAGGAAGAGGATGAAAGGAGAAATGAATTCTTTTCACAGAGTTACTGCTCACCCTCACTTCTCAAGCTTTGCCAGGGGAAGTTTAGGCTGGAGGTGAGGAGAAAGTTGTTGCCTGAGAGAGTCATTGAGTGCTGGAATGGGCTGCCCAGGGAGGTGGTGGAGTCAGCGTCCCTGGAGGTGTTCAAGGCAGGTTTGGACGTGGCACTTGGTGCCATGGTCTGGTCTTGAGGGCTGTGGTGATGGCTTGGACTTGATGAGCTTTGAGGTCTCTTCCAACCTTGGTGATACTGTGAGACTGTGATACCCTCATGAAACATAGCAGAGTGCTGATTAAAATCCTTGACCTTAACTCTTGGGTTGTTTTGTTGGGTTTTACTTGGTAGTGTTCTTGAGATGCTCCTTGGAAAGTCTGATGACGTCCTCCAGAACTGTCCCTTGCTTTGTCATTTTTGTTCAGTGTGGGTGGGAAGGAAGGGAGAGTTTGGGGAATAAACAGTAGAAGAGGTCAAAAAGTTTCAGCTGGGTTGTGGTGGGCAAGTGGAGTCCTCTCCCATGAAAAGTGCTCCCATAAGCACTGCCTTGGGGGAAGAGGTTCAGAGCCATGTGTGGTCTGCAGCACAGCAGGAAAGCAAAACCCCAGAGACTGTCTCTTGTGGTTTCACAGTTATGCTCTGCTCTTTAGCACATCTTTGTCCTTGACTTGCCTGCCTGAGCCGTGCTGGGATGCAAGAGGGCTGGGGAGGGACTGGCTGATGGTTGGGCTGGTGCAGGGCTTGCTGCGAGCGCGTTCCCCTCGAAGGACCGAGGCGCTGCGGCGCGCGGGGAGGTGTAGTTTCTGTCAGCTGGGTGTTGTAAAGGCTGCCTGTGAGTCACCCTAAGCTCTTAGTCACTGCTTTCCTCCTGCCACAAGTCATGACTAAGGTGCTGGTGTGCAGCTTCCCTGCTCATTCAGCCCTTGGCACGGCGGTGCAGGCTTCCTCGGGTGCTCCTCAGGCGTCCCTCGGGCGCGCGCGGCGCGGATGGAGAGAAGTTTTGGTGAAGACCATAAGGGCAGGTTCTGGCAGCAGGACAGCAGGGACAGGAGCCCATGAGCCTTTTGGGGTGAGGGAGAGCGCTTGTGTTCTGCAGGTCAGTGGTTCCTCACTGCCTTTGCTTTCACCTCCTGGCAGTCCTTGGTGGGTTCTCTCCTGCGTGGGAAGGACCAGGTGGTAGGGCTGGAGATGGCTTTGCCATCCCTTGGATCCTGGGGAGTTCCAGCAGCTGGGCATGGCTTTACTGAGCCCTTTTGGAGGAGCTGTTGGGAATTGTCTGTGGGTGAAGGTGGCCATGCTAAGCGTGCCAAACAGTGGGGACAGGGTGGAGCCTCTACTGAGATCAGAGCAGCTTTTGCTTCTGGCAGAGTGGATGTGGAGAGCTGTGATGGGCACAGCCACTGCTGAATACTGAGTGTCAAGCACTGGCAAGACAAACAGCAATGCTGGCAGGGCTGGAAGGGCTCTGCTGTGAGGCCAGGCTGAGAGTTGGGCTTGTTCAGCCTGGAGAGGAAAAGGCTTCAGAGAGACCTTCTGGTGGCCTTGCAGTGCTTCAAGAGGCTGAGGAGAAAGCTGGGGACAGAGTTCAAGGCCTGTTGTGACAGGACAAGGGGAGATGGTTTAAAATTTTAAGGGGGATATTGAGACTGGAGGGAAGGAAGAAATGTTTGACCCTGAGGGTGGGCGAGAGCCTGGCCTGGGCTGGCCAGAGAGGTGGGAGCTGCCCTATGGCTGGCACCATTGCAGATCAGGTTGTTGTGGGGCTGTGAGCAACCTGCTCTAGCTGCAGCTGTCCCTGCTGACTGGATGAGCTTTAAAGGTCCTTTCCATCCCAAGCCATTCTATGGGTCTGTGAATTAGCTGTGGGTGGAGGTGGCCATGCTGAGGGCATCAAGCAGGGGACACTGGGCGGAGCCTCTGCCAAGATCATAGCAGCTTTTGCTGCTGGCAGGGTGGAGATGGGGAGCTGTGATGGGTGCAGCCACCACTGAGTGTCAAATGTTGGCTGAGTAAGCTGAAAATTGAGCAATTTGGGGGAGCTTGGGGAGCTGTGTGTGTGGCCTAGGTACAGGGTGAAAATAGAGACCTGCTTGGCTTTTCTAGTCTTGGCAGGTTTTATTTCTCCCTTCCTTCTTGGCTGATACAAGCTTGGCACTTGGGAGTGGGCTTATGCTCATCCCCAGAGCTGTTGAGGCCAATCCATGTGTGACACAAGGAGCAGGAGCTTGGGCTCTGCTGTCATCCAATTGGAGATGTCTCTGATGGCTGCAGTGAGGTTGGAGAAGATTATAGAATCATAGAATGGTAAGGTTGGAAGGGATCTCAAGGATCATCTAGTTCCAACCCACTGCCACAGGCAGGGACACTTCCCACTAGCACAGGTCACTCAAGGCCTCCTCCAACCTGGCCTTGAACACCTCCAGGGAGGGAGCAGCCACAACCTCCCTGGGCAACCTGTGCCAGTGTCTCACCACCCTCACTGCAAACAACTTCCTCCTAACATCCAGTCTAAATCTCCCCTCTGCCACTTCAAACCCATTCCCCTTGTCCTGCAAGCCCTTGTCAATAGTCCCTCCCCAGCCTTCCTGTAGCCCCCTTCAGATCCTGGAAGGCTACTATCAGGTCCCCTTGAAACCTTCTCTTCTGCAGGCTGCAGAGCCCCAACTCTCTCAGCCTGTCCTCATAGGAGAGCTGCTGCAGCCCTCTTATGACCTTTGAGGGTCCCTTCCAGCCTGATGCCATCTGTGCTTCTGCTCTATGATTCTTGCTGGATTTTCTTCTTTTTTTTTTTTTTTTCCATTTTGCATTTGTGTTGCCTCTAACCAAGAGGCAAAGAGTCTGTAGGACAGATCCATGCCCATGCTTTGGGACAAGAGACACACCAGCCCCAGGGACAGTCTAGATGCCAGGGCTGGCACTGCAGGGCAGGAGAAAATCTCTTCCTGGGCACCTGTTTGATGGCTCACAGTCAGTGTAGGTCCTACAAGTAGAACCTTCTGGGCAAGTTGTTTTGATATTCATGGTGCCTCAGACACACATGTCATAGAATCACAGCATGGGTTGGGTTGGAAGGGACCTTGAAGATGATTCAGTTCCAACCCTCCCTGCCATGGACAGGGACACCTCCCACCAGCCCAGGTTGCTCAAGGCCTCATCCAAGCTGGTCCTGAACACCTTCAGGGAGGTTGTGGAGCACAGAAGCACAGAATGTGATCAAAGATCACATTCTGTGCTTCTGTGCTCCACAACCTCCCTGGGCAACCTGTGCCAGTGTCTCACCACTCTCACTGCAAAGAATTTCTTCTTAATCTCCAGTCTTAACCTGCCTTGTTCAAGCTCAAAGCCACTGTCCCTCATCCTGTCACTACAACCCCTTGTCAAAACCCCCTCCCCAGCTCCCTTGTTGGCCCCTTCAGACATTAGAAGGTCACTGTAAGATCTCCCTGGAGCCTTCTCTTCTCCAGTGAAGTGAGTGGGATAGAATCTTCCTCCTCTCAGCCCAGTCACTGTTAGTCCAAAGTTCAGGCTTACACCCTGACCACTGGAGCTGAGGTGAGGTGCCCAGAGCAGTGCTGTGAGGAGCTTGCAGCCACATGTGCAATCCCCAGTTTCACAACGTCCTCAGACGTTGGGGTTGAGGTCCCCTCTGTATTTTCCTGCATTGCCACAAGGCCTCATGGACCTTTTCTTCATGTTGGCTGTGTGACAGCAAGGTGGCAATGCCAGGGGCTTTCCTAGCTGGTACAAGCTTGGTAATTGGGAGTGGGTTTGTGACCATCACAAATGATCAATAGATCTGTCAAGGCCAATCCATGCCTAATGGAGGCAAACTAGAAATGGGTAGATTCAGACTGGATGTTAGGAAGCATTTCTTCACCATAGAATGGTAATGTTGGAGGAAGGGACCTCAAGGATCAGCCAGTTCCAACCCTCTGCCATAGGCAGGGACACCTCCCACTAGCACAACTCACTCAAGGCCTCCTCCAACCTGGCCTTGAACACCTCCAGGGAGGGAGCAGCCACAACCTCCCTGGGCAACCTGTGCCAGTGTCTCACCACCCTCACTGCAAACAACTTCCTCCTAACATCCAGTCTAAATCTCCCCTCTGCCACTTCAAACCCATTCCCCTTGTCCTGTCATTCTAAGCCCTTGTCAATAGTCCCTCCCCAGCCTTCCTGGAGCCCCCTTCAGATCCTGGAAGGCTACTCTGTGGTCTCCTGGAAGCCTTCTCCTCTCCAGGCTGCAGAACCCCAACTCTCTCAGCCTGTCCTCACAGCAGAGCTGCTGCAGCCCTCTCAGCATCCTCGTGGCCTCCTCTGGACTGCCTCCAACAGTTCCATGTCCTTCCTGTGCTGGGGGCTCCAGAACTGCACACAGGACTGCAGCTGGGGTCTGAGGAGAGCAGAGTAAAGGGGCAGAATCCCCTCCCTTGCCCTGCTGCCCACACTGCTCTTGCTGCAGCCCAGCACACAGTTGCTGTCTGGGCTGCACTCACACTGCAACCTCATCTGGAGCTTTTTATCACCCCAGACCCCCAGGGCCTGTTCCTCAGGGCTGCTCTCAGACATTCCCCACCCAGCCTGGAGTTGTGCTTGGCATTGTGCCTACCATGAGGGTGGTGAGACACTGGCAGGGGTTGCCCAGGGAGGTGGTGGAAGCCAGGCTGGATGTGGCTCTGAGCAACCTGATCTAGTGTGAGATGTCCCTGCCCATGGCTGAGGGGTTGGAACTGGATGATCCTTGTGGTCCCCTCCAGCCCTGACAATTCTGTGATTCCAATGCAAGGAGGAGGAGCTTGGGCTCTGTTGTCACTTTTCCCAGGTTGGAGAGGATGATATTTTGAGATGCTTCCCAGCCTGGGCTGTCCTAGGATTCCCAGCCCAGCCCGTTGCAAGGTGCTGCAGCTGCAGTCTCTTGCAGTGTTATCTCCAATGGAGGCTAACCCAAGATTACCTCCTAGCCACAAACACGTCAGTGAGGCTTGATCTGTCCCACAGATGGAAGTCAAGAGAGGGCAGATATGGCTGCAGCAGGTCATGGAGAGGGCTCTTTGGCCCCACAGCCTCTCGTGGTTGTGGGTGTGTGCCCCTCATTTTCTTTGCCAAGGTTGGGGAAGCAGAGGGGAAGCTGAGAGCAGAGCAGGATGCGTGGTTGGCATCGGGACTGGCAAGGGGGGCAGGAGGTGTTAATGGTGCTGCACCAGAAGCATCTTCTCTGCCCTACAGCAGCAACATGGCAGTGCTCTCCTCCTCCCACTTAACTAAGGACCTGGCATACTTAACTGTCTTCCTTCTTCCTCTTTAGGAGATGAATTAAAATGCAGCACACCACGTGCACAGAGGACAGGATCTACCACGCACTGGAAAGATGCCTGCATGGGCTCAGCAGAGATGCTGTCTCCAGTAGATGGGCTGGTAGGTGACCTGTTAAAGCTGAGCTGCTGCTTCTGTCCCTGCATGATCTGCCTGGGCACTTGGGTGAGAGACAACTACTGCTGCTACTGGAAGCATGGAGGACCTTCCAGCATTCAGAGTTAGAGGTGGCATCCAAGCCAGTCAGTCTTATCATAGAATCACAGAAAGGTTTAGGTTGGAAGGGACCTCGAAGCTCATCCAGGTCCAACCTGTCCCCCTGCCCAACCCTAGGCAGGGACACCTCCCACTAGAACAGGTCACTCAAGGCCTCAACCAGCCTGGTCCTGAACACCTCCAGGGAGGTTGTGGAGCACAGAAGCACAGAATGTGATCAAAGATCACCTTCTGTGCTTCTGTGCTTCTGTGCTCCACAACCTCCCTGGGCAACCTGTGCCAGTGTCTCACCACCCTCACTGCAAACAACTTCCTCCTCCTGTCATTGCAAGCCCTTGTCAATAGTCCCTCCACAGCTCTCCTGTAGCCCCCTTCAGATCCTGGAAGGCTACTCCAAGGTCTCCTGGAAGCCTTCTCTTCTCCAGGCTGCAGAGCCCCAACTCTCTCAGTCTGTCCTCACAGCAGAGCTGCTGCAACCCTCTCAGCATCCTCGTGGCCTCCTCTGGACCTGCTCCAACACTTCCATGTCCTTCCTGTGCTGGGGGCTCCAGAACTGCACACAGGACTGCAGGTGGGGTCTGAGGAGAGCAGAGCCAAGGGGCACAATCCCCTCCCTTGCCCTGCTGCCCACACTGCTCTTGCTGCAGCCCAGCACACAGTTGCTGTCTGGGCTGCATTCACACTGCAGCCTCAATTTGAGCTTTTCATCACTCCAGACCCCCAGGGCCTGTTCCTCAGGGCTGCTCTCAGCCATTCCTCACCCAGCCTGGAGTTGTGCTTGGGATTGCACTGACCTGTTCTTGCAGCAGGAAGATGGACCAAGATGCTGACCAAGCCACGTGAGTTCTTTACAGAGATGTAAAGACTCAGCAAAGGTTACCTGTGAGAGCTGGAGAGAGGAGGAGTTTTGTTCAGCAGGAGGAAGGGCTCTTTTGTGCAATCAAGCAGCCTTGCCTTGCTTTGATGCACACAGTCCTCTGGAGCCCAGGGTGTAATCACTGCTGCATTGTCAGGAGCAAGCCTACAGATATTGTTTATCAGCCTCGTTTCAATGTGCATCAGATACTGTGGTGGCCATAAAGCTGTGGGGCATGTCCAGAGGGATCTGGGGTGGTGGTAGGGAGGGCAGAGCAGTGATGAGCAAAAAGCATTTTTGAAGGTCACCTTGACCTCTCTTCTTTGTAGTGGCACTTGTGGGCTGCAGTCAAATCTCTCCCAAATGCTCTTTGCAGATGAAAGAGATGAAGGAAATTTGGTGGGTTGTCAAATTCTGATTTCCTTTTGATCTTTCAACCCTCTCTGCTTTGCTGTTAACTTATCATAGAATCTCAGAATGGTTTGGGTTGGAAGGGACCTCAAAGCTCCTCCAGTTCCAACCCCCTGCCACAGGCAGGGACACCTCCCACTAGCCTGGGCTGCTCAAGGCCTCAGCTAGCCTGGTCTTAAACACTTCCAAGGATGAGGCATCTACAGCTTCTCTGGGCAACCTGTTCCAGTATCTCCTCACCCTCACAGGAAAGGGCTTCTTTCTAATGTCCAATCTACGTCTATTCTGCTCTGGTTTCAAACCATTGCCTCTTGTCCTGTCTCTACAGGCCCTTGTCTAAAGACCCTCCTCAACTTTCTTCCTGGAGGGCTGCTATGAGGTCTCCCCAGAGCCTTCTCTTCTTCAGGCTGAACAACACCAACTCCTTCAGCCAGTCCTTGTAGAATAAGTGCATCCAGCCCTCTGATCATAGAATCACAGAATGGTTTAGGTTGGAAGGGACCTCAAAGCTCATCCAGTTCTAATCCCCTGCCACAGGCAGGGACACCTTCTACTAGAACAGGTTGCTCAAGGCCTCATCCAACCTGGTGCTGAACACCTCCAGGGAGGTTGTGGAGCACAGAAGCACAGAATGGGATCAAAGATCATATTTTGTGCTTCTGTGCTTCACAACCTCCCTGGGCAACCTGTGCCAGTGTCTCACCACCCTCACTGCAAACAACTTCCTCCTAACATCCACTTTCAATCTCTCCTCTGCCACTTCAAACCCATTCCCCTTGTCCTGGCATTCCAAGCCCTTGTCAATAGTCCCTTCCCAGCCCTCCTGTAGCCCCCTTCAGATTCTGGAAGGCCACTCCAAGCTCTCCTGGAAACCTTCTCTTCTGCAGGCTGCAGAGCCCCAACTCTCTCAGCCTGTCCTCACAGCAGAGCTGCTGCAGCCCTCTGAGCATCTTGGTGGCCTCCTCTGGACTGGCTCCAACACTTCCATGTCCTTCCTGTGCTGGGGGCTGCAGAACTGCACCCAGGACTGCAGGTGGGGTCTGAGGAGAGCAGAGCAAAGGGGCACAATCCCCTCCCTCATCCTTCCTCCTGTGTACACTGGGAGCTGCTAGTCCAAATCAGAGCAAACTGAAGGTACTCCAGGTGGGGTCTCACCTTCATGGTCTCCTCTGGACTCTGCAGGAGAGGTGCTTCATCCCTCTGATCATCCTCATGGCCTCCTCTAGACCCTGCAGGAGAGGTACTGCAGCCCCCTGCAAGGTCTGCAAACAGCATCCTCCCTGCTGCCAAACGCTGGAGCAATCCAATCCCTTTCACCTCACCCGTTCCTCACACCCACTGGAGTGATTCCAGCTCCCCATGATGTACCATCACTTTGGGTCTTGGTTCATGCAGCTAGGACCAGGGTTCCTGGTCTCCTTTTGGTCTCCCCCACCTTCTGGGAAACAGGTTGTGAGGTGTGACCCACATTGCCGGTTCCTGGAAGCGCGACCTCGCGTTTGGCAGCTTCGCAGCGCGTGGCCGAAGGACTCCAACCCTGCAAGGGCTCCTTTGTGCACCACATAACTCACCTCTGCCTCTCATTACAATTAATCAGTTCCCTTGTCACTCACACAGCTCTGCCCTCCTCTAATCCCAGCCCCTCAGCGCTGCTCTTTGTCTCTGGGTTGCCTTTAAACAACGACTTTGTAATTTTTCTGGCTCATTAGCGGAGAGCAGACTGTGCGGGACAGGGGTCGGGGGGCAGGGGGGAGCTCTGCTGAAAGCAACTCTGCTGCCTGCTGCTTCCTTATTCCCAAAGATTTCCACTTCCTTCCCATCTCCCCCCCCACAACTCTCTACCCTGCTGCTTTTCATGTGAGCTCCGTGGGGCTTGGCAGAGTGAGTGGCATTCCTGGGGGACCTCAGGCATTCTGCACATCAGAAAGTCCTCTTTCAACAGAGCTGTTGGTGCTCTTCCCAAGCATCTCCAGCGTGCCCAGTGAAGCCCATCTCCACACTCACTGCTGGATGTGATGTTAATGGCTCTGCTGTGCCCCAGTCCCAGGGTTATACCCCACCAGGACAGCCCCTGGGGCGGTGCTGCTTGGTCAGTGCTGTCCCTGCTTCTCTGTCTGGGCTGTCACCTGCTGGCTGCTGATGGGTCTGCTTTGAAGAGCTGCTGGTTGACCTCCTGCCTCCTTGCAGTTGGAGTAGGAAGTGTGTGTGCAGCAGAACAGGTGAGGGGGGACCTGCTGGAAAGCAGTTCCTTGGAGAAGGAACTGGCACTGCTCGGGGGCAACAAGTTTCTCACGAGCCAGCAGTGTGCCCTCAAGGCCAAGAATGCAAATGGTCTCCTAGGGTGCCATGAAGGAGAGTGTGGCCTGCAGGTCAAGGGAGGTTCTCTTCCCCCCTCTACTCTGACCTAGTGAGGACACATCTGGAGTGCTTTGTCCAATTCTGAGCTCCCCAGCTCAAGAGAGGCAGGGAACTGCTGGGGAGAGTCCAGAGGAGGCTAAAAATGTGCTGAGAGACCTGCAGCATCTGTGAGGAGCAAATGTTGAGAGCCCTGGGGCTGAGAGCCTGCAGAAGAGCAGCCCCAGAGAGGATCTGAACAATGCTCAGCAGGAGCTAAAGGAGCTGTGGGATTTCCTCTGAGCCACCTCCATCAGCCAGCCATGCTGAGCTGGTGAGTCAGTGATGCTCCAGGTTTCCTCTGAGCCACCTCCATCAGCCAGTCATGCTGAACTGGTGAGTCAGTGATGCTCCAGGTTTCCTCTGAGCCACCTCCATCAGCCAGCCATGCTGAGCTGGTGAGTCAGTGATGCTCCAGGTTTCCTCTGAGCCACCTCCATCAGCCAGTCATGCTGAACTGGTGAGTCAGTGATGCTCCAGGTTTCCTCTGAGCCACCTCCATCAGCCAGCCATGCTGAGCTGGTGAGTCAGTGATGCTCCAGGTTTCCTCTGAGCCACCTCCATCAGCCAGTCATGCTGAACTGGTGAGTCAGTGATGCTCCAGGTTTCCTCTGAGCCACCTCCATCAGCCAGCCATGCTGAGCTGGTGAGTCAGTGATGCTCCAGGTTTCCTCTGAGCCACCTCCATCAGCCAGTCATGCTGAACTGGTGAGTCAGTGATGCTCCAGGTTTCCTCTGAGCCACCTCCATCAGCCAGCCATGCTGAGCTGGTGAGTCAGTGATGCTCCAGGTTTCCTCTGAGCCACCTCCATCAGCCAGTCATGCTGAACTGGTGAGTCAGTGATGCTCCAGGTTTCCTCTGAGCCACCTCCATCAGCCAGCCATGCTGAGCTGGTGAGTCAGTGATGCTCCAGGTTTCCTCTGAGCCACCTCCATCAGCCAGTCATGCTGAACTGGTGAGTCAGTGATGCTCCAGGTTTCCTCTGAGCCACCTCCATCAGCCAGCACAAAGGCACAAAGCCAGGTCTCAGCTTAGCATGGCTTAGGATGTGGCAGTGCTGGTGGACAAGTTCCCCATGAGCCAGCAGTGTGCCCTCCTGGCCAAGGCCAGTGGTGGAACAGGGTGCATGAAGCAGAGTGTGGCCAGCAGGTTCTCCTCCCCTTCTGCTCTGACTTAGTGAGGCCACAGCTGGAGTACTAGGACCAGCTCTGGGCTCCCCAGTTCAGGAGAAACTGGGAGCTACTGGGGAGAGTCCAGAGGAGGCTCCAAAGCTGCTGAGGGGCCTGGAGCAGCTCTGTGAGGAGCAAAGGCTGAGAGCCCTGGGGCTGAGAGCCTGCACAAGAGCAGCCCCAGAGAGCAGTTGAGCAATGCTCAGCAAGAGCTAAAGGAGCTGTGAGGGGCAAGAGGCTGGGGCCAGACTCTTGTCAGTGGTGCCCAGTGCTAAGACAAAGAGCAATGGGCACAAAGTGGAAGCCAGGAGGTTCCATCTGAAGAGGAGGAGAAAGTTGTTTGTTGTGAGGGTGCTGGAGGCCTGGAGCAGGCTGCCCAGAGAGGTTGTGGAGTGTCCTTGTGTGGAGAGCTTCCAAGCCCAGCTGGGCACTGTGCTGCTGGGCAAGCTGCTGGGGGTGTCCTGCCTTAGCAGGGGCTGAGCTGGGATTCTGTATTTCATTACTCAGTAGCATGCACAACTTAGGGAAAATGCAGCATCATGCACAGATGCACCTGCAGCCCTTTGCAGTGTGTCCTGTTGCCTTCCAGTAGCAGAGCAGAAATATTTTCTCACTCTTCTTCCTTCCCTATGTCTCCAGCCATATAGTAACTGCTACCCCCTTTAGATCCAGGTTGTTCCTCACAGCAGAGCTATGTTCATCATGTAGTCAATGCCTCCCTCTATCATCTTCTTCACTGTGCTGCATGCTTCTCCTTTCTCATTTTAAAGTTCTTCTATCACTTCTATTTCCCAGTTTCTCTGCTCTCCCTTTCTTTTTTTTGCCTTTTCCATACATTAGAGTAGCACAGAGCACATCACAGCTTTTTGGTCTGAGACCTTGCTAGAATTCTGTTCATTTTAGAATGATTTCATGCTTTGTTTTCACATGGTAGTTTCACAGGAGGTTGCTCCATAGCTGGTGAGTAATTGATTCACATGAGTCCTTTCCTCTTCCAAAAGTATCTGAGTAGCTGAGGGCTGTGATGACAGCAAAGAGAAGTGTGAGTGCTCTGACCATCAGATGAGGACACAGAATGGGAAGGTTGGAAGGCACCTCAAGGATCATCTAGTTCCAACCCCCTGCCACAGGCAGGGACACCTCCCACTAGNGCCACTTCAAACCCATTCCCCTTGTCCTGTCATTCCCAGCCCTTGTCAATAGTCCCTCCCCAGCCCTCCTGTAGCCCCCTTCAGATCCTGGAAGGCCACTCTAAGGTCTCCTGGAAGCCTTCTCTTCTCCAGGCTGCAGAGCCCCAACTCTCTCAGCCTGTCCTCACAGTAGAGCTGCTGCAGCCCTCTCAGCATCTTGGTGGCCTCCTCTGCACTGGCTCCAACACTTCCATGTCCTTCCTGTGCTGGGGGCTCCAGAACTGCACACAGTACAGGACAGCCTGGAAGAGTTGGTTCTTTTCAGCCTGGAGAAGAGGAGGTTCTAGGGACACCTTAAAGCAGCCTTCCAGTACCTGAAAGGGCTGCAGGAGAGCTGGAGGGGGGGATTTTGACAAGAGCTTGCAGTGACAGTATGAGGAACAATGGCTTTGAGCTGGCAGAGGGGAGATTGAGACTGGAGATGAGGAAGAAATTCTTTCCAGTGAGGGTGGTGGAGACACTGGCACAGGTTGCCCAGGGAGGTTGTGGCTGCTCCCTGCCTGGAGGTGTTCAAGGCCAGGTTGGATGAGGCCTTGAGTGACCTGTGCTAGTGGGAAGTGTCCCTGCCTATGGCAGGGGTTTGGAACTGGAGGATCTTCAAGGTTCTTTCCAACCCAAACCATTCTATGACTCTGTGATTTGTTGGAGGAACCAAATGAAAAGTAACTGTCTCTGACTTCCATAAAACCTTGTTAGAAATGCACCAGGAAAGACTGCCTGCTTTTCCTCCTTTTCCTGGGCAATCCTCAGTACCAATTTCAGCTGGGGGATGCCACGTTTGAGAGCAGCCCTGCAGCAAAGGACTTGGGGTGCTGGTGGGTGAGTAGCTGGATGTGAGCCAGCAGTGGGCACCTGATACCCAGAAGCCAACAGCAGCCTGGGCAGCATCCAAAGCAGTGTGGTCAGAGATGGAGAGAGGGGATCCTGCCCCTTGCTCTGCTCTGCTGAGACCTCACCTGCACTGCTGTGTGCCAGCTATGGGGCCCTCAACACAAGAGAGACATGGACCTGCTGGAGAGGGTGCAGAGGAGGCCACAAAGATGATCAGAGGACTGGAGAGCCTCTGCTAGGGGGACAGGATGAGAGAATTTGGGCTGTTCTGCCTGGAGAAAGGAAGGCTCCAGGGAGACCTCAGAGCAACATTTCAATATCTGAAAGGGACCTACATGAAGGCTGGGGAGGGACTGTTCAGAAGGGCTTGGAGTGATAGGAAAGGGACAATGGTTTGAGACTGAAACAGGGTAGATTTAGGTTGGACATCAGGAGGAAGTTCTGCACAGTGAGAGTGGTGAGACACTGAAACAAGTTGCCCAGAGATGACCTTGAGGCCCCATCCCTGAACACACTCAAGCTCAAACTTGCTGAGACCCTGAGCTACCTGATCTAGTTTGAGATGTCCTTTCTGACTGCAGGAGTGGTGCACAAGATGATCTTTGAGAGTCCTTTCCAGCCAGATGCTTTTTGTGATTCCTCATGGAGACCCTCTTTGGAGAGTTTCCCTTCCTCCAAGTTGCTGGAGGGAGATGCTAATGAAATCAGTGTGGAAGAAACCCACTTTGTGTCTTCCCAGTGAGAGGTGAAATGAGGAGTCTTTGGTGTTGGGTTTGGGTCTGGCTGCTGATGCTGCTGAGGATGCTGTATTGTGGAGTTGGAGATGTGAGAGGGGCTGGGAGATGGTGATGAGTGGGGAGGTGTGGACAGGGGCTGGAGGTTGGCAGTGGATGGGGAGCTGCTGGAGAGGCTGTAGGGCAGCCTGAAAGGTGTGAGGGATGGGAAGCAGCTGGTTCTGCATCAGGGCTGCACATGGAGTCAGAGAGGATCAAATATGCTGGTGAGGGAGGATGGATGAAGGGTGCTGGTGAGGGAGGATGGATGAAGGGTGCTGCTGAGGGAGGATGGATGAAGATGCTGGTGAGGGAGGATGGATGAAGGGTGCTGGTGAGGGAGTGTGGATGAAGATGCTGGTGAGGGAGAATGGATGAAGGGTGCTGGTGAGGGAGGGTGGATGAAGATGCTGGTGAGGGAGGATGGATGGAGGTCAATGGTGAGCTGGAGGAGTGTTTAATGATACATCTCATGTGTTGCTCTGTGAGGTTGCTCTGTTCATCTCCCATGAAAAGAAGCCTAAGATTCTGCTCAGTTGCAGTCAACTAAATGCCCTCCTGGGAAACACCCAGCAGCCTGCTGTGGGGATTTCCAAGCTTGGTCAGCAAGTAGTGAGGTGCAGTGTCTGACATGCTCCAGCTCCAGGTGCAGAACTAAGGTGTGCTGGTTACTAACCTTTGCCTGTTGTAGCCTTTGAACTGCTTTCTCCAGCCTTGTGCTGGCTTTATCACTGAATCATAGAATGGTAAGTTTGGAAGGGACCTCAAGGATCATCTAGTTCCAACCCCCTGCCATAGGCAGGGACACCTCCCACTGCCCAGATTGTCACTGCCCAGGCTGGGTGGAAGTGTTTGAGGTACCTCCAGCCATCCATCAGGGAGGTGCTGCTGTGTCCTGCTCAGGGGGCTTGGATATGTAAGTGTAAGGTCCTGCACCTGGGTAGGCACAATCCCAAGCACAGCTCCAGGCTGGGTGGGGAATGGCTGAGAGCAGCCCTGAGGAACAGGCCCTGGGGGTCTGGGGTGATGAAAAGCTCCAGATGAGGCTGCAGTGTGAGTGCAACCCAGACAGCAACTGTGTGCTGGGCTGCAGCAAGAGCAGTGTGGGCAGCAGGGCAAGGGAGGGGATTGTGCCCCTTGGCTCTGCTCTGCTCAGACCCCATCTGGAGTCCTGTGTGCAGTTCTGGAGCCCCCAGCACAGGAAGGACATGGAAGTGTTGGAGGCAGTGCAGAGGAGGCCACCAAGATGCTGAGAGGGCTGCAGCAGCTGTGCTGTGAGGACAGGCTGAGAGAGTTGGGGCTCTGCAGCCTGCAGAAGAGAAGGCTTCCAGGAGACCTTGGAGTGGTCTTGCAGGATCTGAAGGGGGCTACAGGAAGGCTGGGGAGGGACTATTGACAAGGGCTTGCAATGCCAGGACAAGGGAAATGGGTTTGAAGTGGCAGAGGGGAGATTGCAAGTGGATGTTAGAAGGAAGTTGTTTGCAGTGAGGGTGGTGAGACACTGGCACAGGTTGCCCAGGGAGGTTGTGGCTGCTTCTTCCCTGGAGGTGTTCAAGGCCTGGTTGGAGGAAGCCTTGAGTGAGCTGTGCTAGTGGGAGGTGTCCCTGCCTATGGCAGGGGCTTGGAACTGGCTGATCCTTGAGGTCCCTTCCAACCTTACATTCTATGGTTCTATGATGCTATATGTGCTGCTGGCAGTGTGGCATGTCAAAGGGGATGCTGTGACCACAGGGCTTGTGCTTTGGACCCCTCCAACCCCCTAACTCAAACTGCTGCCAGTTGGCCCTTCCTCTGGGCAGTCCCTTGGAGAAAATCACCTTCATGTGGTGAGGAGGAAATGGTGGGAGCAGGACTGGGGGAGGAAGGAAGCAGAGATATCTGCTTGCCACCCCTCCAGCTGCAGCGGCGCTGACGGCAGCAGGAGGCAGTGCCCGGCCGTGGGCGAGGGCAGAGCAGGGGCACGCGGGGGCTCTGCTGCCTTTCTTCTTTTTCCGACCCGACCCCAGCGAAGAACAGCGGAGGGCAAACGTCAGCCCCTGAGCTCTGGAAGGGCTGCCTGGGGAAGAGGGCTCTGGGTCTACTTCTCAGAAAAGAAATGGCAAAGCCTCATCCTTCCTAGGCCGCCCACAGGGCTGCTGCTGCTACCCACTCCTCTGATAGCCATCAGCGCCTGAGCTGCACTGTGCCCGCTGTGGGGGCTCCGTGGTACCTCTGCCCTGTGCTGGGCACCTGCTTGGGGCTTTTGATCTGGGCTTTACTCTCCCAAAAGCAGATATTCCTTTGGGTCTGTGTCATGTTTAGTTTGGAGTGGAGGAGACTGAGAGGTGACCTCATTCGTGTTTATAAGGAGTGAGTGCCAGGAGGCTGGAGCCAGGCTCTACTGGGTGATGCCCACTGACAGGACAAGGGGCAATGGGTGGAAGCTGAGGCACAGGAAGTTCCATGGAAACATGAGGAGGAATTTTATCACTGTGAGGGTGACAGAGCACTGGAACAGGCTGCCCAGGGGGGTTGTGGAGTCTCCCTCTCTGGAGATAGACAAGAACCATCTGGATGTGTTCCTGTGTGATCTCCTTTAGGTGATCCTGCTCTGGCAGCGGGGCTGGACCAGATGATCTGCCTAGGTAATCCTTGAGGTCCCTTCCAACCTTGCCATTCTATGATCTTTTGAGGTCACTTCAAGCCCCTGCCATTCTATGATTCTATGATTCTGTGATTCTGTGATTCTATGATTTTGTGATTCTGTGATTCTATGATTCTATGATTCTGTGATTCTATGATTCTATGATTCTGTGATTCTGTGATTCTATGATTGGCTCAGTCTATGTCATGTAGGATGTGGCCAGAAGGACCAGGGAGGTGATTGTCCCTCTGTGCTCTGCATTGGTGAGGCCACACCTCCAGAATTGTGTTCAGTTTGGGGCCACTCACTCCAAGAAGGACATTGAGGGGCTGGAGTGTGTCCAGAGAAGGGCAACAAAGCTGGGGAAGGGTCTGAGAACAGGGCTGGGGAGGAGCAGCTGAGGGAGCTGGAGGGTATTTGGTCTGGAGAAGAGAAGGCTGAAGGGAGGCCTCATTGCTCTCTACAGCTCCCTGAAGGGAGGTTGCAGTGAGGTGGGAGCTGGGCTCTTCTCCCAGGTAAGCAGTAAAGGAACAAGAGAAGACCTCAAGCTGCACCAGGAGGGGTTTAGATTGGACACAAGGGAAAAAAAAATAGTCTCAAAGGCTTATCAGACATTGGAACAAGCTGACCAGGGAGTTGGTGGAGTCCCTGGAGGTATTTAAAAGCTGTGCAGATGTGGTGCTTGGGGATATGGCTTAGTGATGGACTCGGTAGAATAGGGTTGATGGTTGAACTTGATCTTGAAGGTCTTTACCAACCTAAACGATTCTGTGATCCTCTGCTGGGATGAGCACAGCTTAGTCCTGCTTCTGTTGCATCCCAGCATGCCCTGGATGGGGCTATGATGTGCTCTAGATGTTGCTGGCAGATAAATCTGACTCATTCCCCATGGATAAGCAGAAAATAAATAGCAGTGGGCCACTGTTTTAGGATGAGTGTGAGAGCAGGGTGGGTGTCAGCAACTTGCCAGCTGTGAGGCTTCCCACTGCCCTGCTGGGAGGTCTCCAGTGCCTCCTGTGACCAAATTTGTCAGATTTCAGGGCTGGGAAGTGAAGTCTTGATTTGCGCCAGTTTGCACAAGATGCATCTTTAAAAGCTGATCTCAACAGCAGCAGAACTGAAGCTCACCCTACAGCTCCTGCATGGACCTCTCTTCTTTAAGGTGCTGAGCAGTTTGTGTCACTTGACTTACTGCTTCCCTCAGCTAGCAGGCACCTGCCTGAGCTCTGCTGTGTGCTTAGGTGAGTGAGAAGCACTTCCCAGCACTTGCACAGCTCAGTGGAGAGGGAGTGACAGGGAGCAGAGCTCCTGCTTGCAGTGCTGGCAGAGAGCATCCTTCTGCTTTCTGGGGAGCACATCCCAGAGCACCTGTGTGCTCCCTGCAGATCTGAGGTCTCCCTGCATCTGATAGTCAGAAATGTTGGTGTTTTGGGGTTTTTTTTGTGTGTGTGTGGGGAATTAGAGAGCAAGTTCAAATTCCAGGAGAAAGCTAAGTTGAAAGTCTCTGCCTGCCCTTGGTGTACATAGAATCAGAGAATGATTTAAGTTGGGAGAGACCTCAAAGCTCATCCAGTTCCAACTCCCTACCATAGGCAGGGACACCTCCCACTAGTACAGGTCACTCAAGGCCTCATCCAACCTGGTCCTGAACACCTCCAGGGAGGTTGTGGAGCACAGAAGCACAGAATGTGATCTTTGTTCACATTCTGTGCTTCTGTGCTCCACAACCTTCCTGGGCAACCTGTGCCAGTGTCTCACCACCCTCACTGCAAACAACTTCTTCCTAACATCCAGTTTCAATCTCTCCTCTGCCACTTCAAACCCATTCCTCCTCCTCCTGTCATTACAACCTACCCATGTCCACCTCAGGACATGAATGGTGCCTGCTGTGTTCTGACACCAAGCTGGGGGCTGATGTTGCTGGGTTGGAGGGCAGAAGGGCTCTGCAACAGGACCTCGACCGCCTGCACAGATGGGCAGAGTCCAAGGGGATGGAGCTCAACAAATCCAAGTGCCAGGTGCTGCATTTTGGCCACAACAACCCCATGCAGAGCTACAGGCTGGGCTGGGAGTGGCTGGAGAGCAGCCAAACAGAAAGGGATCTGGGGGTGCTGATTGACACCCACCTGAACATGAGCCAGCAGTGTGCCCAGGTGGCCAAGAAGGCCAATGGCATCCTGGCCTGCATCAGCAAGAGTGTGGCCAGCAGGAGCAGGGAGCTCATTCTCCCCCTGAACTCTGCACTGCTCAGGCCACACCTTGAGTCCTGTGTCCAGTTCTGGGCCCCTCCATTGAAGAAGGACATTGAGGTGCTTGAGTGTGTCCAGAGAAGGGCAACGAGGCTGGGGAGAGGCCTGGAGCACAGCCCTATGGAGAGAGGCTGAGGGAGCTGGGATTGGTTAGCCTGGAGAAGAGGAGGCTCAGGGGAGACCTTCTTGCTGTCTCCAGCTACCTGAAGGGTGCTTGTAGCCAGGGGGAGGTTGCTTTCTTCTCTCAGGCAAGCAGCACCAGAACAAGAGGACACAGTCTGAAGCTGTGCCAGGGGAAGTTTAGGCTGGAGGTGAGGAGAAAGTTGTTGCCTGAGAGAGTCATTGACTGCTGGAATGGGCTGCCCAGGGAGGTGGTGGAGTCAGCGTCCCTGGAGGTGTTCAAGGCAGGTTTGGACGTGGCACTTGGTGCCATGGTCTGGTCTGGAGGGCTGTGGTAATGGGTTGGACTTGATGAGCTTTGAGGTCTCTTCCAACCTTGGTGATACTGTGAGACTGTGAGACTGTGGTACTGTGGTGCTGCTGGTTTTTAGCATAACTGGCACACTGGAATGGATCCAGGTTGGACTTTATGCCTTATGCTACTCTGTCCTTGTGTCTAATGCTGCTCCTGAGTTGTTCTGTGCTGTTTGGCCTGACCTGGCATAGTGGCTCCATTTAGCATCACACCAGACATCTCCTCAGGTATGTTGAGATGGAACAACATCTGCAAATAAAACTTTCTGGAGCTGGTTTCTCACCTGGCTGCAGCTTTTCCTTAGCCTAGGAATAACACAAATGCTGCTCATAAAGGGTCCTGAGTGCTACCAGTTGTGTCCCAGGTGGGCACAGGTCATCTTCAGAGGGATGGAGGAGGGTAAAGTGCAGGAGGGTAGCTCCTTTATGCTTTTACTATCACTTGGGGCTTTTGTTCCTTGCCCTGTGCCCATTAGGAGCATCACCAGCAGTGCCCAAATAATTTGTTTGGACACAGAGAATATAGCTGCAGGGATTAGCTCTGCTCCCACTGCTTGGAAAGTTGAAGGCAAGGGAATTCCCAGCCAGATCTGGATCTACTGATGCCTGGAGGTGCTGGACATTCTGGTCTTTGTTTATTGTGTCAAGCTGCATTTTGTTCTTAGCACTATTTTTAGGAAGGATGCAGCTGCTCTGTGAGTGTCTTTGCTTAATGCTTTGCCAAATTTAGGAGCTCAGACTCCAGCAGGCTGCTTCCTCCCAGCATCACTTGGCTTAACCCCAAGGTGATTCCAGTGCCTTGCTGTGACCATGAGTTGAACAAATTCTGCTTAGAGAGAGATGTTAGGCAACTACAGTTGGACTTGATGAATCACCTTAGTGATTCTATGATTCTATGCCTGGCCACATCCTTGTGCTTCAGCAACACACTTCCTGTACCCAAAAATGGGTCAGAGGACTTCAGATCTCAATGCTATTTGCAAGACCCTTCCTTTGAGCCCTTATCTCTGCTACCTGCTCATCCCCAACCCCTTCACAGCCCCAGCTGCTCCCTGGGGAAGCAGCTCAGTGCCTCTGCCCTGCCCCATTCAGCACAGAACAACACAGGCAGCCATTGCGGCCGCAGTTTCCTCCTCCCTCGCTAGCAGGGAGAGGAAGGAAGGAGCCCTCAGTGTGCTGGGTGTTTGCATTTGTGGTTAGACTCGTGCAGGAAGTGGTGATCTCCTTGCCTGGCCACGGACCTCCATGGAGCTCAGCTCTCACAGACCCTGCTCTGCACAGCCAGGCTGCCCCAGGGCAGCTGCAGCACACTCCAGCATGGTGAGGTTGGAAGGGAGCTCTGGAGATCATCCAGTCCAACTTCCCTGCTAAGGCAGGGCACCCACAGCAGCTTGCCCAGCAGCACAATGCTCAGATAGGGTTAGAAGCTCTTCACAGACAAAGACTCCACAACCTCTCTGGACAGTCTGCTCCAGGCCTCCAGCACCCTCACAACAAAGAAATTTCTCCTCCTCTTCAGATGGAACCTCTTGGCTTCCACTTTGTGCCCATTGCTCTTTGTCCTGTCCCTGGGCACCACTGACAAGAGTCTGGCCCCAGCCTCTTGCCCCTCACAGCTCCTTTAGCTCTTGCTGAGCATTGCTCAACTGCCCTCTGGAGCTGCTCTTGTGCAGGCTCTCAGCCCCAGGGCTCTCAGCCTTTGCTCCTCACAGAGCTGCTCCAGGCCCCTCAGCAGCTTTGGAGCCTCCTCTGGAGGCTGGAGCTCCCCAGTAGCTCCCAGTGCCTCTTGAACTGGGGAGCCCAGAACTGGTCCTAGTACTCCAGCTGTGGCCTCACTAAGTCAGAGCAGAAGGGGAGGAGAACCTGCTGGCCACACTCTGCTTCATGCACCCTGTTCCACCACTGGCCTTGGCCAGGAGGGCACACTGCTGGCTCATGGGGAACTTGTCCACCAGCACTGCCACATCCTAAGCCATGCTAAGCTGAGACCTGGCTTTGTGCCTTTGTGCTGGCTGATGGAGGTGGCTCAGAGGAAACCTGGAGCATCACTGACTCACCAGCTCAGCATGGCTGGCTGATGGAGGTGGCTCAGAGGAAACCTGGAGCATCACTGACTCACCAGTTCAGCATGGCTGGCTGATGGAGGTGGCTCAGAGGAAACCTGGAGCATCACTGACTCACCAGCTCACCATGGTTGTCTCCTCACTGACAGGTTGAGCTTTGGGTGTCAGCAAACCCAACAAGGTGCCAGGGGTACCAGAGGCAAATTAAGAGTTGCAGCTGTAATTAGCATCAAGTCCTTTGGAAACTTTCCAGCAGGATCTTTCCCTGCTGGACATTGATTCATTGAAAACAAAAGGTTGGGTGGCAGCAGGGGAAGGGTCTTGCCCTGTTAACTCGCCTACAAGTGAGGCATAAGGCCACAGGAATGGTGTCTGTTCTCAGAAACAAATCCCTGTCCATGATGGGGACAAGTGAAGGTTGGTTTTGCAACCTTAGGACTAGGTCTGCTTGTCTTGGCATCATCCTTCTCCCAGCTGGGCCATGGCAGACCTCTCCCCTGGCTGAAATTAATTTTCCCCACCTGGAAGGTGTGTGAAGATATTTTGATGGCATTTCCATGTCTGTGTGTTCAATGGACTTGTAGCCTTTGCAACTGGGAGTAAGATTGGAGGGATTTGTGATGCAGACCACTGTCCCCTGGCCAGCTCATGGCATTGCTTATTCCTTCTTGGCTCCAAGGTGACAGCCAGCATGCATGGGCTGGTGTTTTTGTTTCTGTGACACCATGTGAATGAAGAGCTGCAGGATTGGTGTTTGCATTCCCTCTCTGATCATCAGCCCTCACTTCCCTGCTGTGAGGGATGCTCTGCTTCCCTTAGCTGTGCCTTTGGACCTTGACTGTGTGCTTGGAAGAGTCTCTGTGCCTGCACTCCCTGAACTGTGCCACGGGCTGTAGCCAAACTGGGTGATGTTTGTGCTGCATCAGCTCCTGGTGAAACAGCCCATGGCAGTGCAGGATGGGGGAGATGCAGACTTAGACCCTCCTCAGGTACTTGTTAGGCTGCTTGCTTGAGAACTTCCCCATAGCTTTTCTCCACGGTGTGCCCATGTCCCTGGGAGGAGAAGGAAGAGGAGGCAGAGAAGGAGGTGGTGCTGCTGCTCCCTCCTTGATCTGTAGATCCTGCTCCACAGAACCAAACACCACCTCTTCCCCTGGGACACAGGGCTGAGATGAATGGAGCCTCAGCACAGATCATTTCCTCTAAGACCACCTGGGAGGTGGCCCTGGCCACCAAGAAAAGCAGCGGGAAACACCTTGGGTTATTGTCACTGGCAGGGTCCCAGCAGTCAGAAGCAGATGGAGGGCAGGGGGGTTTCAGTCAACTGGGGGGGAAGGACCCTTCCTCCCTCAGTCTGGCAAATCTGGTGGGGTTTTAATACATTTAATGGTGCTATGAGATGGAAACAAAAAGGAGGTCAGGCCTATAACAATGGTGGAGTGTCCAGAGAAGGACAACAAAGCTGGTGAAGGGTCTGGAGAACAGAGCTGGTGAGGAACAGCTGAGGAACTGGGATTGTTTAATCTGGAGAAGAGGAGAGTGAAGTGAGACCTTTTGCCTCTCTACAGCTCCCTGAGAGGAGGTTGGAGTGAGGTGAGGGTTGCTCTTTTCTCACAAGGAGCAAGTGATAGGACAAGAGGAAATGGCCTCAAGTGGCACCAGGGGAGGTTTAGGTTGGACATTACAAGATATTTCTTCCCTGAAAGGCTTCTCAAAGCCTGGCACAGGCTACCCAGGGAGGTGGTTGAATGTCCATCCCTGGAGGTGTTTAAAAGCTGCAGAGATGTGGTGTTGAGGGCCATGGCTCAGCAGCAGCCTTGGTAGAGCCAGAGAATGACTGGGCTGGATGACCTGAAAGGGCTTTGCCATCCAAAGTGAGTCTGTGGTTGTGTGATATAAGCTCTGACTGGCACAGTGCTGATGTGAGAGGGCATCTTCAGGGGCTGGGAGCACCTCAGGTGTGGTGCAGCTGGAGGGGGTTGGGTGTGTGCCTGATGAGGGAGCTGCATTTTGCAGAGCTCCACTGAGTTATGGTTGGGTTGGTGCATCTGGGGGCATTTGAGCCTGGGGGCCAGTGGTCAGGCTGCTGGATCTTCTGTGCTTGGGCTGAGTTAAGGTGGGCATCATCCTGTGCCAGGAGCATCCTTCTTGCCTCTGCAGCAGGCATGCAGCCATGCAGGCATCTCAGCAAGCCTGCCTCTGAGAGGGAGAGGATCCAGGCTGGGAGCTCTGGGCTGCATGGGCAAGAGCACAAAGGTGCTCAGGTGCAGAGTGATGGTGCTGAGATAAGGCTCAGTTTTAGAGATTCAATCTGTCCTGTACAAGAATGGGAGGAGTTTTCTTCTGCTGTGCGGTGACACAGGTGGTGAACACCTCCACCCTGACCCCTTCTCATTGTTCAACCCTCCTGTGACCCTCTAGAAGGTGGCTGTGAGTGATGGTCTCTGTCTCCTCACAGCTGGGCTGTGCCTGAACTGCTGGAGCCTGCAGGAGCTGGTGAGCCGAGACGCCAGCAACTACCTCATCCTTGTGGAGAAGATCCTCAGCAAGGCCAAAGAGGTGAGTCAGGGGTTGCTGAGGAGGGCTTTGAGATGGTTGTCTGCTCCAGCATTTGCCCAAAGTGGAGTTTTGCAAAGCTTGATGGCTGAATTGGGGTTGTGGTAAGGCATTGCTGGAGCACCAGAGCTTGGGGTTGGGTCATGCTGAGTCAGCAGCTGTGAAAGGCTGGTGGGAGCAGTTCTCTGTGTCCTGCTGGTTTCCAGCATGTTGGAACTACAAGGGAAAAGTCAAGCTCTTATTTAATGGAATCACTCAGGTTGGAAAAGACCTCTGGGATCAGCAAATCCAACCATTAGCCCTACTCTGCAAAGTTCACCCCTAAACCATATCCCCAAGCACCACATTTAAACGACCCTAAAACACATCCAGGGATGGTGACTCAACCACCTCCCTGAGCAGCCTGTTCCAGTGTCTGACTGCTCTTTAGCTGTGAAAGAGAATTCCTAATGTCCAGTCTCAGCCTACTCTGTTGCAGTTTGAGGTAGCACTGCAGATCCATGGGGCAGGGTTTTGGTTTCCCAATTGCTTCTTGGTGCCACATAGGACCAGTCCAGGCTGCAGGGATGAACCTGTCCTTCTCCAGACCTTATCACAGAATCATGGAATGGTTTAGTTTGGAAGGGACCTCAAAGCTCATCCAGTTCCCTGCCATAGGCAGGGACACCTCCCATTAGAACAGGTTGGTCAAGACCTCATCCAGCCTGGTCCTGAACACCTCCAGGGAGGCTGTGAAGCACAGAAGCACAGAATGTGATCAAAGATCATATTTTGTGCTTCTGTGCTTCACAGCCTCCCTGGGCAACCTGTGCCACTGTCTCACCACCCTCACTGCAAACAACTTCCTCCTAACATCCACTTTCAATCTCCCCTCTGCCACTTCAAACCCATTCCCCTTGTCCTGTCATTCCCAGACCTTGTCAATAGTCCCTCCCCAGCCTTCCTGTAGCCCCCTTCAGATCCTGGAAGGCTACTATCAGGTCCCCTTGAAGCCTTCTCCTCTCCAGGCTGCAGAACCCAAACTCTCAGGCTGTCCTCACAGCAGAGCTGCTGCAGCCCTCTGAGCATCCTCGTGGCCTCCTCTGGACTGGCTCCAACACTTCCATGTCCTTCCTGTGCTGGGGGCTCCAGAACTGCACACAGGACTCCAGATGGGGTCTGAGGAGAGCAGAGTAAAGGGGCAGAATCTCCTCCTTTGCCCTTCCTCCTGTGTATGCTGGGAGCTGCTAGTCCAAATCAGAGCAAACTGAAGGTTTCCTGTTTTTTTGGATGGAAACTTTGCTGTGGCTGTGCTGAGCTTCCTGCTCAGCCAGGAGTGGAACTGGAAATCTGAGGACACAGGCAGGACACAGCTGGGTCAAGCACCTAGGGAGGTGAAACCACAGCAGGGCTGCTGGTGTCAGTCTGTCGTGGTCCCATCATGTGCTGGAGGAGCTCAAGGCATCATCAGTCAAGCAGAGTCACCTCAGGCTGTGTCTGGGAGGACCTTGGAGGAATCCCTTGATGTGGCAGGAAAGAGCAAAGTGCTTCCTAAATCCTCAGTGCTGGGATTCCTGTGCTGGGCTAAAAGCTGCCTTTCCTTTTGGGAGGAAGGAAGGCTGCCTAGCTGCTGGGCTGTGGAGCTGATGCCAGTTAAAATGGGCACAGTTTGGTTCAATGGCTTGACTTGACCTAGTTGCAGATGGTGATTTATTGCATCAGGGGGTACCTAAGGGTTGATGGTGCTTCATGCCATGCTTCTGGCCTGGGGGACACAATGACTGCAAGCCTTGAGCCATCACTGGGTGAAATGTGAAATAATTCTGCTGGCTGCTCACTGGCAAAGGCTGGGACAGAAGGATGTGGTTTGCACTGTGCTGCTGAGGTTTGCAAGCTGCTTGCAGGGGCTGGGGGCCTGCTCACCTCTCCCATCTGCCTGCTGGGAGCCACTCCCAGAGGCTTTCACCGAGTGCTTTGGTTTGGAAGGGATCTTACAGACCAGTTCCATGGGCAGGGACACCTTCTGCTAGACCAAGCTGCTCAATGCCCAGTCCAGCCTGACCTTGAACACTACCAGGGTTGGAGTCTCCACAGCTTCTCTGGGCAGCCTCTCCAGAGCCTCACCACCCTCATGGGGAAGAATTTCTTCCTAATGTCTAATCTAAATCCAGGCTCTTACAGTTTGAAGCCATTGCCTCTTGTCCTGTCCCTACCTGCCTTGATCAAAAGTCCCTCTCCAGCTCTCCTGTAACACACTTTAAGCACTGCAAGCCCACCAGAAGGTCTCCCTGGAGCCTTTTCTTCTCCAACCTCAACACCCCCAACTCTCTCAGCCTGGCCTCACAACAGACCCCTTTCAGCCCTACCAGCATTGCTGTGGCCTTCTCTGGTTCTGCTCATACAGGTCCCTGTCTGTGCTGTGCTGAGGACTCCAGCACTGCAGAGAGGGTCTCAACAGAGCACAGCAGAGGGGCAGAATCCCCTCCCTGCCCCTGCTGCTCACAGTACTGGGGATCAGCCCAGGACAGCCTGGGGCTGGGCTGGCAGCGCTGGGTGCCCACTCAGTGTTGAGCTTCTCATCAACCAGCACCCCCAAGTCCTTCTCCTCCTTACAATTCTGGAAGGATCAGAGGGTTGGAAGCTTGGCCAAATCTGGCTTCTTGAGGGTGAAGACAGAGCAGCAGTCTGTGCCCATCTGCCTTTCCCAGCAGATGTGTGACTGGGGCTTCAGGGGTCACCGTCCCATGGAGACAAGGGAATCTGTTGGGGATGCTGTGGGTTGGGTGCTTGGCTGGGCTGTTGGGGAGTCTGCTGCTACTTGCAGTGCTGTGCTTGGGTAACCCTGCTGGTGAGCAGCCCAGCTCACCCCTCTGCCCTTGGGCTGTTCCCTACAGGTGCAGGAGAAGTCTGACTACGCTCTCGTCACGCCCCTGGCTCTGCTCTTCTACTCTGCCGTCCTGTGTGTAAGTTCCAAGGCTGCTGCACCCAGCTGCACCCCGGCCCCTGGGCAGACACAAGGGTCTGCAGCCCTGCAGACCTATCACCAAAATTGGGGTGGCTTTCCTCTGCAACCCCACAGCTGGCTTTGATCAGCTCATCTCCAAAAATGATCCTGTGGAAACCTGCAGGGATTAAGGCCAGGCAAGCACTGCAGAAGCTGAGAGAGGCAAAGAAAGGAGCTGCAGTGGTTTTAAGCTTTTTATTTCAAGGTGGGCTGATGAGAGAGGGAGATGGACAATGTCTCTCTGCAGAGCAGGCACATTTTGGCCCTCACCCTGCAGATTTGTGCACAATATGTAGGCAACAATAATGAAAAGGAGCAGAGCCTTCAGAGGAAACACTTTTAAAAAACATTCTAATTATTATCAGCACAATGCATCATTATCCCCAGGAAATCACTGCTGCCAGCTCCTGCAAAGCACAGGCTGTGAGGCCACTCATCCCTATGGATCTGGGCTTGGGGACAAGAAATTCATAGATAGGCTGTGGCATGTGAGTCACAGCCAGGAGCTGGAGAAGACAGAGCTTTGTCAGAGCTGTGCCCACTGTAGAATCATAGAATCAGAATTGTTTCTGTTGGAAGAGACATTTAAGTCATTCGCTTCCACCATCAACCTCCGTGGCCATCAAACCATGTCCCCAGGTGCCATGGCCACACCTTTCCTGGACACCTCCATGGATGGGAACTCCACCACCACCTCCCTGGGCAGCCTGTGCCAATCCCTGACCATACTTGCAGCAAATAAATGTTTCCTCATCTCCAACTTAACCTTCCCTTGGCACAACTTCAGGCCATTTACTCTTGTTCCATCACCTGAGACTAGGGAGAAGAGCCCAACCCCCACCTCACTGCAACCTCTTTCTAGGGAGCCATAGAGGGCAGTGAGGTCTCTTCTCCAGACTAAACACCCCCAGGTCCCTCATCTGCTCCTCCCCAGCTGTTCTCCTGACCCTTCACCAGCTTCATTACCCTTCTCTGGACACACTCCAGACCCCCAATCTCTTTCTTGTAGTGAGGGGCCCAAGCGAGGGATCCTTTGGCCTTTCTCTTACTGAGGTGTCATGGGGTGAACCTCTGCTCCATTCCACCTGTCCTCCTCCCACTCACAGCCTAGGCACTCAGATTTCACAGGCCTGTGTCCTTGCTCCCTTTCTAACCATCTGTCCCCATCTCACACAGGCTCCTCACTTCCCACCAGACTCAGACCTGCTCCTGAAAGCTGCCAGTGTCTACCACAGCTTCCTGACCTGGCCTGTGCCCTACTGCGACGTCTTCCGCGAGCTGCTCACCTTCATCAGCAACGAGCTGAAGGCTCCTGGTAAGTGCCCCTGCCCACACCCAGCCATGGGCTTTTCTTGTGCCACTCCCTCAAATCCACCTGCTGCTATCCACTGCCCTGTGTTTGATCCCAAGACTCTCCTGGTATTGCTGCCTCATGCTCCACTCCATGAATCCCTTGAGTGTGGTGTGCACACTTAACCTTGGGCATCCCAAGCCTCAGATTTTCCAGGAGGTGAGGACCTCTTGGCTGCAAGAGTTGGAGCTGTTCAGCCTGCAGAAGAGAAGGCTCCAGGGAGACCTTAGAGCAGTTTCCAGTACCTGAAGGGACTCCAGGAGAGCTGGGGAGGGACTTTTGACAAGGGCTGGTAGTGGAAGGATGAGGGACAATGGCTTTGAGCTGGGAGAGGGGAGAGTAAGTGTGGAGTGATTGAGAGTGGAGTGGGTGAAAAGAGCCAGGGAAGGCAATGTTTGTTCCACAGGGAGCTGCTGATCTCAGCATATGTTGGAGAACAGCCAAGGGGCACTTTGCTCTGCAGCCTTCCAGTACTTGAAGGGGGCCTGTAAGAAAGTTGAGGAGGGACTTTTTACAAGGGCTTGTAAGGCAGTATGGGAAGAGAGGAAATGGATTGAAGCTGAAAGAGGGGAGATTTTGATTGGAGATTAGGAAGAAATTCTTTAGAGTGAGGGTGGTGAGACACTGGCACAGGTTGCCCAGGGAGGTTGTGGAGTAGAGTGAGGGTGAGTGAGACACTGGCACAGGTTGCCCAGGGAGGTTGTGGAGCACAGTGAGGGTGAGTGAGTGAGACACTGGCACAGGTTGCCCAGGGAGGCTGTGGATGCCTCCTCCTAGGAGGTGTTCAAGGCCAGGTTGGAGATCTGGGCTAGTGTGAGGTGTCCCTGCCCATGGCAGAGGGGTTGGAACTGGGTGATCTTGAAGGTCCCTTCCAACCCATTCTATGATTCTATGACCACTACCCTCCACTCTCTGAATGATTTTCCCTGGTAGTCCAACATAGAACAAGACCAAATTGCTCTGGAGGAGCAGAGCAAGGTTGTATTTTTGGTGGCTGCCTGGTGGGAAAGGTGGTGGGAGCATCCTAGGGGACTTCCAGCTCTGCCCCAGTGTGGATTAACAAAATGTGTAACTGTTTCTTGGCTGCCTTCCAGTCTGGTGAGTCTTGTCCATGGCAGAGCATGTGCTGGCTGCTCCTGCCCAGCCCTGGGCTTTGTTTGAGATGCTCACTCTGAGGTGCTCAGTGGTGGAACTTGGTAACAGTAGCTCCATTCATCTGCATCAAGGTGACTGGAGCCTGCCCTTGCGTGGAGCCTGCCACAGGGCTGAGGGACTCCCCCAGCTCTTTCTTTACAGCACAGACACTACCTTGTGACATGGCTTTGGGCACATCCAGCAGCAGCAGTGCTCCTCTTAATTAAGGACTCTTCCTAGATGTCCTGTTGTTCCCACTGGAGCAGCTCTTCCAATTATTTCTAAGGCTCTTTTTTTTTTTTTCTTTTTCTAATCTCCTCATCTTTTGGTGGCCTACAGAGAGCTGGTACAGAGCAGATCTCAGCCCTTGTTTGATCATGGCAGCAGGACTGGCTCTGAGCAGAGCTTAGGAGGCCTTGAGTGGCTATGTGGGTTGTAGCTGAGGCTGGAGGTGCTTCCTCACAGCCTCAGACCAGGCAACTGCTTTGGAGAGCCCCAAGGGGGATGTGAATCACAGTGTCTCCATCATGGCAGCAGTGCCCTGCTGAGAGCATGGAATCATAGAAAAGGTTGGGTTGGAAGGGACCTTAAAGTTCCAACTCCCCTGCCGTGGGCAGGGACACCTGCCACTAGCCCAGGTGGCTCAAGGCCTCAGCCAACATGGCCTTAACATCTAGTCATAGAATAAGGCAGGTGGGAAGAGACCTCCAAGCTCACCCAGCCCAACCTAGCACCCAGCCCCAGCCAATCAACCAGACCATGGCACTAAGTGCCCCATCCAGGCTTTGCTTCAACACCTCCAGGGATGGGCACTCCACCACCTCCCTGAGCAGCCCATTCCAATGCCAATCACTCTCTCTGCCAAGAGCTTCCTCCTAACATCCAGCCTAGACCTCCCCTGCCACAGCTTGAGGCTGTGTCCTCTTGTTCTGTCCCTGGGTGCCTGGCAGCAGAGCCCAACCCCAGCTGGCTACAACCTCACTTCAGGTAGCTGCAGAGAGCAATGAGCTCTGCCCTGAGCCTCCTCTTGTGCAGGCTGCACACCCCCAGCTCCCTCAGCCTCTCCTCACAGGGCTGTGCTCCAGGCCCCTCCCCAGCCTTGCTGCCCTTGTCTGGACACCTTCCAGCACCTCAACATCTCTCTTGAATTGAGGAGTCCAGAACTGGACACAGGACTCAAAGTGTGGCCTAACCAGTGCTGAGTACAGGGGAAGAATAACCTCCCTGCTCCTGCTGGCCACACTGCTCCTGATAGGAGAGTGGCAAGGAGAGGGCATCCACAACTTCCAGAGGGCATCACTCAATGATCTCAAAGGTCTTTTCCAACTTGGTTAATTCTGTGTAATTCTGTGAGGCATCCACAACGTTCCTGGGCAACCTGTTCCAGTGTCTCACCACCACCTTTCTGATGGGAAGTTGAAGATGCAGACAGAATGAAAGATGCTTTCGAAGGAATACAAAGATTTAAAGGCCTCCAAACCCCCTGCATTTTCAGCACTGGCCTGGCTGCTTTACCCTCAGCTCAAGTGGCCACAGCCACCAGGCAAGGTCTGGCTTGGCTGTCATGCTGCATCCAGCCTGCAGCTCAGATTTGCAGGGCCAACATGGACATGGAGGTGCTCATCCCACACTGCTGCAGCTGTGGACTTCCCCAGCTGCTTCCTGGTCTTCTCTTCCTCTCATACAAATCAGGGCTGTGTTTTACAGACTGCTGGGAAAGCTCTAATGCTGGAGGGGGGGGGGGGGGGGTTAGAACATCCTGCTCCTGCTCTTGTTGCCATCACCACCATCAGTGTGGTGCTGAGGGACATGGCTTAGAGGTGCTTGGATTATGAGCTCTAGGTGAGTGGTTGGACTTGATGACCTCAAAGGTCTCTTCCAGCCTCGACACTACTGTGATTCTGTGATCACCAGTGGCTGAGGCTGTGAGCTGGGGACTTTGGTCCAGAAGCTTGGGCAGATGAGATTCCCCCACCCCTGCCAGAAGATGCTGTATGGGAGGTGTTAGCTTGCTGGAGGCTTTTGAGCCTAGTCCTACTCCTCACTGTGGCCTCTTCCCACAAGTGAACCCAGGAGAAATCACAGATCACAGGGTGTTAGAGGTTGGAAGGGACCCAAAGAGCTCATCCAGTCCAATCCCCCTGCCAGAGCAGGACCAGACAATATAGCTCAGGTCACACAGGAACACATCCAGACAGGCCTTGAAAGGCTCCAGAGAAGGAGACTGCACAATCTCTCTGGGCAGCCTGTGCCAGGGCTCTGGGACTCTCACAGTCAAGAAGTTCCCCTTGTGTTGAGCTGGAACCTCCTGTGCTGTAGCTTCCATCCATTGCTCCTTGGCCTATCCCAGGCAGCAGTGAGCAGAGCCTGTGCACCCCCTTCTGACCCTCAGCCCTCAGATAGTTATAAACATTGATTAAATCCCCTCTCAGTCTTCTCCTCTCCAGACTAAGCAGCCCCAGGTCCCTCAGCCTCTCCTCACCAGGCAGTGCTCAGTCCCCTCAGCATCCTCATAGCTCTTGCTGGACTCTCTCCAGCAGATCCCTCTCCCTCTTAAACTGGGGAGCCCAAAACTGAATGCAGTACTCAAGATGAGGTCTCACCAGGGCAAAGCAGAGATGAAAGAGAACCTCCCTTGATCTGCTGGCCACACTCTTCTTAATCCCATTGGCCCTCTTGGCCACCAGGGCACATTGCTGTGCCATGGATGTTATCCACCAGCACTCCCAGGTCCCTCACCACAGAGCTGCTCTCGAGCAGATCACCTCCCAGTCAGAACATGTCCTCTGCTGGTAAGCTGCCCAGGACCTTACACATCTCTTGCACAGCCTCTGTGACCTGCCACGAGGCTGAAGCCAAAGCTTTTTATGGAGATGAGGGTAAAGGTTAACTGAGAGCAAGCTGCTGTCAGCATCTGCCAGGAAAGGGATAGCTTTGATCTGCAGCCTGGGGCTGGGGCCTCTGCAGGAGGGAGCAAGGCAGCTGTGGGTCAGCATGAGCTGCATGTGGGTGCTGCACCCTCACTGTGGGTGCTGCTCCTGGGAACCAGCTGGGCTGGCATGTAGCTGCTGCAGGAATAAGGCTGCTGGGTGTTGCTGGTGCCAGAATATCTTTCCCAAGATGTACCCCAGCTGTGCTGTTTGTGGCTGACATGGGCCCTGCTGCTGCCACCCAGGCCAAGTCCATCTGAGGCTGCCCAGCTGGAGCTCACAGTGGCATCCTGGGAACAGTCACAGAGACATGAAGGGCTGTGAGCTGCTTACTCCAGCCTCCTGCTGGGGCCAGTCTAGACTCCAACACTGCAGGAGGGAAGGTGGCAGTGATCTGCTGTCCCTGAGGGAGATCCAGGGCCTGAGGGCTAAAGCAAGTGGCAGAAGCTGCTAAACACCATCCACAGGATTCACATCAGCAGTGGGCCAGGAGGCACTGGGGGTGCAGCAGCTCTCCCATCCCATCTCCCATTCTCATCACTCCAGGCTTTTATCCTTCATGTCCCAAGGCTCTGTTGCTCCTGGTCCCTTCAGGCAGTGGCTGTGCCTTGTCCTCATAAAGCCTTTTGGTGCTGCCATGCCTGCTTTGGGCATGACCTGGCTGAGGTCAGCACCACATGAGGAGACAAAGTCAGTGTGCTCCTGGGACAGAGCAGTCTGTGGTGGTGCCATGTCTCATGTCCTCTTCTCTCTTTCCCAGGAATCTCCTTCCAGAGGCTGGTGAGGACTGAGCAGGGCCTTCCTGTGAAGAACTACCAGAGCTCTACCGTGTAAGTGTGGCTGTGGGTGCTGCTGGTGCCACAGGCTGCCCAGGGAGCTGGTGGAGTACCCAGAGGTGTTCAAGAAATGTGTGGCCATGGCACTTGGTGACATGGTTTAGTGGCCATGGTGGTGTTGGGCTGATGATTGGACTGGATGGCCTTAGAGGGCTTTTCCAACCCAAACAATTCTGTGATCCCCACAACCTCACACACTTAAGCAGCAGTGGTACTGTGGGGAGCAGCATCTCAAAGGCATAGTGGTGGGTGCTGGGGAGCTGCATACCTGGGCTGAGCTGTGGGAAAGGACTGGAATTTCCACAGCTGTGGGTCAGGATCTGTGGGGTGCCCATGCTGGTTATCCTACAGCCCTGCTTACTGTAGGGCTGCAGATCTGGGTGAAAAGAGCCAGGGAAGGCAATGTCTGTTCCACAGGGAGCTGCTGATCTTGGCACACATTGGAGACAGCCCAGGGACACTTTACTCTGCAGCCTTCCAGTACCTGAAGGGGGCCTGTAAGAAAGCTGGGAACGACTTTTTACAAGGGCTTGTAAGGCAGTATGGGAAGAGAGGAAATGGATTGAAACTGGGAGAGGGAAGATTGAGACTGGTGATGAGGAAGAAATTCTTTCCAGTGAGGATGGGGAGACACTGGAACATGTTGCCCATGGAGATCATGGATACCTCTCCCTAGAAGTGTTCAAGGCCTGTCTGGATGGGGCCTTGAGCACCCTGTGCTAGTGTGAGGTGTCCCTGCCCATGGCAGGGGGGTTGGAACTGGATGATCTTTAAGGTCCCTTCCAATGCAAACTGTTCTACGAACCCATGTTTGGGAGCCACCTCGCTGAAAAGGGTCAGAAGTGACTGCATCCCCATGCAGAAGGTAGTGAAAGCCTTGCAGCTCTGGGTGCAGCCACACCTTGCACCTTCTTCAAGGACTGAACCATTCCTCCTGCCAGGGCACCTAATTTGTGAACAGGAAAATGAGCCTGGGCACTATGTGCTCATCCTGGCTGCAGTGCCAGTCCCAGGGGCACTCCTTTGTGCAGAGCTGCTTGCTCTTCCTGCAGGAGGGGTGTGCTGATCATTGGCTTGCCCACTCATGCCATGCAGCTCTGGATCTGCACATGCCTCCCAGACAGCTGCTCTGGTGCTGTCCCAGTAAAGCTCTTGCTCTACTTGCTTATACTGGCGCAACTAACAGTTGGGCTGGATGATCTGAGAGGTCTTTTCCGACCTAAAGGATCCTTAAGTGCAGCCCCGGGTGGTGACTCACAGCAGAGTGGCTCTATTTGCATAAAAAAGCCCTGAGACCCTGGCTCAAAGCTCTACACAAGCTGAACTTTGGGCTTGCTGAAAGCTTGTGTCTGTTGCCTGAGCTTTCTTGGACCAAGCATACCATAGCCCATCCTTAATCCAGAGCCATTCTTGCTCAGTGAGGTGGACAAGTTGCCCAATAATGTGGTTGAGGCCCCATCCCTGAAGCCATTCAAGGTCGAACTCGATGGGGTCCTGAGTAAGCTGATCTGACTGCAGTGGGGAGGTTGGACAAGATGACCTTCCAGAGTCCCTTCCAACCTGATGCATTCCAAACTGATTCTGCCTGACTGCTCTCCTCTGTGCTCTCTGGGCTGCAGGTCTGGGAATTCAAAGCCTGTGGAGATATTCATGTTGTGGTCGAGAGCAAAGCTGCAGCTGAAGGAGGTGGTTCTTCTCCTGAAAGCCCAGAAGTGATGCTCTGACCTGCAGCTTGCAGGGGGAAGACATTCTGGGGGTCACTCATTTTTTACCCACTACTTCACTGCATGTACTGGGTGTGCAGTAGGGATCTTATTAGTGTTTGTAAATATCTGAAGGGTGAGGGGCAAGAGGCTGGGGCCAGACTCTTGTCAGTGGTGCCCAGCGCCAGGACAAGGGGCAATGGGCACAAAGTGGAAGCCAGGAGGCTCCATCTGATCAGGAGGAGAAACTTCTTTGTTGTGAGGGTGCTGGAGGCCTGGAGCAGGCTGCCAAGAGAGGTTGTGGAGTCTCCTTCTCTGGGGAGCTTCCACGCTCAGCTGGGCACTGTGCTGCTGGGCAAGCTGCTGTGGGTGCCTCTGCTTGAGCAGGGAGTTGGACTGGATGATCTCCAGAGGTCACTTCTAGCCCCTACCTTTCTGTGACTCTGACTCCAGGGGCAGAGCCCTGTGTGGGGTTAGTTGAAAATTACTGGGCTGGTGATATTGCAGATGTGCCAAGGATGGTGCTGAGGAGCAGGATGGAGGATGCTTATCCACAACCTGCTCCCTGCCTCTGGCTGGCACTGCAGTGAGGGTCTGCTATGCCTTTATGTCCCCGAGACCCTCTGGTTGTGTCCAGCGTGAGAGGACACTGCCATCTAGTGAGAATTTGTCCAATTCCCCATCCCTGGAAACACTCAAAGTCAGGCTGGACCAGGCACTGAGCAACCTTCTCTGATTGCAGATGTCCTTGATGACTAGGGCCACGAAGATGCTCAGAGGGCTGGAGCAGCTCTCCTATGAGAACAGGCTGAGAGAGTTGGGGCTCTGCAGCCTGCAGAAGAGAAGGCTTCCAGGAGACCTTAGAGTAGCCTTCCAGTATCTGAAGGGGGCTTACAGGAAGGCTGGGGAGGGACTATTGACAAGGGCTTCCAATGCCAGGACAAGGAGAATGGGTTTGAAGTGGCAGAGGGGAGATTGAAAGTGGATGTTAGGAGGAAGTTGTTTGCAGTGAGGGTGGTGAGGCACTGGAACAGGTTGCCCAGGGAGGTTGTGGCTGCTCCCTCCCTGGAGGTGTTCAAGGTCAGGCTGGATGAGGCCTTGAGTGAGCTGTGCTAGTGGGAGGTGTCCCTGCCTATGGCAGGGGGTTGGAACTGGATGAGCTTTGAGGTCCCTTCCAACCTTCCCATTCTATGATTCTATGATTCTATGACTGCAGAGGGGTTTGGGTTTGTACTAGATGAGCTTTGAAGGTCTTTTGCAGCCCAAAGCAATCTGTAATTGCATGATAATAGTTTCAGGTGCCACCAGTGTGCAATGCTGGCTGCCCACCCTAACCACTGCCCCCTTCTCCCCAGGACTGTGCTGCTGCTGAACCGCTCTGAGGTGCAGAGCGAGTTCCTCTCCATTGCCGAGAAGCTGAGCTCCAGTGACCAGTCCCAGCACACCACCCTGGTCATGCTCCTGGAGCACCTCTATCAAGCCAACTTTGGCACCTGCTGTGATCTGGACAGCCTGCACCACCTCCTGAAGGTAAGCACAGAGAGGTTCAGCTTTGCTGAACTAGTTGGGGATGTCCCTGCTTACTCCAGGACAGTGAGACACTGGAACAGGCTGTGCAGGGAGGTTGTGGACACAAACAGTGGACTCCTGCTCAAGAGGGAAGAATTTTAGTGTTGTGAGCAGTGGGAGAGATGAGGGTGGCAAACTGAAGGATTCCAGCCCCAAAGACTTCAAGGGGACATCTCCACATAGTTGTGGATGTCCCCTCTCTGGAGGTGTTCAAGGCTGAGTTAGATGAGGCCTTGAGCAATCTGGGTTGGTGGGAAGTGTCCCTGCCCATGGCAGAGGAGTTGGAACTGGACGATCTTTAAGGTCCTTTCCAGCCTAAACCATTCTGACTCTGTGAATCCCTCATCTTGGCTCTGCTCCCCCCAGTCCAAGACACTGGAGGAGCTCTCAGAGATCTACGCCAGCGCTGCTGAGGCACAGGAGGTGGCAGCCACCACCAGCGACCCCATCCTGGCCCGGGAGCGGCTGCAGTCTGTGCTGAGGGACATTGCCAGCACTGCCTCCTTCCCTGCCATCACAGGTGAGGACACCCCCTGCCCCGTGCTCCTCTTTCCTCCAGGCTTTTCAGCTGGCTCAACCCCTGCCACGGCAATGAAATGTGCTGCAGAGAGCTCCAGCCTCTGTGAAAGGTGAAGTGGGGAATTTTTTCACTATGAGTCAGCCACTGGAATCATCTCCCCAGGGATGTGGGGGAGTCCCCAGCACTGGGCAGTTGTAAGAATCAGCTGGACAGAGGCTGGGTCAGCTTGTCAAGACAGGGCTTTTTGGCAAGAAGGGTTGGGCTGGAACACCTCCCCTATGGGAACAGTTGGGGCTGTTCAGCCTGGAGAAGAGAAGGCTCTGAGGAGACCTTAGAGTAGTACCTGAAGAGGCTACAGGAAAGCTGGGGAGGGACTTTTGACAAGGGCTTGGAGTGGTAGGAAGAGAGGCAATGGCTTCAAACTAGAGCAGTGTAGATTTAGATTGGACATTAAGAAGACAGTGGCGAGACACTGGAACAAGTTGCCCAGAGAAGCTGTGAACACTTCATCACTTCATGTCTGGAAGTGTTTAAGACCAAGCTGGATGAGGCTGTGTGTAGCCTGGTCTAGCAGGAGTGGTCCTTGCCCATGGCAGGGGAGGTTGGATCTAGGTGATCTTTAAGCTCCCTTCCAACTCAAACCATTCTCTGATTATGTGACCAAGTGATCCTTGAGGCCCCTTCCAACCTGGGACTCTATGAACCTGGCAAAACAACTACAACAACACCCCCCCCCCCCCACTC
>VWZE01018620.1:88577-104644 GCA_013396675.1 Eubucco bourcierii
GCTCCCGCCGAGCACACTCGCTGCCGCAACACGGCCTAGGCCCGCGCCCACCCGCCCCGCGTGCCCCGCGCCAGCCCGGCGCCCATCACCGTCCCTTCCTCAGCTACGACGAGGACGCCAAGCAGGCCACGCTGCGTGTCGTCGTCTTCGGCTCCGACCGCATCTCCGGCAAGGTGGCCAGAGCCTATGGCAACCTCAGGTGAGCTGCCTGCACAAGGGCACCTGCCGGGGCGGGCTGGAGGGCTCTCACACCGCCATGGAATGGTAGGGCTTGGAAGGGACCTCCAAAGAGCATCCTCCTCTTCTACTTGGCTTTGGTAAGGCCACACCTCAAGTTGGCACCACCAAACGTTAGTCCTCAGCACCACATCTGCACAGCTCTGAAACCCCTCCAGGCATGGGGGGACCCCCACTGCCCTGGGCAGCCTGGGCCAGGCCTTGACAACCCTTTTGGGGAAGGAATTGTTCCTTATGGCCAACATAAATCTCCCCTAAACTTGAGGCCATTTTCTCAAGAGAGGAGGAACCTCAGCTCCTGCTCCATCTCACCCTTACCCAGAACATTCCTGCTGGTTCCAGCATGCCACATCTCAGAGGAGCCACACAGTTCTCAGTCACCCAGCCCATGGCAGGAAGGGGTTCAGGTGATGGTCTAGAGCCCAGTTTCCAGAGATTGGCTGCTGAGTGCTGCTTTGCTCCTTGTACTTGGCCTTGGTGAGGCCACACCTTGAGTGTTGTGTTCAGTTTGGGCACCACAATACAAGGGAGATGTGNGGTTTTTCATGGAGAGAGTGGTCAGAAACTTGAATGAGCTGCCCAGGAGCTGGTGAAGTCACCCAGCCTGGATGTATTTAAGGGTGGTTTGGATGTGGTGCATACAGCTATGATTTAAGGTGAATCTTGTAGACTAGGGTTGTAGGTTGGACTTGGTGCTCCTGAGGGGCTTTGCCAACCTGGATGTGTCTGTGATTCAATCCAACCCCTCTGCTGGAGCAGGATCACCCAGGGCAGGTCACATAGCAATGCACTCAGGAGGAGTTTTGTATGTCTGCAGAGAAGGAGACTCCACAGCCTCTTTGGGCAGCCTGCTGCAGGGCTCTGTCACCCTCACAGTGAAGAAGTTTTTCTTTCTATTCATATGGAACCTCACCCAGCCCTCTCCCACCTTCTCCTAGGCTCAAGGAGAGCACCTGCCCCTCACTGACAAGGTACTTCAAGCTGCAGTTTTTCTACATCCCTGTGAAGAGGAGCTGTGTGGCTCCAGCGACCCCTCTGATGCACTCCTCTCCATCCTTGGGGGACCCACAGCTCCGGGCCTCAGCACAGGCAGTAAGTGTCCTGCTCTCCACGGGCCTCATGGTGCCACCAGTGCTCTGCTTGGTTCCAGGGAGTGCTGTGCAAGGAGGCCTGCAGAGTAGGCTGGGGGGACCACTGGTGTCTCTTCCATCAGTGTGAGCAGCCTTGCAGGGGGCCCTGCAGTGACCCCAGGGTGTCTGCCTTCAGGATCCCACCTTGGCTGGGGTGGAGAGCAGCACCAATGACATCTCCCACTACATTGGCATGCTGGACCCATGGTACGAGCGCAACGTTCTTGGGCTGATGAACCTGCCCATGGATGTCCTGTGTCAGGTATGTGAGTGCTGGTGGGGTTTGGTGTCCTCCTTCCTTGAGGGACAGGGGAGCTGAGTGGAGAGCTTCTGCTCAGCACTGGGCCTCCTGTACAGGAGGCTGTGCTACATGAGATGGAGAGGGAGGGGTTTTGATGGTCAGGGGAAGCTTTCTGACCACAGTAGGGTGCAGTTTTTGGCACTGGGCTGTGAGTACCACATACCCTATCAGGCTTGTGACTTGTTCTGTCACCACAGTCAGCCAAGCCTGAAGCTGAGCCCCAGGAGGACTCCCAGGAGCAGCTGCCCATCCTGGCAGACATGATCCTCTACTACTGCCGCTTCGCCACGCGCCCTGTCCTGCTGCAGTTCTACCAGACAGAGGTAGGCAGAGGGGCTCAGCCTTTGCTTGGTAGGGATGAGAGTGGGGGTCTTCTGCCTGTGCCACCAACTCAGGACCTGGCTGTGACATGATGGATGTGGGGCACAGCTACCATAGAATCATAGAATCATAGAACGGTAAGGTTGGAAGGAACCTCAAAGATCCAGTTCCAACCCCCTGCCATAGGCAGGGACACCTCCCACTAGCACAGCTCACTCAAGGCCTCATCCAGCCTGGTCCTGAACACCTCCAGGGAGGTTGTGGAGCACAGAAGCACAGAATGTGATCTTTGATCACATTCTGTGCTTCTGTGCTGCACAACCTCCCTGGGCAACCTGTGCCAGTGTCTCACCAACCTCACTGTAAAGAACTTCCAGGTGCTGGTGAGGCAGTGCTTGGTCTCCTCTTCTTCCCTGGGTGTCCATGGTGCTTTGGCTGATGGTCCTGGCTCAAAGACTGAGAGCATGCAGGTCCTGTCCAGACAATCCTTCAGTCACACCAGCAGTTTTTCATCCAAATCCCTTTCTCCATGACACAAAGTGGCTCCTTTCAGTGCCAGCAGGTTGCTCACATTGCTGGAAGTTCCTCTAGTGCTCTGCTCTACTAATCAAGCCCCTCCATGAAGCCTTTTCAGTACCCTTCTCTGTATGCACAAGGCAGAGGTGGTGGAGAAGGTTGGATGCATGGCTGCTGTGGCTGCTTCCATGCTGGGACATGGGACTGGCTTCAGTAGGGCCATGGAGAGCAGAGTTGCTGCTGTCCATGGGATGTTGTCCAAAGCAATGCCCAGACCTTGCTGTTAGGCTCATCATGACTTTTATTTCACTTGATGGGGGTTGGAAGGAACTCTGGGGATCAGCCAGTCCAACCCCACTGCCTAAAGCAGGGTCACCTAAGGGAGGTTGCACAGGGACATGTCCAGACAGGTCTCCTCACCACCATGTCTTCACTCTTCTTCTCCTGGCAGCTCACCTTCATTGGGGGAGAAAAGATGACTGAAGTCTTCATCCATTCCCTGGAGCTGGGCCACTCTGCAGCCACTCGGGCAATCAAGGCATCAGGTCTGTAGCTGCTGCTGCACTCACAGCCTTGGGGTGGAGGTCTGCAAACTGCTGGGCATGGAGATCATAGAATCACAGAATGGTTTGGTTGGAAGGCACCTTTAAAGGTCATATAGTCCTAAGGAGATTGTGGATGCCCCCTCCCTGGAGGTGTTTAAGGCTGGGTTGGATGAGGCCTGGAGAAACCTGGGCTAGTGGGAGGTGTCCCTGCCCACGGCAGGGGCAGTGGAACTCGATCTTTAAGCTCTCTTCCAGCCCAAACCATTCCACAATTATGTGATTTCAAGGCTGATTTAGTGTGGGTCTAAAGGTGGCTGGAAGAACAGGAGCTGGGTTTTGCAGAGTGGCCTTTGATTGCTTTGTGTGTCCCCTGGGGAACTGACCCCTTTGCACCAGCACAGCCACTGCCCCTTTCAGTCCTCCAGGGCTCCTGGTTGGGCTTTGTGTGGGGATTTGGGATTTCTGAGCAGGATTAATCATGTTCAGGCAGCTTTTTTCAAGCCAACTTTTTCTTTTTGCCTCTCTATTTTGTACTCCACAGCTGTGTTCAGCAAACTGTGTTTTCTCCTCCTCCCTTTCTGTAGGTGCTGAGTGTCCTGCTGGGTCAGGAGACAGCAGAAGAAAGGGGATAGAAAGAGCTCTGTGTCACATTTGCTCTTTGTTCTGTGCAGGTCCAGGCAGCAAGAGGCTGGGCATAGATGGGGACAGAGAAGCAATCCCACTCACACTACAGATTGCCTACAGCAAGGTGAGCCTGTGGGACTGGCACAAAGACAAAATGGGGCAGAAAACCACTTCAGTGCTGGGCAAACAGGTCTTGGCTGGGGGCTGAGAGGGGCAAATGCCCATGGATTTGGAACAGCCCAAATCCAAGCCCAGATGAACCAAACTCAAGGGGAGGTTTAGGTTGGAGATAAGGAAAAATTCTTTTGCTGCAAGAGTGGTCAGGGATTGGCACAGGCTGCCCAGGGAGGTGGTGGAGTTCCCATCTCTGGTGGTGTTGAAGAAACCTGTGGCCATGGCACTTTGAGACATGGCTGAATGGCCATGGTGGTGTTGGGTTGAAAGTTTAGCTTGAGCTTAGAGGGCATTTCCAGCCCAAACAGTTCTATAATTCTATGAATTCCCACCCCTGGAGGTATTTAAAAGAGGCAGAGATTTGGTGCTGAGGGACATGGCTTAGCAGCAGGCTTGGTGGAGTTAGAGAATGGTTGGACTCAATGATCTTCAAGAGCTTTTCCAGCCAAAACGTTTCTGTGGTTCTGAACTCAAGCTGTCTACTTGCTGGCCAATCTTGGCTGGCTTTTCACTCCTCTTCAGCTCAGTAAAACAGGCATTGTGCAGGCAGTTTACACAGATGGAGTGTACACAGAATGTACACTGCACCAGGGGAGGCTTTAGTGGAAGGTGTCCAGAAAAGACCACAAGGATGATCAGAGGGCTGGAGCACCTCTCCTATGAAGAGAGACTGAGGGAATAGGGGCTGTTAAGAGTGGAGAGGAGAAGGCTCCCAGGTGACCTTATTGTGGCCTTTCAGTATCTGAAGGGGGCTACAAGAAAGCTGGGGAGGGACTTTTTAGGCTGTCAGGTATTTATAGGACTGGGGGGAATGGAACAAAGCTGGAAATGGGGAGATTCAGACTGGGTGTTAGGAAGTTCTTCAGCATGAGGGTTGTGAGAGCATGGAAGGGGTTGCTCAGGGAGGTGGTGGAAGCCTCATTCCTGGAGGTTTCAAGCCAGGCTGGATGAGGCTGTGGGCAGCCTGATCTAGTGTGAGGTGTCCCTGTCCATGGCAGAGGGGTTGGAATTGGATGATCCTTGAGATCCCTTCCAACCCTGCCTGATTCTATGATTCTATGACATGAGGAACAATTTCTTCCCCAAAAGGATTGTCAAGCCCTCAAAAGGTGATGGAGTCTCCATCTCTGGAGGGGTTTCAAAGCTGTGTGGATGTGGTGCTGAGGGCCATGGTTTGGTGGTGCCCTGGCAATGCTGGGACTTGATAATTTGGTCTCTTCCAGCTTGAATGATCCTTTCTTTTTGTCTCTTGTATTTTGATTGGCCCTTGCAGACAGCTGTCAGTGGAAGAAGTCACTGGAATGATGTTGAGAAGGTCTGCACATCTGTCAACCTGAGCAAAGCCTGCAAGAAGTATGAAGAAATAGGTAGGTAGAGGTGGTCCTTGTGGCTTTGCACAGGGAACACTGAGAGGAAGTGGTGGAGAGAGAAGACAATGTGGAGCTCCTAGCTGGAGCAAAGGATGGGGGTGTGAATGCAGGAGTTACATGGAAGGTGCCTGCTGTTCTCTAGGGCTTGCTGTGGTCCTTGGCTGTCCTTAGCACTGCTTCAGAGACAAAGGGTAATTGGTCATACAACCGTAGAATGGGAAGGTTGGAAGGGACCTCAAGGATCAGCCAGTTCCAACCCCCTGCCTCCCACTAGCACAGGTCACTCAAGGCCTCATCCAACCTGGCCTTGAACACCTCCAGGGAGGGAGCAGCCACAACCTCCCTGGGCAACCTGTGCCAGTGTCTCACCACCCTCACTGCAAACAACTTCCTCCTAACATCCGCTTTCAATCTCCCCTCTGACACTTCAAACCCATTCCCCTTGTCCTGCCATTCCCAGACCTTGTCAATAGTCCCTCCCCAGCCTTCCTGGAGCCCCCTTCAGATCCTGGAAGGCTACTCTAAGGTCTCCTGGAAACCTTCTCTTCTCCAGGCTGCAGAGCCCCAACTCTCTCAGCCTGTCCTCATAGGAGAGCTGCTCCAGATGCCTCTCTGTCCTAAAGCTTCCAGCCAGGGAAATGGGATGTCCATTAGGGATGGGTCTGGGATGGATTCAGGCAGCAAGATGACACTGGCACAGGTTGCCCAGGGAGGTTATGGCTGCTCCCTCCCTGGAGGTGTTCAAGGCCAGGTTGGAGGAGCCCTTGAGTGAGCTGTGCTAGTGGGAGGTGTCCCTGCCTATGGCAGGGGGTTGGAACTAGATGATCCTTGAAGTCCCTTCCAACCTTCCCATTCTATGATTCTATGATTCCATGAATCTCCTTCCTTCCAAGAGAAACTCAACCCTCCCTACTTGTCCTGGCTGGGTCTCACATTCAGCTGTTTGACCACAGGATGTCACTGTGATTCCAGGCATGAAAAAGCATCCAGAGGTGGACTGCAGGAAAGGCCATGCTGGGAGAGCTGGAATTTTCTCTCGATGATGGGGCAAAGTTTTTTCTCCTGTTTAGGTCCTAAAATACTCAAATGTCTTTTTCTGCTGCACCTTCTCTGCATCTCTACTTTCCTTCCACATGAGGGAAGGGCAGCTAGAACTGTTCTGCATTTCTCCCAGCAGTGGGCTCCTGCTGAGAGCCACTGGCTCTGGAATGCTTTGAGGGCTAGAGAGGGAATCCAGGGGGTCCAGAAGCCTCACAGAATCACGGAATGGTGGGGGTTGGAAGGGACCTCTGGAGACCATCTAGTGATAGAAGTCACCCCAAGTGACAACAGTTTTCTTTTGTTACAGCCTCAAAGACAGAATGTCTCAACCTAACCATGACAGAGGTGGTCAAGAGGCAAAACTCCAAATCCAAAAAAAGCTTCAATCAGGTAAATCATGGGGCTTTGACATTTGCTAATAGGTCAGCTCAGCTCAGCTGGGGAGGAAGCAGAGCAGGAGAGGTTAATTCCTTGGGGATCCATTTACTGTTGGCCACCAGGCCTGCCTCAGGAACATTCAGTTCTCCTGCTCCCCTTCTCCCACAGGGAAAGGCACTGAGCCCAGCAGCTCCCTCACTCAGACTCTTCTCTATCAGCAGATAAGTGTGTCCCAGATCAAAGTAGACAAGGTCCAGATTATTGGTGTCCAGTCCTCCTTCGCTGTGTGCTTGGACCAGGATGAGCAGAAGATCCTGCAGAGTGTCACCAGGTAGGAATTGCAGGAGGGCTGGCTGGCTGCCTGCTGCAGGGAGCACCCCAGGGATGGTCTGTCCTGGGTGTAAGGGCTTGGCCATGATGTGTAGGTGCTCACCAGGGGGATGAAGTCCTCTATACATTGGTGGATCTATGCTAGACAAGGTAGCTCCAAGCTCTCAAGTGTATTTGACCTCATGGCATGGGTGATCCTGCTCAGATTCCAGCAGTAGTTACTTCATAACTGCCACAGTCTAAAGGGTGGTTCACAGTCAACTGTTCAACTGTCAGCAAGGCCAGTCAGAAGCCTGAGGAAAGCTATAGAAGATGTGTGCAGTTCTGGAGCCCCCAGCACAGGAAGGACATGAAAGTGTTGGAGCCAGTCTAGAGGAGGCCACCAAGATGCTGAGAGGGCTGCAGCAGCTCTGCTGTGAGGACAGGCTGAGAGAGTTGGGGCTCTGCAGCCTGCAGAAGAGAAGGTTTCCAGGAGAGCTTGGAGTAGCCTTCCAGGATCTGAAGGGGGCTACAGGAAGGCTGGGGAAGGACTATTGACAAGGTCTGGGAATGGCAGGACAAGGGGAATGGGTTTGAAGTGGCAGAGGGGAGATTGAAAGTGGATGTTAGGAGGAAGTTGTTTGCAGTGAGGGTGGTGAGACACTGGCACAGGTTGCCCAGGGAGGTTGTGGCTGCTCCCTCCCTGGAGGTGTTCAAGGCCAGGTTGGAGGAGGCCTTGAGTGAGCTGTGCTAGTGGGAGGTGTCCCTGCCTATGGCAGGGGGTTGGAACTGGCTGATCCTTGAGGTCCCTTCCAACCTTACATTCTATGGTTCTATGATGCTTTATGTGCTGCTGGCAGTGTGGCATGTCAAAGGGGATGCTGTGACCACAGGACTTGTGCTTTGGACACCTCCAACCCCCTAACTCAAACCTTCCAACCTTACCGTTCTATGATTCTATGAGTGAGGTGTTTGAAGAGCACTGAGCAGGGCCTTGAGCTTCTAAACCTCATTTGAGTTCTCCATCAGCTTTGGTTCTTCATCCTGATGGGCAGAAGGACCCAAGATCTTTGTGGGAGACACTGGGCTAGAGATTGTTCATTTGACCTCTCATCCATCAGTCGTGTCTCCAGGGCACCAGGGCTCCTCAGCTGGTGGAATTTGAAAGCTCACTTCATGGGCACAAAGAGATCAAAGCAGTTGATCCATGGGTCTTAAGAGTGTGCAAGCAGGTGGATTTCTCCCTCAGACAGAGCAGAATTCCACAAGGTTATGCTTCTGATCTTAGATCTTATTTCTTAACCCCAAAGAGAAGTGTTCTACTCACCTTGTTTGCTGTGCAGCTCAAAGGACTAGTGGGGACTAGGAAAGGAGCTGCTGCCCTCTCTCCAAAGCTGAGTGGGTGCAAAACTTCTCACTTACCCTAACAAGCACCAGGAGTTGCTCCTCATGGATGCTTCTGCTCTAGGTCCCATCTTGAGCCAGCTCAAAGACCTGAGCCCTCAGCACTCAAAATCCAGTCCAGCACTGATTCCTGCCTGGCTGCACCTGAGGACCATGACTCTCAGCCCCACACCCTGCTCATGTCTTGGTTTCTTCTTGTTCCCCTGCAGGTGTGAGATCTCTGTGTGCTGCAGACCCCAGGACAGCGATCTCTTGGAACTGAGCAGGTCCTCTTTGCCTCCCCAGGATCCCTCTGAGCTTCATTCTCTCCAGTGTTTACCCATTGCTACCTTCAGTGGAGCACTGCCATAGTCCTGTGTCCTTTTCAGACCAGACTCCCATCCAGCACCAGCCTAGGCTCAGATGGGCACCTTTGGGCTGGAGATGGACTCAAGTCCAAGATATCCTGCAGCCAAAACTTGGTGTGGTGACCAAGCTGCTCCTGGGCTGGGCTTGGCCCATGCTTGGGAAATAGAAACACCTGTGGTGTGCTCACCAAGCTCCTCCTGGGCTGGGCTTAGCCCATGCTTGGGAACTAGGAACACCTCTGGTGTGCTCACCAAGCTGCTCCTGGGCTGGGCTTAGCCCATGCTTGGGAACTAGGAACACCTCTGGTGTGCTCACCAAGCTGCTCCTGGGCTGGGCTTAGCCCATACTTGGGAACTAGGAACACCTCTGGTGTGCTCACCAAGCTGCTCCTGGGCTGGGCTTAGCCCATGCTTGGGAACTAGGAACACCTCTGGTGTGCTCTGGTGTCTCTCAGGGCTCCTCAGAAAGGAGAGGAAAGTGGTTTCCTTGAGCTCCCCACCTGGCCAAGCAGACTGCCCACAGCTGGGTTGAGAGGGCAAGGTGAGGGCAGTGATGTTGGCCTGGCAGCAGCAGTGCTGTAGCTCTGTGTGCCAGGGATGGCATGGCCAGTGGGATCTAGGGGGGCATTTTGGAAACCCAGTGTCCTTGGCTGGGTGGTGGTAGGTGGCCTTCAGTGCATGTGGATTTGCAGATCACCCAACCAATGTCCTGGTGGTGTTTCACCCCTAACAGGCCAAGGGTGCCCAGGACAGTTCTCAGGGGCTGGGCCCAGGCTTTCTCCAGGTTTTCTGTAAACCATGAGGCTTGGGTGTAGAGAAGCAGTGCAGAGCAGCACAGAAAGACCTCAGCATGGGTTGTAGACTGCTGCTTGTCTTCCAGAGGATTGAGTGCAATAGGCCAGGGCATGGGCAGCTTGTCCTGCCCACCTGTGTGCCTGCAGTTCCCTCCTGTCTTGTGGGAGGTGAACTTCCAGTGTCTGCAGCATTTCAGGCTTCACAGGTGAGATTTGCTCTTCTTCAGCCCATGTTCTCATGCCCTGCTCCCCAGCACTGTGTGCTGGAGATATCCCAGAGGGCTGAATCTTCAATAGATGCTTGAAATAGGGCAGGAACCACACTCCCAGGAGGGAGGGAAGCACCATGGAAGGCACTAGAATTGCCATAAGCTCACCTAAGAGGCAGCTTTGCTAGAGGAGGACCCAGCACCAAAAACACTAGTGACACCTGGAAGCAAAGAGAAGATTTGAGGTCTTCTCTCCCCTGCAAAGAGGCTTTCCACCCTCCTCCTCCTCTGTGCCAGGCTGGAGGTACAGAAAAGTGCAATATTTGGGGGTCTTTAGAGATACTTTGACCCCATGAGCATAAAAAAGAAATGAGGCTGGCAAAGCCTTGGCTGTTTTCATAGCCCTCAGGCTGTTCCTCAGTGGGTTTTGGTGGTTTCACTAATGGTAACAGGCAGAAGAACATACTGCAGGCTGCAAGGATCTTAGTGCTGAGGATATGTGACCCCTAGAAACATCCTGAAGGGATCCCAAAGCCTGCTGAGGGGCTGCAGGGTTCTGCCACAGTGGGGTCAGCTCAATGTGGGTCCCTTGATCCTCCAGAAAACAAAACCTGCTCACCTCTTAGTGCCAGTCAGAACAAGGCTGGGCTCTGCTGCCAAGGGCTGGTGGCACAAGAGCAGTGCCACTTGAGGTTAAATCTGCCAGGAGAGGGGGTCAGAGCTCCTGGGGGCTTCAGCTGTCTCAGAGGAGTGTGGGTTAGGTTTATCTGCCGGATTCCTCCACATCCCTCCTGGAAGTTTCTGAGGGATCCCTTTTTGTGCCATCAACTTTGATCCTGGCCCTGCTGGCTGCTGGCCCTGCCTCTGTTGTTTGAGAACAGCATTGTCAGGGCCCAGTGGTGAACATCTTGGGTTAAGAAGGTGCTAGTTGGCTCTCCATTGTCCTCAGCAGCAATGGATGCCTCTTCCACTAGTGGCCTGAGATAATCAAAACCAAGATGTGAACATCTCTTCATCCTTCTACTTGAATAAACCATCCCAAGGGTGGTGTTGCCTTGTGGACTCCAAAAAAAGACCCTCAATTGGGGAGAAGCATCCCTTGGACACAGCCTATCTGCACCCTGGTGCAAAGGCAGCTTGGACTCCCAGCAAGAACCCACCCTGCCCAGCCATGCAGCAGCTCCAGGAGCACACCCATCTCTTCCTGCATGCATGGAACAGTCTCCATCCCTTGGCAGGGACATCAAGACACTGCCAGCTTGTGGTGGGGCTGTCCCCCTCTCACAGGGTGCCTGCAGGATGGTGCAGGAGCCTTCCTGCCCTGCACTTCTGTACACCAGTGGATTTGAAGGCTCAGTGGACCAGAAACTGATGTGGATTGCTCTTCCCATGGCTTTGTGTGCATGGCAGGTTTGGGTGCCTCTTCTCAAGCAAGGCTGAGAGTTGGTTCAGTACTTTGAACTGGGCCCTTCTCCTCTCTGAGCTTTTGGTCTCCATGGGCAAACACATCCCTGCCACTGTTCACAAAGACCTCTTTGGTTTCAGCTGGCCTGACAGAAGTACCAGAGAAGAGAACTTCCAGCTCAGAGAGAAAAAACAAGCACAACCTCCAGGGACTTGTGGAAATGTTGACCTCTGGTTCTTTCTGGAAGTGAAAGAAGTCCGAGGTTCTTTCAGGTCATCTTTGTACATATGTTCAGCCTTTACCAAATCTGTTGTCATGCCTGTGCTGATCTGTAAAATGCTGTTCAAAGGACTTCTAAAGTCAGTGTAAGATATTAAATGTTGATTTATTTCAAGTACAAGCACAGAGCTTTGAGTTATTCCTGAGCAGGCAGAAGACACAGGAGTCTCCACATCTCCATGAGGAGAGCAGGGAGCACCTGGGGCCTGTGGCCAGGAACAGGCTCATAAAGTCATTATGTTCATCATCTTGGTCTCAGAAGGCACAACACAGAGACCTGCAGAGGTTCATTGAGCTGCTTCTGTTCTGTGAGTGAAAAGCAGATGTCAATGTTGTAAACCTCAAACTGGTTTCACAGTGGATTGGGGGGAAAAGAGATGAGCAGACCTTGGGTGTGCAAGGGGAGATCTGTGCATGCCCTTCCCTTCCATGAGCCTCACAGAGTCATTAAGGTTGGAAAAGACTTTTAAGATCATCCAGTCCAGCCATAACCTAACTACCATGACCACTAAACCATGTCCTCAAGCACCATACCTACAGCTTCTTGAACACCTCCAGGGCTGGGGACTCCACCACCTCCCAACCCTTCACCACTCTTTCGGTAAAGAATTTTTTCCTAATGTCCAATCTAACCCTCCTTTGGCACAACTTCAGCCCATTTCCTCTCAGCCTCCCACTACCTGGGAGAAGAACCCAACACCAGCCTCACCCCAGTCTCCTTTCAGGTAGCTCTAGAGAGCAGCAAGATCTCCTCTTACCCTTCTCTTCTCCAGACTGAACAACCCCAGCTCTGTCAGCTGCTCCTCATCTGATGCCCTCCAACGCCCTCAGCAGCATCATTGCTCTTCTCCAGCACCTCAATGTCTTTCCTATCCTGTGGCACCCAAAACTGAACACAGCACTCAAGCTGTGGCCTCACCAGGGCCGAGCACAGGGGCACTATCACTGCTGGCCACAGTGGTTTTGATCCAGGTCAGGATGCCTTTGGGCTGCTTGGCCACACTGATGGCACTGTTCAGCCTCCCATCCACCAGCACTCCCAGACCCTTTTCCACCAGGCTGCTTTCCAGCCACTCTGCCCCAAGCCTGCAGAGCTGCTTGGGGTTGTTGTGGCCAAAGTGCAGGAGCCAGCACTTGGTCTTGTTAACCTTTGTTCCACTGACCTCAGCCCATGGATTTTAGCTGTCCACATCTCTCAGCTAAGCCTTCCTGCCCTTGAGCACATCAGCACTGCCACCCAATTTAATGTCATCTGCCAACTTGCTGATGGTGCTTTTGTTCCCCTCATCCAAGCCATTAGCAAAGATACTAAACAGATCTCTTGATCTTTGCTGTGTTCCTTTGCAGAGCAGTAGGACTTAGGCTGAGAGCTGCATCCCTTAGCAGCACCTGGGCCACAGGCAAGGTCCATGAAAGGACCTCCTTGAGCTCAGCAAGTTTTTGCTGAGCAGCTGGTTGGATGGAGGCATTGCTGACTTGGAAACTCTGCTCTCCTGAGACTCCAGCTAGAGTCCTGTGTGCAGTTCTGGAGCCCCCAGCACAGGAAGGACATGGAAGTGTTGGAGAGGGTCCAGAGGAGGCCACCAAGATGCTCAGAGGGCTGCAGCAGCTCTGCTGTGAGGACAGGCTGAGAGAGTTGGGGCTCTGCAGCCTGCAGAAGAGAAGGCTTCCAGGAGAGCTTAGAGTAGCCTTCCAGGATCTGAAGGGGGCTACAGGAAGTCTGGGGAGGGACTATTGACAAGGTCTGGGAATGCCAGGACAAGGGGAATGGGTTTGAAGTGGCAGAGGGGAGATTGAAAGTGGATGTTAGGAGGAAGTTGTTTGCAGTGAGGGTGGTGAGACACTGGCACAGGTTGCCCAGGGAGGTTGTGCAGCACAGAAGCACAGAATGTGATCAAAGATCACATTCTGTGCTTCTGTGCTCCACAACCTCCCTGAAGGTGTTCAGGAACAGGTTGGATGAGGCCTTGAGTGACCTGTGCTAGTGGGAGGTGTCCCTGCCTATGGCAGGGGGTTGGAACTGGGTGATCCTTGAGGTCCCTCCCAACCTTCCCATTCTATGATCTTTGGGGGCTGTAGCCTGTGCAGGTGGAGCCATGGCTGTTGAAAGACCTCTGAGGTAGGAAAAGACACTTGGAAAGGTTTCACTCTCCCGTGTGTCACCTTCTCTTCCCATGGATACTCAAGGGAAGAGGTTTAGCTGGTAGGTGTGGGAGGCAATGTCTCATGATCCAAGAAACAACCTGGGAAAAGTCATTTCACCTCAGAGAAGCCAAAGCCCAGGTGGAGATAACTTCTGTTTATCAACACTTTGCTGTGTATTAGGTATCACTTCCCCACCACCACCACTGACCAAAGAACAACAAAAGGTGGTTTTGAAATGCAAAGAAAAGGGTCTATTGAAAAAGGCAAGTGAGGGAAATGTTTTATTTTCCAGGCTGGAGTGATAATCTGCTTTGGTTTCTTCTCAACATCAGCAACAAAAAAAATCCCCAGAATTCCAAACCCCAAAATCTCCCTTCCCTGTTCTTTTCTGTTTAAAAACAAAAGTGAAAAGAGGAAAAAGAGATTGTGGAGTCTCCTTCTCTGGAGACCTTCCAAACCCACCTGGAAGTGTTCCAATGTGACCTTCTCTAGGTGATCCTGCTCTGGCAGTGGAGCTGGACTCAATGATCTCCAAAGGTCCCTTCCAGCCCCTAACATTCTGTGATTGTGTGAACACAGAGGCTTAAATCCAAGGTAAAAGGAAATGGCTTTGTTCTTGAAAAATACAGGAGAAGTCCAGGACCAAGGCTTGACTTGCAGTGTGTGCATGTGCAGTGTGAGTGCAGCCCAGACAGCAACTGAGTCCTGGGCTGCAGCAAGAGCAGTGTGGGCAGCAGGGCAAGGGAGGGGATTGTGCCCCTTGGCTCTGCTCTCCTCAGACCCCAGCTGCAGTCCTGGGTGCAGTTCTGGAGCCCCCAGCACAGGAAGGACATGGAACTGTTGGAACTAGTCTAGAGGAGGCCACCAAGATGCTGAGAGGGCTGCAGCAGCTCTGCTGTGAGGACAGGCTGAGAGAGTTGGGGCTGTGCAGCCTGGAGAAGAGAAGGCTTCCAGGAGAGCTTGGAGTGGCCTTCCAGGATCTGAAGGGGGCTCCAGGAAGGCTGGGGAGGGACTATTGACAAGGTCTGGGAATGCCAGGACAAGGGGAATGGGTTTGAAGTNCTGCAGCCTGCAGAAGAGAAGGCTTCCAGGAGAGCTTGGAGTGGCCTTCCAGGATCTGAAGGGGGCTCCAGGAAGGCTGGGGAGGGACTATTGACAAGGTCTGGGAATGCCAGGACAAGGGGAATGGGTTTGAAGTGGCAGAGGGGAGATTGAAAGTGGATGTTAGGAGGAAGTTGTTTGCAGTGAGGGTGGTGAGACACTGGCACAGGTTGCCCAGGGAGGCTGTGGCTGCTCCCTCCCTGGAGGTGTTCAAGGCCAGGCTGGATGAGGCCTTGAGTGAGCTGTGCTAGTGGGAGGTGTCCCTGCCTATGGCAGGGGGTTGGAACTGGCTGATCCTTGAGGTCCCTTCCAACCTTACCATTCTGTGATTCTATGTTTAGTGGCCATGGTGGTGTTGTGTTGGTGTTTGGGCTCAATGGTCTTAGAGGATATTTCCAACCAAAGCAACTCTGTGATTCTGTCTTCTGGTGTATGTGGTGAAGGTGAACAGGAGGAAATGCTCATCCAGAGGAGCAGCTTAGAGTGGCTGATCTGATGGCTAATTAGAAAAACTAATTAGAACCAATAGGCAAGAATGAGATTTCCTGTCCTGGATCCTCCACCACTGCAGTGGTTAAGTGTTTAAGTGGTGCCCTGCTCTTCTGGCAGGCAGCACAGTTGAAACCATCTTCCATGGCCTGGGTAGGCTATGATGAGGTTGTTTGAATGGAGACATTGCCATGGGACATGACAAATGCTCCCAAACACTGACAGCTGTGACTTCAAGCACATCATGAGGGAAAAAAGAAACATGTTCATCCCAGAATGTGGCATTTCATGGGATTTTCATGGCATTTCATGGCCTCACAGGCTCACAGGATGTCAGGGGTTGGAAGGGACCTCTGAAGAGCTTCCAGTCCAACAACCCCTGCTAGAGCAAGAGCAGAGAATCTAACACAGGTCACACAGGAACACATCCAGATAGGGCTGGAAAGGCTCCAGAGAAGGAGACTCCACAACCTCTCTGAGCAGCCTGTGCCAGGGCTCTGGGACCCTTACAGTAAATTTCTTCCTCACATTGAGGTGGAACTTCCTGTGCTGTAGTTTCCATCCCTTGCCCCTTGTGCTATCCCAAGGCACAAGTGAGAAGAGTTTGTCCCCTCCCTCTTGACCCCCAGCCCTCAGATATTTATAAACATCGATCAGATCCCCTCTAAGTCTTCTCCTCACCAGACCAAACAGCCCCTGGTCCCTCCTCTTATCCTCCCAGGGCAGTGCTCCAGCCCCTTCAGCATCTTCGTGGCCCTAGACTGATTTGTCTTTAGCTTTACTGTCATGCTGGAGAAGAAGTTTGTTTGCAAAGTTCTGCTAGAGGTGAGCTGAGGTCTGCTAGAGATGAGCAAAGATCTGCTAGAGGTGAGCAAAGGTCTGTTAGAGGTGAGCTNTGGTCCCTCCTCTTATCCTCCCAGGGCAGTGCTCCAGCCCCTTCAGCATCTT
>VWZE01018622.1:0-37063 GCA_013396675.1 Eubucco bourcierii
GTCTTAACTTTTGGCACTGACTGACCTGCCCTGGGCATCATAGAATGGTTTGGGTTGGACGGGACCGTAGACATCATCTAGTTCCAACCCCCCACCATGGGCAGGAATGCCTTCCACTAGAACAGATTGCTCAAGGCTTTGTCGAACTTGAACACTTCTAGGGAAGGGGCATCCACAACTTCCGTGGGCAACCTCTTCCAGTGTGTCACCACCTTCACTGTAAAGATTTCCTTTCTAATATCCACTCTAAATCTACCCTTCTCAAGCTTAAATTCATTCTCTCTCATCCTATCACAACAAGCTCTTGTAAAAAGTCCATTCCCAGTTTTCTTCTAAGCAAACTTCAGGTATTGGAAGGCCACTATAAGGTCTCCTCAGAGCCTCAAATTAAATTGATTGTGATCTTGTTAAGAGAGGGCAGGAGGTGAGGAGGATATTTGTGCTTAATAGCCCATCTGGATTTAAAACAATGGCTTTCAAGAGATCCCAGACCATCCATATGGCTAGCAAGCATCCATCACTGGAGCACAATATATACACCCATGGGTGAGACCATCTTGTACTGTACATCCAAAAACAAAGATGGTCTTTACCCTGTGGGTTCACTCTTTGCCTTTTCTCCTTGTTGCTTTTATCCTTCTGTACACATGGGAATAGAAAATCATCAGCCACAAAGACCTTACCCAGCTCTCTTGATACAAGTCAATCCCTGCCTTCAAACCAAGCTGTCCATAGCACCCAGGGACAAATCCTGACCTTATTCAAGATCTGAAACTTCCTATGCTTGTGGTACAACCAGATTTTCACAGGTGCTATGACAAGATTGGCAAGAGCACCTGACTCATGAAGCATTCCATGTCTTTGTTGAAGAGATTCTAGTTTCCAACCCAAACCAGTCTATGATTCCTTGACTTGGGGATGCTACACAGCTTCCACAGCTAAGTGGGACCCACTTATGTCTGAAAGGCATCAGTTGGTTCAGTTGCCACTGAGCAATTAAACCCCAAACTGTGGACAGAACTGGACCTTTCAAGGAACCTGCTAATATTTGAAGCTGTTACCAATTTCTAAAAGAAGCTTTGTGACTTCACCAGAAGAAATCACACTGTGCTGTGTAGACAAGGGAACATTTTCAGGTTGATTGCAAATCATAAATATTTGATGTAGTGTAATTACTGCTTCTTAAGTATCATTTTCTAAATTATTGTTATTTCTATTAAATGCATAGAAATTTGGGATGGAAAAATTGAGTTAACACAGTAACACTTCATCACTGGAGATCTGGGTTTGTGGAAGGTCATCGGTGAGCTTATCTTGTGTTTCTTTCCACTCAACTGTCTCCCAGACCACTGTAAAAAGCAGAGCTGGTGCTTAGGTGATCCCAAACCCAGCAGGCAGAAGTCATGGGCTGTGTGACACAATTTAGATAATTTCCGCCTGCATAATGCCCGGCTCCGGCTGGTATTTTTAGTGTCTGGAGAACCAAACTCAGCTAGGCACAAAGAACTTTTAAAAATAGATTTAGTCATCAACTAGTAGGAGCTAAAAACAACTGTGATGCAGGCTCATAAGAGTGAGAGTTGGAGCTCTGTTACGATTTTATGTTCCACTTTTCTCTGCCCAGCTGTGTCATCATTGTGTCTTTGGGTAATTTTTAAGAATCAGAGAATCCTAGAACCATTTTGGTTGGAAGAGATGTTTAAGATCATCAAGTGCAACCACTAACCCAGAACTATCAAGTCAACACGAAAACAAGGTTCCTCAGCACCACATCTACATGTTTTTTAAATCCCTCCAGGGGTGGGGACTCCACCTGTTCCAGGGCTTGACAACTCTTTGGGGGAAGAAATTGTTTCTAATATCTAACCTAAACCTCCTCTGGCACAAATTGAGTCTGTTTCCTCTTGTCTTACTGCTTTTTACTTGGTAGAAAAGACAAACTTCCATCTCGTTCCACTCTCTCCTTTTAAGTAGTTGCAGAGAGTGAGACAAGCTTTCTTTTCTCCAGGCTAAATATCCCTGGTTCCCTCAGCTGCTCCTCATAAGACTTGTGCTCTAGACACTTCAATTTCATTGTCTTTCTTTGGACATGCTTCAGCACCTCAATGTCCTTCTTATTTAATTTCCTTCCTCAGAGACATCAGTTAAATTGATGTAATTCCTCTGTCATGAGTTTGTGATAAGGTTTAGCTGATGTTTGTGAAGCACACTGAGATCTTTGAGATGAGGCATCCTATGAAGCATGCTCATCTTCAGGCTGTTCAAAGGAGCAGGATGAAGACAGAGATGGGAATCTTGAGCTCCAGTCCTTCTCTGCTCCAGTAAATCCAGTCTTGGCCCACTGGGAGACCACTTGCATCCAGATCTCCAAATCCACACTATTTGTCCCATCATCCCATATCGTAAGTTCTTACTTGTCAGTGTTGGGCTTGAGCTGCTGCTGGTGACTTCTGGGGTGCAGCTGCCAAAGCCCAGGTAGAGATTTCTCCTGGAGCATTAAATATCATCCTACAGCCACCACTCCAAGCCTGAACATGGCACTGACCAGGTCTCTGATGGTGACAGAGGTGGGTGGCCACAGTCCTTTCTCTGGCCAATTGCTTCTGGACCAGCTCTGGATCCCTGCTGTTTGGTTGGTTTCTGCCTGACCCCTAGTGCTATCCCAGCACACCAATTCCACAGCTCCATTATTACTTACAAGTTGGTAAACAGAAAGAAAATATTCAAACTAATCTGGAATAAGTCAGATATACTTTTTTCACCTCTGGGGAGATTTTCAACTATAACAATGTAGCTTTGAGCTTCTGACAGATGCTAATGAATTGTTGTTTACATGTTTGATTTACTGCCTAAACAAAGATAAGACATGCTCTTGAAAACACATTGAATGCACAATCCAAACACATCCATTAAATCTGTCACAATAAACATGACAGCTTTCTTCTAACCTAACAACTGGCATGCCTCATTTACATATTAATGAGAAAACTGGGATCAGTCTGCACAAATTGCTTCTATCTTGCGACTGGGAAGCACTGAGTGACAGTGCAGCTCTCGGTGGTGTAAATACAACAAGTAAATACCTCTGCCATCTTAATGGATTGGATTTTTATTTGCCTATTTGGTTCCACGGTTATTGATTAGTTGTCTCTCATGAACTGCAGTGACAGGCGTTACAACTACAGACATTAAAAGAGTTCCTACAGCTTCTCAGCTGCCTGAGATGTCTGCTGGGCTTTTGGGTCGGCACTTCCCAAAAGGGTTTGGTTAAAGGCTGCATCTACCTTCAGGACCTGTTCTCCATCATCATGGAGTACATGTGCCAGTGCTGCCAAGCCCTCTGTGTCCATAAACCATGCTTTATTATCACAGAATGGCTCAAGTTGGAAGGGACCTTTGAGGTCATCTAGGCCAACGCCCCCTGCAGGTTGCTCGGAGCCCTGCCCAGCCTGTCTTGGAGTGTTTGCAGTGCCACAGTGTGCTGGCTTAGGGCATGAGCTGCCCGGTGCCAGAGGACAGAAAGGACATGTACGGGCATGTAGAATGGGCAGAGAAAAATAAAGTGCTCCACACTGACCTGAAGTTGGAAGGGAGATGCTATTTACAAGTAGATATGTACAGAAGGCACTCAGGTAGAGTGAATACATTCACAAACTAGGCCAAGCTTACCAAGTCAAAATCTAGACTACTCCACCCCACCCAGGCTCAGCAGGCCTGAGAGCAGGCCAAAGCCGCCTTCCCCGCCTCAGGCCTACAGGGGCTCAGCAGGCCTCAGGGTGCACCTCAAAATTCCCTGCCAGCTGGAAGCCACCTCCCACACCATGAGGTAAGTGAGGATGCTGCTCTCCCTGAGGAGGGGAGGGAGGGGAAAGGAGCAGAATCAGCCACACGCTGCTTTATAAACTGTGGCACCGGAAAATGTAACAGTGTTACACTGTCCCAGGGTGACCAGCTCCATCCCTTGGGACTCTTGTTTGGACTACTGTGTCTTTGAGGTCTTCTTGAAGGCATCTGGGCCCCAAAACCACCACACAGGGCAGGTACCACCTCTCTGGGCAACCTGGGCCTGTGTTTCACCACCTTTGGTGTAAAAAAAGTCTTACTCCTATCCAGTCTGAATCTCCCTCTCTTGGTTTAAAATCATCACTCCTTGTCCTGTCACAACAGACCCTGCTAAAAACATTGTCCTCATCTTTCTTAGAGACCTCCATTAAGTACTGAAAAGTCATTATAAGGCCTGCTCACAGCCTTCTTTTCTCGAGGCTGAACATCCTTCATTCTCCCTGCCTGTCTTCAGAGCAGACCACAGACCATTTTTGTGCTACTCCTGGGCTTTTTATAGCCTTCAGCCTCTGGAGGAGGAACCATTCTGCGAGTGGGAAATCAGAGCTACATGGCTGGAGCACTAAAAGCCTCTGAACAGCTGTTCTTAAGACAAGATCCATGCTCAGGTTCAGCAGATGATATTCAGGATCCTCAGACACAGATCCCAAAGGCACCTTAGAGACAGTCCTCCTCCCTGTCTGCTCTGCCCTGGTGAGGCTCTGGAATAGTGAGTCCAGTTCTGGGCCCCTCAGTTCAAGAAGAGCCTCAGGGAACTCCTTGGAAGAGTCCTGCACAAAGGCACAAAAATGATTAAGGGAGTGGAATATCTTCCATATGAGGACAGACTGAGGGAGCAGGGTCTCTAGTTTGGAGAGAAGGAAACTGAGGGGTGACCTCATCAATGTTTATAAATATGTAAAGGGTGAGTGCCAAGAGGTTGGAGCAGACCCTGCTCAGTCATGCCCAATGACAGGACAAGGAGCAATGGGTGGAAGCTAAGGCATAGGAAGCTCCATGTAAGCACGAGATAGAGGTTTTTTCACTGTGAGGGTGACAGAACACTGGAACAGGCTGCCCAGGGGGATTGTGGAGCTTCCTTGGATGTGTTCCTGTGTTGTCTGGTATAGGTGATCCTGCTTTGGCAGGGAGGTTGGAGTAGATGATCTTTTGAGGTCCCTTCCAGCCCCTAACATTCTGTGATTCCGTGATCATTATATATTACCATATTGAAGCATGCACACCATTGAGCACAGTAGTGGTAGGTTTTCTGCAGTGCCAGAGGCTGTTGCAGCAGGAACGTAGAAAAGTTCAGGCTCCAGGTCTGAGGCAACATGAAGATAAAGCAGATCCACAAATCCAGGCAAAACCTGACTAGAGCAGGAGGAATGGTATAGGTTTAGAAGCCATCTTTTCAACAGAATAAGCTTTCAAACATTCCCAGGCAGTTCTTCTGACCATGATTTGTGTGTTTGAAGGCACTGGAGAGCTGTTTGCAAAATGCTGATCTGTCTCTAGTTGTACACTTAAGACATAGCTTGGGCTTTGGATTTAGGGAAGTTTCCTGCTGATGGTTTGCTCTAAAAGGCTGTATGGATAGCACCAGAACGATACAAACTGCTCCAAGGGACTCCAGGGAAATTAATCCACCTCTATGCTTGTAGGTTTTAAGTTGGTTTTTTTTTTCCTTCTGTACAAACTGTTTCTTCCCTACAAAACTGGGCACACTGCTTTAGTCTTCTGAGGCCCACAGAAGCAAAAAAATTCAGAGGGTTGCTATAGTTCTTGAAATTTGTCTCCGCTTTCTAGATTAAAGGGGATATATTCGGTTACTCTTGGATATAGATTTCTCCTCCTCCTCTCCAAGCCTCTGTTATCTGACTCATGTCTCCAGACATTAGTGCTTTGCCCCTGAAGTAGTCTTTCATCTGTTTATGGCTGAACAGTTTGTGTGCTGCTGGGGCATGGCATTATAACTGAATTTGTATTAAATAATTAACATCAAATTAAATGGATTTTGCTGTAAATGTGATTCTGACCCAGTATTAGGGAACCAAATCCAGGCAACCCAGACAAGCCCAGACAACCTCCTCCTCAAACCAAAACAACCTCCCTCCAGCCCCTCAACTTTCTCTGGTGACAGAGATCTCCATTCAAATGCAGCGAGAGATCCCCCAGCCCTATTCAGCATGAACCCTCCCTCACAGTCAGAGGCTCTGGGGGAGTCGATGGGGTGTCTAGTAGAATAAGCTATTGCTCAACCATGCTGAGCAGAATTAGTTGCATACAACGTGCAAGCAATGAACTGATTTAATTTTGCTGTCAATCACCAAGGAAAAAAGGGCCAGCATAATGCAAATAGTCACTTCTCTTCAATCTGAGAAGAGCTTTGGGGGAAATATTGTAAATGTCATAATACAATATGTTAAATATAGTAGTTAAAATACTGTTCTGCAGCCAATTTCTCTTCTTAGACACATACACAACTCCCACTGGCAGGAACAGGAATTTTGCAGGGTAGCCCCAAATGAGGAAAATCTTTCCCAGGAAGGGAAGGGAAGACTGGTCAGCAAGTGTGTGTGTGTATGTGCTGAACTAAGTGTCTACAGGGACCTGTGGATATGAAACTACTTTGGCTGACTCTGAAGGCTAATGAGGAATAATTTTGGAGAAGATTTCTAATCCAGACTAAATCCTAGGTCAAAGCCAGCACTTCTGTTCCTCCTTACTAATGAACCATGGAGTAAGTAAGGGGAGGAGTGAAACCAAGAAGACCCCAATCCTAATCCTGATTTTAACCCCCCCTGTTTGTGGTTGCCTGCAGATGACTTAAAGCTGCTTATCCCACACTGTGCAAAACCTCAGCCATAATTGTGCTGATGTGGGCAGCAGCTGTGGAGAGGCTGAACACAAGGACTGAGATACCCATGTTCTGGGATCACTCTTTCTCCTCTAAAATTACAACAGCTGCACAGGCAAAGATTTTGCTTTGAATAACACCCTCACTAACCAGTGAGCATCATTGTGGTGAGGTCCCTATCTCCAGCACTTCCAGATACAAAATAACTCATAACATAAGAGATTAAGGAGACAAACAAATGAGGTAGTTAATAAAAAAAAAAAAAATTGAATCCCCATCCCTGCAGTTGTTTAAAAGACACAGAGATGTGGTGCTAAGGGAGACCAACCTTGACAGAGAGAATGGTTGGACTCAATGATCTTAAAGGTCTTTTCCAACTGAAATGATTTTCTGATTCTAAATATTGGTTTCCTGGTAGCGATGTTTCCGGGTGGTAGCTTGGTCTTCATAACGATAGAAAAGTGGAGATTTTGTAAAATGATCATAGTGAGGAATCACAGAGTGTTGCAGGTTGGAAGAGACTTCTGGAGATTATCTAGTCCAACCCCCCTGCTAAAACAGGGTCACCCAGAGCAGGTTACCTGGAGTCACAATTTCCAGGCAGGTTTGGAATCTCTCCAGAGAAGGAGTATCCACAACATCCTTGGGCAATCAGCTCTGGCTCTCTGTCACCCGTAAGGCAAATAAATTTTTCCTTCTGACTGATCATGTGACACCAGGATCACCTTGTAGGAGAAAATGGCTTAAATAAAACACTGGGTCACCAATTATGTCATCACCTATACTTCCAATTCTGTACACCTGCTCCCTGTAAGAAGCTAGAAGCATGCTAAGGTCATATTGTGATCTATTCTCTATGTTTGATCTTGTTCTTCTAGTGACCACCAGGAAGCTACATAAAGCAGGAGCAGGTGTGAACATAGCTACATGAATAAGAAGTGAGCAGTCAGCATATGTGGAGGTAGGAGTCATTACAGCTCTATCCCACATAGTTGGATAAGTTAAAAAAAAAAAAAAAAAAAAAAAAAAAAAGGAAGAAAGGGCCATAATCCATCCTTCCATCCTTTGGACTTTGTCAATTTGTCTAATCCCTTTAAAATCTGTTATTTATTTATTTACTAGCCTTGATGGATCAACTAGACTTTAAGTGCAATTTACATAGACTTATTTGGAAAAAAAAACCAAACCAAAAGTTCCTGGTATTTGCTTTACATACAGCTCAGCAGTAGGCATTCACTTATTCTTACATTGAGTAATGCCTAATCTCTCCCACTACACCTCTTCCACACCACTCATGCTATTATAGATCTTTATCCTCTTCCCCCTTCAATCATCTCTTTTCTGATCTGAGGGGGGAAAAGAGAGAACTACACACAGTATTCAAGACATGAGTGGACAAGAACTGATACAGCAGCACAAGGCTGTTGTCTGCTTTAGTGGTATTTTGCTGCAGTTGTGCTGGTCTAAGGATACAGATGGGAACAGAGTTCATAGACAGATGTAACACCTTTGATTACACCAACTTATATAGCTGGAAAAATTAAATGAGCTTTCAGGCACACATGCCTATAATAGTTTAGTTGCCCTTCTGGCTGCCTATGAGCTTTGACTGATGTTCCTTCAAACCATCAGCAGTAGCTCTCAGATCTCTTTTCCAAGTGGTAATAGCTGAAGAAGAGCTCATCAGTGAGTATACAGAGTGAAAGCCAGGGTTTTCCCTTTGAGCTTCTCAGAGCTGAATTCAATATGCTTCTTTGCCATGGAGCCTTTTGGCACTGTGAGACCTTCTGCAGCTCTCAGACAGCTTTGCCTTTGGCTTTTGGATCAAGTAGTATCACCGTTTCATTACTCATCTCTTTTCTGGAGGACATTTTTAAAAGGAGGTGAATAAAACACAGGGGTTAAATTAGTAGCTGCGTTTCTTCTGCACCGAGGCACAGGTATTGATGGGCTCAGTATCTGCTCAGAATGAACAATCACTCCAGCACAAGAGTTTTTACTGAGGTGTTGGCAGCTCTTTAAAATCACCGTTCTTGTATACTTTTTTCATGCTGGGTCTCAATCATTACAGTTTCCAGCTGAGCAGCTGTCAATTTGGGCTTACTGCACCTCTAGGATCCCAGTTGGGAAAGCCTTGTTAAATTCTCCTATTGCAAAGCAATCAAATATGTTTGTTTGTTTGTTTACTTGTTTGTTTGTGATGATTTATGCTTTGATTAAGCATTTGATATTACACTGGTTAGGGTAAGGTGCAAGCAGTCTCTTGAAACAGTGCCAGCACTAAGTCAATATTTCATTAAGACTCATTTATGAAATAGCAGGCTAAGTACTACAGTGAGGTCTCACATGTTTTGTATGCATCTATTGGGGTAAGGCACCTGAATTTCTAACATACAGATAAATCTGTCAAGGGTTAGGGCTGGGCTAGTCACTAGACAAGTGACAGATGCTCTCTATGAACCCCTCTGCCTCGCTAAAGGGAAGAGAAAGGGAATAAGGGAGAGGCTGACGGGTTGTGAAAGAAACTAAACCAGATAGGATGGAAAGTAGGTACAAACCCAATATTCAACCCAACCCCTCATGGCAGAGATGTCACTGTCACCACTGATGCTGGGAGAAGGCACTGGGGAAATCATAACTGATGACAGCTGGATTCAGGAGCTGGATTCTAGAAGTGGACTCATGAACAAATCAGGATCAAAGTCAGAACAGAGTCCTCCTTAGACACCGGCTTTTGAAGATGAAGTTATATGGTTCTAACTTGTATAATTCCTAATGTAGGAACAATTACAATGACAAAACCCCTCTTTTATGGACAAAATTCAATCTACTTCCCTAAAAATGTCATTGCAAATATGCAAGTGTGAAGACACTGGTATTGCTGTACCTGCAAAGCCATAGAGAACAACAGGAAAGTTTGCAAGAAGAGCCTGGGCAGTATCAAGACTGGGCTGTGCTGCCTCTGGCAGGATTATTTATAGAATTTTTGGCAAGGTATGTAGTTCCTTGCCATTTTCCCCCTTGCACTCAATCTCTTTGCTTTCTGCATCACACAAAGCTAGTTCACACTTCCTGGTCTGACCAGGGCAAGAGCAGCACCAGGGTACATTTATGTCCCATGCTCAGCCCAGCCATGAGCAATGAATTCCCCTCCAGCTGTCCAGGGTGAAACAACAAAAACAACAGCAGCTTTTAAGACGATGTAAGTTGCCAAAATGTTGGTACAAACCCAAACACAGACCCCAACTGAGATACAAAAAGCAGGAGTACAGGTTGGGCACATTGCGAGAGCTCTCCTTGGCACGCAGGGTCTGTTGAAAGGCTGCTGCCTGTTTACACTGATAGGTGCACACTTGTGCTAGAGACTCAAAGGGCAACATGTGTTTTGCACCGTTCTGCCCCCAAGGAGGTTTTTTCTTAAACTTAGTAGCACTGTAAGGCACCCTAGGAATAAGATGTGCACAAGTCGTTGAGTGGATAAAGAGTTCCTCAAAGAATCATAAAATGGTTTGGGTTGGAAGGGACCTTTCAAAATCAACTAGGCTGACTCCTCTACAGTCAGCAGGGACATCTGCAGTTAGATCAGGCTGCTCAGAGCCCATCCAACATGACATGGAATGTTTCTGGGGATGGGGCGTTTATGACTTCTCTGGGGAACCTGGGCCACTATTTTGTCAAACTCATTGTAAAACATTTCTTCCTTCTATCCAGTCTAAATCTCCCTCTTTTAGTTTTAAACCATCACCCTTTGTCCTGTCACAATGGGCCCGGCAAGGCTTGAGCATCACAGAAAGTCTTGTGTCAAGTGAATGAATGAAGTTAAATGTACCACTATCCCTGACAAAATGGTTAGGGAAGATTAATGCCTCTTTTCTCCTCACCTACACCAACATGATGTTCTCTGACACTCAGATCTAATTGTAGGAGCTGAGGTGTAGGAAATGTCACCCTCGCTTAAAAGGCTATCAGGTAATCGGTCTGTGATGATGAGGAGACAAACAGGAGGTTAACAGATAGGTCTTTATCTCCTGCATGCGGAAGGTCTGTGTGCCTGCCGCGATGATAGTTATCACTGTGGTATGTGCTTTCCTGTGCTGGGAGGGAAATTATAAAGTGAGGTCAACATACTTGATGAGATGCTGCCAAAATATGTATTTCCTTTCTGCAGACCTTTTTTGAAGAAAAGCCTCATGTCAGAGCCTGTAATTAATAAAGGAAATATTTATACAGTGTCACAAAATTTACCAGTCATTTTATAAACACAGATGATCCATGTTCCCTGTCCCAAAGCACTTACAGTCTAAAAAAGGCAAGAGACAGAGAGCAGTTTAGATGAGGGAGAGAGCAAGGATAATTAATGGTGAGAAGAAAGAGGATGGGTTGCAGAGAAGGCTTTGTGAGAAAGGAAAGTTCATCATGGAAATGGAGGTGGTTGTAAGGCACAGATGGAGAAGTTCAAGATTAAGTCAAAAGTGATTTGAAGGGAGTACAGATGTGGGCATGCAGCTGGGAGCAGTGGTACAGGCAGTGATACTGGTGGAGTCACTGAAGAGAAAGCTGTGGAGAGCCTCAAGAGGTCCAGAGAAGCAGAAGGAAAGGAGGATGTTGTGGAGCTAGAGAGCTTCAGGACATGGTCTATCATTGACCAGCAGCCTCTGTGGTGGAGATGAGCAGAGAGAGCTGGAAAGCCTGCAAGCTGGGAAACAATGCCAGACCCTGGAGAGCTGAGGGAAAGACGAAGAAACAGCAATGGAGAAGGGAAGAAAGATGAGGAGTCATCATTGAATGAACGTGCAGTGGAGAGAGGAGATACAGAAACACAAACTGCATAAGGGAGAGGAAGTGAGATAAAGGGAAGGAAGTTCAGACAGTAAGAGTTAAGAACTTTGCCACTGATTTTGGAGACAAAGGAAGAAAGTAAGTAAGAGTGATAGAGAAGTGAATAGGATTAGGGGAAGTGCTTGAAGATAAGCAAGACAAGAAGGTAGAAAGCTAAAAACAAAGGGTTGGGCAACTGGAGGAGATGGTTAAGCTACCAAGCAGACCAATATGCTCCTGACATTGTAATTTTTTTTCCTCTGTTGGGAAAGCAAACAAACAAACAAACAAACAAACAGAAAAAACCACAATGATTTTCAAATAGTTGGGCTGTAAAGCTGGAGCATTGCAACTCCCTCCACCTTTTCACCGTTGGATTCAACCCTACTTGTGTGTTAGCTGGTGGCAGGACTAGGGTGGGGGCTGCAGTAAATGCTGCAAGAGTCAACATGACAACTATGTGACACTTGATGAAACTTGTCCTTTTCCCAAAACTGCAGAGTTTGGGCAATTTGAATACATAGTCCTTTCCAACATTCCCTTGAAAAGATAAAGTCTGTGTATGTCTGAGGTTTGAAGTAGTAAAATGCCACAGTATTTTTAGTCTTTGTTTGATCAAAGAAAAATGAACCAGATAGACAAGTAAAAAATTACCCAGGAGCTGAAGTCACTGGTGCTGTCTTTTATTGTGCTATCATACAAATAGGAAGGATGTTCTTTTTATCTGACATAATGAAAAATGTATACCCTTTTCAAACTCCCTGGTATTAACTCTGAAGTTAGCCTCCAAAAAAACTCCCAGACATTACCTAGAATTTGACGACTTCTGATTAATTTAAAAGGAAGAAATCTCTTGATATCAAATACCATCTCCTTTTCAAGAGGAGGTGAAGAGAATATCAATTTTATTTCATATTCATCTATTATGCACAAGTAATGATAAAGTGCAATTTTCAGACTTCCCTCATACTAATATTTATTGTTCATGTTAGATTAATCAGGATGGAAGTGTTCTCACAAGAGGTAGGGTTGGTTCACTCCTAAGTAGGAACAGCTCAGAGGAGTATCAAATGAAGAAGACAAAATAAAACTTTTATTCCACATGAAAAAAAAAAAAAAAAATCCCCGAACATTTTTTACTCCAAAATACCAGTGCCTTTGCATCATGGAGGTGTCAGCCAGCACTGGGGCCTCATTGTGGAAAGTACAGGGAGCACATTGAGCAGGATCCTAGAATCATAGAATTAAATTGATTGGTAATGACTTTTATGGTCATCAAGTTCAACTGTTATCTAACTCTACCAGGTCTGGTACTAATTGTGTCCCTCAGCACCACATTTCTGTCTTTACCATCCTGCCTTGCAGAAGACCAGTTGGAGACCAGAAACGAAGTGGCAGTGGTGTACTACTGGGGACAGGCACTCCCAGTTACATGACTTTCCCAGGGTTGCACAGGAAGCCTATGGCAGAAATAAAACCTGAAATCAGATTTCTTGAGTTTTGGCCGCTTCCTTAACCAGCAGCTGCTCTCTCCACATCCTTTGCAGGCAAAGCCTATGAGCATGTAGCAGCCCCTGCAAAGTAGGCCCTGAGCTATGGTAACAGCAAGCTGTGGGACTCCTTTGGGGTTTTACTCTGCACTTTTTAAAGCTGATATTGACAATCCTGTTGAATTTAATAGCCAACAGTCAACCCCTGAGGTGCTTTCATGCTAATCATCTCTTTCATTTCATTTTGCATGATGTCAGTGAAAATGCATCCCTAGCATTCCACCCTGCGTGGTGTTGAACCTAGTGATGGCCATATCTAGCCTGTGTTTATTGCCTCACTTTTCATACCATCATAGACTCATTTTGATTGGAAAAGACCCTTAAGATCATCAAGTCAAACCATTTTGTCCCCTGTTAATGCACCTCTATACTTTAGTAAGGATAAGAATCTGCTTTCATGCACAGATTTTTATGACAATCCATAAAGGTTTCTTTTGAGCTATGATTTATCATAAAACATGGTAGAGGTTAATGACCTTTTGAGCTGGATTTGGAAGGCAAAAGAAGATCCTTTCCCAGAATACAGCTAGGAATATATTACTGCATCCACAAAGTATTCCTGAATAAATGGGGAATACAGTTCTTGGCTGTGCCACTGAGTGGATGTGATTAAGGTGCAGCCAGACAGAGAGTGGGGAAGCTCTTCTGGCTCTCAACACAGGTACAGAGGAGAGGTTTGCAGTCACAAACTCTCGAGTTAATGCATTTACAGTTTAGATTTGGTAGTTAGTGTGGTGGCAGACACATTCTTCCTTTTGAGTGTGGTCACCACAGATCACAACCCAGTATACAAACCCAGAAGGTGAAGGTTGTAGATAATTATGCTCAGAATTTTATATTCAAGCAAACAATGGAAGAAAAAAGCAAACCAAAACAAAGCAAAAAGTCACACACCAAAGCCTGGTGATCATTGAGATGCATGAAAACAAAGGGAGGATGACTTAAGGTCTTGCTGTTGTCTTAATAATGTGTATCAGAAATCACAATTTTATTAGAAGTAGCTTTGACAGATTTATTACAACTGCTTCCATCATTTTAAAGCTGTCAGTGTGAGCAAGTGGTTGTGAGCAAGTGGCCCTTTAGGTATGGGGTCTGACATGCTCAAACTCTGGAGCAACAAGGACAGATAAAAGAGTCTGACCATGCTGACAAAAATAATAGGATTTATTTTTTGGTTCTGAAGTCTAAATTAACAAAAGAGGATTAAAAAAATTGTGAAAAGAAAATCTTTTGAAAACAGTCACCTGTTGTGTGATGCTCTGGACAGTAGAGGTTTTTGCTCCCTATGCAGTGTGGAGATGCTCAGCTGATTGTCCCTTCTAAGCAAGGTTGGACCCTAAATCAGGAAAGATAGCCTCCACACATATCCTAAAGGGCTTTCTTGATGGCTGATGCATTCCTGAACCAAGGGTCATAAAGTCATTTGAATGCATAACTTAAAATGGGTTGAACTGGTTCCTTCTGAGTTTTTCTTTCAGTGCCCATCCCACCTGCCTGACCTTGACCACCGCTCTGAGCCAGCAGCTTATTCCAGAGGCACATGCTGCATAGGCAAGTGAATGGGATCCAGAAAGGCTGGAAACCATGGGCCTGATGGATGTGCAGGGATTAAAACACCTCCAGCCCTTCCTGATACCAGTTTGGGTGTGGAGTTTCTTTAATCCCAAGCCAAACTGGGCTTTGCCCTGGCAATTACATCATGCACAGAGAGACAGGAATTTGTACATCAGAGATGAAAGGACATGTCCTCTTTCTTGCAAAAGGGCCCTGCAAGCAAATCAGGTGTTTGTTGCTTCATGCACTTTCATTGTAGGAGTCCTGTCTTTAGGTTAGGAGGATGAAGCAAACTATGTTCTTGTGTTCGCATTTGATTTGTGAGCTAGGATATTTTAAATACTTTTCTTCTGTCTACTCATCACTGCTTAGAGATAAAGAGCAAGGGAAAAGTGTGGAAACACCTGCAAGATGCTCCTGTCCTGTTGGAGCCTGGATGTACAGCTATTGGAAGTTTCTTGCCTAGCCTGTGCAGCCATAGCCCTGCATTCTATGGACCTGCCAAGTCTGCACTCTTATTTTTCAAAATTAAGATGAAGATCTCCTTGGTGACCATGCCTCCTTTCTTAATCCTCCCACTATGATTGCTATTCAAATTCAGACCAGTTTTTTCTCCTATATCTTTATGTCCTCTCTCCTGGAAGGTGTGCCCATCATCACTGCCAGGTGAAGAACTGCCTCCCAGGAGATGGCAGGAGTCTGCAGCAGCCCCTTCCCACTGATTCAGTGATGCAAGAGACAGGTCAAGGCTTCTCAGCAAAAAAAATGCAGTTTTCCCATCCCAAGGATGATAGGCTGAACTCAGTCCTCTCTTGTAGGAAAGGACAAAGCTGGGAGCTCTGGATATTCATTATCTTCCTCTTTTCTAACATTTGCTGGGTTTTGCTTTACTGGACTAGCACTGTGTAGGCTTCTGCAGGTTTGAATTATCATGTTATATATAATAGTATAGTATAGTATCATTAGAATGGTTTGTTTTGGAAGAGACCTTAAACATCATCTAGGTCCAACCCCTCTGCTGTAAGCAGAGACACCTTCCCCTAGACCAGGTTGCTCAAAGCCCCATCCAACCTGGCTCTGAATACTTCCAGGGAGGGGGCAACCACAGCCTCTCTGGGTAGCCTGTTCCAGTGCCTCATGTATTTCTGTTTCAGCAAAAGTGCTTCTGGATATGAGCTGTCAATGCGCCCATCACTGTGGTACCTATGCATTAGAGGAACAGCCTGGCTCCTCCTCTGGAGCAGGCTGAAGCGTGATCCCCAGCAAGACCTCGCCCTTTGCTCTATGCTCTAAAGGCAATGATGCTATTTCATTTTTCTGCATAAGCACATGTTTCTGTACATCACTTTCTCTCTTTCACTCCTTTTTAGTGCTCTGCTTGAGTTTGCTTTAGATAAAAGTAGAGCTCTGGTCCCACGTGCTCCAGGTAAATGGGACATTTAAAAGGCTCTCATTTTGGGTGGCAAGGGAGCAAAGGGGACAGGCTCTGTTTAGTGCAAACTGAAAGGTCTATCTGTTTCAGCTTTTTTTTTTTTTTTTTTTAATCAGATGAATCTTTTTCTGTTTTTTTCTCTCAATAGGGGGCAAACAAGGAAGGAGACAGTTTTCTATGAATGAACCTTTCCTGTCCATGGTGAACTTTACCAGCAGATCCTTATCCAAACCTCTAGGGTGAAGGTTTACTGCAGGTAGAGGCAGAAACATAATATTTACATATTTCCAAGAGAGACAGTGTTTTGTTTTCTAACAGTTTTCTCACATAATAATAATCCCCACTACTTTGCAGGTTCCTTGTCATAAAAGACTTCTGGGATGGATTAAACTCCTCAGCACCTCCTTAGTGATTAATCAATCTCAATAGGCATTTATTGCTTTGTTCACTACAGCACAGGAGAGATTATCCCTTAAATATACTTGACTCTTTTGGTACTGTTCAATTACACCAAAAAGAGCCCTAACACATATACAATTATTTTGAACTACTTCTCCTGCGAGGAGCAATTGATCTCTGAGAGTCTCTTCCTCTTCTTGTTATGCTGATTAATAGCCTTGGAGTTAGTCCCTGAGAGGAAAACATTTCCAAAAATAGATGACAGTTTCCATCTTCGTACTTTAATCCCTTAAGGGCCCTTTACATCCATAATGAAGCCTGGAGGAATTTTCCCATTTCTTCCCATCTTTTTTAACCTCACCAACTCCACAATGGAGCCACCAGCTCAGGGAAACAAAATGGGAATCATCAGTGCCTCTTTGCTTCCTTCTTTCATGGAGCAGAGGTTAGGTCACAGAAAGATGGATGGCTGCTGCCCCATCAAGAGACCTCTTCTTCTGAAGGCTCACAGATGTTGGGAGACATGGGACAACCCCCAGCCAAAAACCAGTATGGGTTCCTCCCATGACAGCAGGAGGAATTTGTGGGGGGAGTGAGGATTATTTTCAAAGCAACTCTTCCCCAGCGCTAGAAGAAGCTGTAGCATCACCCTTGCCTACTGCAGTGGAAATTCCTGGGTAAATAATGACAGAAGGTGGATGGCAAGGAGGAAAAGGGTAATATGATGCATTTCAGAGTGTGGCCTGGGGAGTCCACCTTTCTGATGGAGACAAGCCCATGCAATTTCCTACTTTTAAACATGACTCTTACATCTAATGGTACTTTTACAGCTGCTCTCATAGTGAGCAGATGAGTCTGTCAGTCATTTGGGGATTGCCTATTGTAGTTACTCTTATCCTAGGAAAGCTTTTAAATGCTTCCCTATTCCAAATGAAAATAGCCAGAAGGAAGAGGTGACTGCAAACCTCAGCCCTTCCCATCAACCATGAACAAACAAAATCCACTGTATAAATAAAGCAATGCTGCAAAAACATCCACGGGCAAAATGTATGGAGTTGGAAGCAGCTCCTTTCTGGACCGTATGGTTACAGGGATTAGTGCCTGGGAGCATCCAGTCTTCCTCAGGCATTCAGGCTTTGAGGCCCTACCCCCATTACCACACACCACAGCAGATGTTGTGTAGTTGCTTCAACAAAATATTTAATGCAGACACGCAGATCTGCTGCCTGCATTCCCCTAGCTGAGGATGCAATGCTGCACCCAGCATCCTCCCTGCACCATCCCTGATAGCAGGGAATCAACCAACAAACCCAGGTTACCATCAGAGCATGTGGTGTGAGGCCTGCAGAGCTCCAGGCAGCGTATGATGGGCTGTGGGGAGGAAACGGATCATGGAATCATAACAGTGGTTTGAGTCGGAAAGGACCTCTAAGTGTCATCTAGCCCAACCACCTGCAGCCAGAAAGGACATCTTCAACTAGAGCAGGTTGTTTAGAGCTCTGTCCAATCTGACCTGGAATGTTTCTAGAGATGAGGCATCTACCACCTCTCTGGGAAACCTGGGTTTGTGTTTCACTACCCTCGATGTAAAAAATGTCTTCCTTCTCTCTAGTCTGAATCTCCCTCTTTTAGTTTAAAACCATCACAGCTTGCCTTGTCACCACAGACCATGCTAAAAAGTCTGTCCCCATCCTTCCTACAGGACCCTTTAAGTACTGAGAGGCTATAGAAGGTCTCCCCAAAGCCTTCCCTTCTCCAGGCTGAGCAACCCCATGCATCTCACAGGGTTTGCATTGCTGTGGCATCACGCTGGCACAGCAATTTCAATGAGGAATTGGCTCCTTTGGTGCAAATAGTTCCACAGCTCAGGTCCTGCTGATGGAACCCCCAGAGGTGCCTCATGACTCAGGGTGCTGTGCAACCAGCAGTGCTGCACATGTTTTCCCTTTAAAGGAATAACACAGTGTCAGTTTGCAACCAAAATTATGATATTTTGTTACTTTTCAGGAAATTATTTTTAATATCCTTCATTGAAACAAGGGAAAAACAATTTAATTGTGAGAGCTGCTATGAACCATATTTAACCTCCAAAGTACTAAAAGGAGTGTTTTCAGATAAGTTATGGTTTTTAATCTAAGTTAAACCGCTATGTACATAAGCACTATGTTTTTGCTAGTCTAATAACTGCTAGCTTGGACTTATCAAATTTTTTTTATTTTTTTTTTGTCTTCCAAACCAAACTGCTCCATTCAAACTTGAAGCAATATCTTACATTTTATTTGTCTTCATTTCTTTTTACCATGCACAGTGAAATACTCCACTCTTCAACCCTCAGCATATCTGTAACTTACTGGCTTTCCTAATAGTTTTGAAATGTCTGGATAAAATTCTTGCTTCTGAGAAGGCAAGTGGTGGCATTTCATCCATTCTGAATGCCATCCACTGATCTCATGTTGGTTCAATGCTCTGATTAATCATAGAATCACAGGATCATAGAATGGTTTGGGTTGGAAGGGACCTTAAAGATCATCTATTTCCAACCCCCCTGCCATGGGCAGGGACAGTTTCCACTATACCTGATTGCTCAAGGCCTTGTCCAGCCTGGCCTTCAACAACTCCAGGGAGGGGGCATCCACAACTTCCATGGGCAACTTGTTCCAGTGTCTCATCACTCTCACTGGAAAGAATTTCTTTCTAATACTCAGTGTAAATCTACCCTCCTCCAGCTTCAATCGGCTTCAATCCATTCCCCCTTGTCCTGTCACAAGCCCTTGTAAAAAGCTCTCTTGTAGCCCCCCTTCAGGTACTGGAAGGCCGCTAGAAGGTTCTCCCTGAAGCCTTCTCTTCTCCAGGCTGAACAACCCCAACTCTTGCAACCTAATATTATACATTTACTTTACTAGCACTTGGAATGAAGTTTCCTCCCTAAAAAGATTAATTACTGAATGAACAGTATTGAAAATGTATTATTCTCATCATTCATTTGGGGAGAAAATTTTGGTAAAACATCAAGTTAATTATATGACAGCAATGGAAAGAGTTTAAGATGTACACTGAGTTCCCTACCCTTTGAATAACTCTCCTTAGGTTACAGTTAAACACTCTGCAATGAGGTTTTTTTTGTGTGCAAGAGGTAAAAAAACATTTTAAGAAAGAAAATGTGACTTTTTAGTTTATCTGTATATAAACATCACATCATTGTGACTCACAAGATCCCAGGATGTTGGGAGTGGAAAGAACCTCCGAGGATCCTCTAGTCCAAGTCCCCTGCTAAATCAGGTCGACCAGGATCACAATGTCCAGGCAGGTCTGGAGAAGAGAATCTCCAGAGAACAGAATCTCTCCACAACCCCTCTAGGCAGCCTTCTCCAGAGCCCTCAAAATAAATAAGTCTTTCCTCACATTCAGATGGAACCTCATGGGTTCTAGTTTGTGCCCACTACCCTTGTCCTGTCACAGGGCACCACTGAAAAGAAGCCCAGGAGAGGTTGTGAAGGTTCTGAGGGGCCTGGAGCATTCCTGTGAGGAGGAAAGGCTGAGAGACCTGGGTCTGTTTAGCCTGGAGATCAGCAGCCCAAGAGAGCATCTTAATGCTTATGAAGGTCTAAAGGGAAAAAAAAAAAAAAAAAGAGGATGGGACCAGACTCTTTTCAGTGGTGCCCTGTGACAGGACAAAGGTAGTTCCCTGTCCCTCTTGAAATGGGGAGCCCAGAACTGGACACAATACTGCAGATGTGGCATCACTAGGGTAGAGTAGAGGGAAATCCCTTCCCAGCACTCTATATATCCATTGTGCCTTTCATGCAAAGACCTAAAAATGCTTTATAGCCTTTAGTTAATCAAAGTTTCTCCACAGGTCAGGTCTGAGTATCCCAGCTGCAGCACAAGCTGGGTGGGCACAAATTGCTTAATACAAAGAGGGAAAAGGGCAAAGACAAGACAAGAGCCCTGGAGAGCTGTGCTGCTTCACCCCAGGCACAACTCACAGGCAGGGCATCCTTACAAGAAGCGTATTAAGAACTATGGTTTATTCCCATGTCCAACCATCTTCGTTATTAAAAAATATATCAAAATCACCTGCTCTGTTCCCAGCAAACAATAATCTGCAGCCAGCAATTTTAACAAACCTTTTTTGCTTTCTTAAGTGTCTCTGCACACTCCTAGAGAAATGAACATTTCTCCTCACACTAACCTCATTTAAAAACACTTTTCAGGTGGATCCGTTCAGGGATGACTGTGGTGCCTAGTCCCTGCCAGCAGCTACTTTCAGTGCCCAATAAATGACAATAAGCTGTGGGCACAGGTTTGGTGCTACAGGGTTGGGGAGCCCTAACAGAGCTGTTACTTCTCAACTTTTCTTCTCAGTCTTTTTTTAGTTAATTCTTAATATCATTGACCAAATCTTACAGCAATATTGACTCAACAATATTATGTTTAAAGTTCTCCCTGACCCTGCAGAATAGGAGATAAAGAACTAATCAGAGCAAACACCTTGTTGAAAGGGCAGTAGCCATTAAGTGGTCCATACAGTGATTCTTCTGCCTCTGTGTTCTCCCACCCAGGCTGCATGAAGCTGGCAAATGAGGCTCACGTAACTCATGGCAGGCTCACTTGCATACTCCTCTTCTTGAAGTATGGCTAGTCATTCAGCTAGCATCCAAACTCTTCTTTCTCTACAGGATGGTGGACCAACTTCACTCCCCAAGATCCCATGCCTCTGTGGAGTTCCTTCCTACCAATACTAGGAAGACAACTTTCTTCCTTAGGATGTTCACCTGTCTCACTTCTCTCCCAAACACATTTTAAGCATTCTTAGTCTAAAAGATCTAATTTTCTGGATTCTGTTCCTTTCAGTGTCCTTCAATGATATTATGTCTCAGCTTGCTGTGTTGAACTCAGTGACTATCTATCCACAACCTCAGTTGTGTTGAGTCCAAGCTGTAGTTAGCGTGCCATTAGCAGGTCTGTTCTCAGGAAGATGCTGCCAGTGTTTGTCTTGCAATCAGTATTTGCCCCAGCAGGTCTAGTCTCCAAACAAGATCTGCACAAAGAGGCAAATCATTGAGAAACCTCCCCACATGGGAGCAGACATCCTGTCAGAGTCATTAGACCTGCTTCAGTTGCAGTCTCTCGGGTTCCTGGTGAGATGGTCTCTACCACCATCTAAACGCTCAGTGGCTTTTCTTCGATAGTTTGTCCTCTCCACCACCCATGGAAGTGTTCCCACCTCCATTACATGGAGACCACATATTCCAATGGCAATTCCCTCCAGAGCTCCTGGACCAGGAGGTAGCCTCCCTGCTCTGAGAATCTTTTGCTCTGAGCTGAAAAGTTCCTTTCAGCAAGCAAGAATAATGGAGGATATCCCCAAAGAAACTGGGGCCCTCCAAAAAAATTGCTGCTGACACAGGAGTTTATCTCTGGGATGTGATCAGTAAACTATGATGAAAAAATACTCTCTTTGGGGCTAAAACCATCAGATTCTAAACTCCTGAGAAGGCTGTAGCACAGGGACACAATGTAAGGGAAGAGCAATCAAGCGCTGCATTTGTCTTTCTATTTTGTAAGTCAAACAGGCACTGTCTTCCACAGCTTCTTTCCACTGCAAGTCAGCTTATGGCAACGGTTTCTACCAACACCAGCCCGGTGCTGGCAGACTCCCTGTCTCTTGCTTGGAGATAAAGATTACAATGCATATGGGTGGAGGCCTGGGCAAGGAAATCTTCCCACAGCATCTCTTGGGATGTTGTCTGGTACACCTGTGGTGCCAAGGGGCCAACAGTCCTGCTGGGACCAGTGAGTACATCAGCTATTGGGTCTCATGCCTCAGAAATGAGAAGAGCTCATCTAGAGGCAGGTGGGAAGCACCATTTGTGTTGACAGCAGGATTCTGCCACCACACCAGCTGGCAAGAGGACATAGAGGGAAGCAGGTCTTACTGCTTCCACTTGTAGCTGGAAAATCTGACATGCTGAAAGACTTTGCATGGTTCTGCCTAGTGAGAGAGGACTTGGTCCTGCTCCTTGATGAGCACTCTTTCTCCAGATCAGCTGAGGCATGTGAGTAGCCCTAACGAAATCAGCAGGATGACTCCTGTACTTGAAGTTAACTGCACACAGAAGTGCTTTCTTGCACCTGAGCCAACAGACTTGGCATCCTGCAGCACTGGGGGACAAAATGCTGCACTGTTTGCTAGTGTCTCAAAGGACTGTTCCACATTCCTGAGCCCCCAAGGTCTCCCAGCAGACAAACCTCCATCACCAGATGCCAGATGTTTCCCTTAAGCATGACTGTGCAAGCACTCTGAAAAGTTTGGGAACTCCCTGCTTAGGAGTTCCCAAACTCCTAATTCCTTGTTAAGAGCTACAGGATCCCATCACCTCTGTGCAGGTGAATCTAGCTAGTTCTTGCCCCCAAAATAAGTCACACCATGGCTGGCAGGCCACAGCAGGATGCCCTGGTTAGGCAAGTGCTACCCCCAGCCTTTACCCAAGTAAACTCTTTATGTGTGTCTTGTCAGTCCTGCTGTCACACATGCTCACAGTGCAGTGTATTCACATTTCTCCCTCTCTGACCCTCAACATCTCAATTTTCTGTCTGCCTTTGAAATCTTGGCTAATTAGGAGGCTACATGTTCCCTGCGAGACTGGCCTTTTGTGCAGAGTTTGTAATTAGAGTGACTGTGCAGTGCTCTATTAATTGCAAGAATTGTGATTTTTAGATTAATGAGTTAATTGCTAATATCTGCATATGACATTCCCTCAAGATGTATTACATTACAGTAAATAAACCTTGGGTCTGCAATGGCAGGCATTAAAAGAAATGGCTGCCATTAGTCTGAAAGCTGTAGATAGCTAAAATAATATTTACTCAAAACCCCAATGTGTGTAAAACTGGATTTTAAGGCCTTCTCTTGCCCCCAGCTCCCCTTGATAGATAACATATCTGATAGTTGTCAGACAGAAGCTGCCACAATGCTGCTCTTCCCATTGAGGTTCTCCACTGCTTCCCCAGCCTGTCCTGACCTAGTCAAACTCTCCCCAGCTTCCACTGTGGGCCCTCTACTAAGCCCTCCATCTCCAATTACGTTCTATATCTCCTTCAGACTTTACCCTTGCTCCATTTTGTCTGTTTCTTCTCACAAAGGGATGCTCCAGCAGCCTGAAGCAGTCGCTGGCATCCATATACATGTTTCCAGCAGCAGCACACTGGAGCCAAGGAAGAGCTTCAGCTGCCCAAGTTGCAACAGGATGGAGGGAATTATCCATATTTAAACTCCCAGGCCACTCCTGCTTAACAGTTGTGGAAAAATCCCACTGGAAATGTAACAAGCAGAGCTAGCCAAGACCTTGGTAACAGCTGAGTGATTTTCATCAGACAAGTAGCTGTTTGCTGAAAAGTGTAATTTTGGGACAGCTGAAACTATTTGCAAATTCATCATAATTTCAGGAAATAGCCTCATGTAGAAGAAAAGCCCCAAATGAAAAAAGAAGTTCCACTCTTCTCCAGTTTGATCTTTCTAGATTAAGGGCCTCTTGTTGTTTTGCAAATGAAATTTGCTTTTGATATTTATCTAAATGAAACAAAAACCTGCCGAGAATGAACGCACATGCCAGTTCACACAGCACCAACCCTTCTGTGCTGCCTCAGGGTAGCTCTTCCCTTTTTGTACTTTGTGTTTATTTGTTTAAACAAAGCCTAGGCTCTCCCCCAAAACAATTTCCTCGAGTTTAGCTTAGTCCATGGCTGAGTTACTCACAGGAGTTTTCTCACTTGATAACACACAGAAATAAAGGGAGGATGGGTTCACTCAACCAGCAACTTTCTCCCTGCCTGGCTCAGCATCAACATCCAACACATTTCTCAGAGGCAGAGAGAGAAATTCCTACACAAAAATATGTCATTGTGGTAATGGCCATAAACTTGAGCATAGGAAGTTCCATCTAAACATAAGAATTAACATCTTTACTTTGAGGGAACCCAGACAGGTCTCTGGAGTCTCCAGAGACTTTCAAGGCCTGCCTGGATGTGTTCCTGTGAGATCTGCTTTAGTTGATCCTGTTCTGGCAAGGAGGTTTGACTCTGCAATCTTCAGAGGACCCTTCCAACCCCTACCATTCTGTGATTCTGTGACTCCTGTTGGCTTCAGCTGCCAGCACAGCTCAAGCCCTAAGGACTGTTCTCTCATTGCACACCTTCCTCCTGGCAAACTGTGGGACCTCTCCATTTCCCTGGGAGACACTAAACACCAAAGGCTACTTCTTTAACTTAGAAGTTCCACATTTGTGCTGCTGAAGGATGCAGCTAATGTGGTGGAGACTAATTACAACACAGTTTTCTCTTAATGGTTTTGGGTTGTGTTTGGTTTTGGGATGTTTTGAAGAGCAGTTCTTTCACCAGGATGACAAATCATAAGATCTGAACACTGTCTGTGAGCTTCATGTGCAAGCAGAGATGGGAGTCATTTTTACTACTATACAGCCAGCCCCGATAGGCACCTGTCAAGGTTCAGGGCTGGGCTAGCTACTAGATGAGTGACAGATGCTCTCTATGAATGCTCCTGCTTTCCCACAGGGAAGAGAAAGGGAATAAAAGAGAGAGAGAGACTGATGGGTTGGGAAAGTAACTAAACCAGCTGGGATGGAAAGAACAATAAAATTAAATAGACACACATATACAAAACCAATATCCAAACCAATCCTTGATGGCAATGAGGTCACCATCACCACTGATACTGGGGCAGGCACCAGGGAAGCCCCAGACTGGACGCAGTCACAGACAAGTACTGGATTCAGGAGCTGGATTCAGAAACTAACAAATTGGGATTGAAGGCAGAAGGGACAGAGTCCTCCTGGGAGACTGGCCATTGAAGAAGAGGTTTTGATCCTGATGATAGAATCATAGAATCATAGAATGGTAAGGTTGGAAGGGACCTCAAGGATCATCTAGTTCCAAACCCCCTGCCACAGACAGGGACACCTCCCACTAGTACAGGTTACTCAAGGCCCCATCATGATCCCTCAGCTTTATATGAATACGATGTCCATGGCATGGAATCCCTTGTTTGTCAGTTTAGGATCATCTGTCTCTGAGCCACTGGACTCCAGACACTTCAGATTCATCCTTGCTGTTGTGTCAGAGGACAAGCAAGCCAGTAACACACTCAAAACATCCTGGATGAATTCTCAGTGCACTGAATCCAGGAAAAACTTGCTAATCAAGGAGGGTGGAGCAGTGAAAGAAAATGGCAGAGAAGTAGTTGACCAGCAACAGATCTCCTGTAGCAGCTGTCTCCATTGTGCCAAACCTTCCACTCTACTTCTTGCCCACCCCCTCCAAGTGGCAAAAATTTATATCAGATGCCTTCACTGGTCTGGTTTTGCTCACCTGGAATGAAGTATCACACACAAACAAGAGGAGGAACTTGCTTTCCACCCCACACCCCCACCCCTATCAACATGTGGTCACTAAAATCTGGAAGTTCACCAAGGCTGTGACAATGGTAATACTCTAAGCACCCTTGATAACTTTCTACTTGTATGCTTTTAGTGACAAAGTAATGCTTAGATGCTGGCCCAATTTGTCAATCACCACTGAATACACAGTGCTTGTCAAAATGGGACGTAGATCAGAAACATGTCTTACTGGAACCTCCCTAGTATCATGGCAGGAGAGCATATGTACAAAAATGTAAGATCCAGCAGAAGGCTGGTTGCATCACTGGAAGACCGGGATGATGGAGACTCCCTTTTTACCACACTCCCTTTGTACCAGGAGTCACATGGAAAAGGCAAGGGATAATAGGTACAAGTTACTCCTGGTGGGATTCCAATTGGAATCCAGAGGAAAATTTTTCACCATGGTGACAGCTGGACATCGGGGTCATCTCCCAAGAGAAGTGGATTTCCCCACATTGGTTAGTTTTAAGACTCAGCTAGGCAGGGTGCTGGGCCATCTCAATTAAGCTACACAATCACCTAGAAAGGTTGGACCAGATGATCCTTGGGGTCCCTTCCAAACTGGAATTCTGTGATTCTGTGTGATTCTGTGAAGATGCTGGACCAACAAAACACATCCATTCTGCCTCTGGTTTTGGGGAGGTTTTCTTATCCTGGCCACAGATGCTGGGCATTGGGGCTTCCTAGATATTTAATGGTGAAGGTTGAAGGCATTTCTCTGAGTGCCCTTTCTGAAGTCTAGTCAGGAAATAGCAACAGAAAAGACCATATTTTCTGTGCCTTTTATCTCTCTCTTTAAAGGACCAGAGTCCTACAGCTTATTTATTGCTAACACAAAAGTGAAACTGCTTATTTAGAAACTAAGAGCCCATCTCCACTGCAGAAGTCTGGTGCTTTAATACTATTTCTGTTCAAGCAGCAAATTTCCTTGTGGGGACCCAATTCAACTGCTAGAAGAAATGCACACACCAGTGCAGCTTGTTCTGATTGGGAACGTCAAATAAGCAAGATGGTACAGGGCGTGCTCACACCGGTATAATTATATCACAGTAGGACTTCCAGTGTCTAACTATTTCAGCTTAAAAAAAAAAAAAAAAAAAAAAAAAAAAAAGTAAAAATCAAGATCCTATCTCTAGCTGTCACTGATATAACAGCAGTGCTGTTCTCAGGCAGACTGTCCTCTGCTTCAGCACACACAATCTGGCAACAAGCATCTCTTGGAAGGACTGGTTGAGATTGGGCTAAGGGGCTTTGTTTCAAAAATGAGGAAGAGAAGGAGTGAGGAGAGATGACTCTGCTTCACGTGCATTGGTATAATCACTCTTAAATCTCCAACTGACCTCTGAGATGATGTCTCTTCTTTAAACTCCCAGTTAGAGGTCATAGCAGTCCTTACTGGTGATCGTGTTCATAGATTGTTTTGTTTGGAAATGACCTTTAAGATCATTAAGTCCAACCATTAACCCAGGACTGCCAGGTCACCACTGAACCATGTTCCTTAGCACCACATCTACACATCTTTTAAATCCCTCCAGGGACAAAGATTTCACCACTGCCCTGGGCCACCTGTTCTAGTCTTCCACAACACTTTTGGTGAAGAACCTTTTGCTTATATCCAACCTAAACCTTTCCTGGTGCAATTTGAGGCCATCTCCTTTTGCCCTATCACTTGCTACTTAAGAAAAAAGACTGGCCACCTCACTGCAAAGAGCAATGAGGTCTCCCCTGAGTCTCCTTTTCTCCAGACTAAACCAGTTCACTCAGCCACTGTTCCAGACCCTTGACCACTTTCATTGTCCTTCTTTGGATACACTCCAGCACTTCAATGTCCTTCTATCACTGAGGGCCCAACACTGAAGTTAATATTTGATCAATATTGGGCCTGCTGCTGTGATTTAAATAACCCAGAACCTGTCTTTGGCGGCTCTGGGTTATTCAAATCTCAGAAGCAGGTCCAAGGCTCACACAGCTCAGGTCCCTTTGTACTGTACCAGCACGGTATCGTTTGGCAATCCCTGCGCACTGCCTTATCTTCATTTACCTTGCTTGGCCTTGAGCTGACACCACACTTGCTACATCTCTGGTAACCAGAGAGATTGAAGGCACAATTGTACTATCAATGAAATGCAACTTTTGCCTTTCAGGCATGTAAATCCTTGGAGGGCCTTGTTCAGGGCTGCACTGCTTCAGCTTCATGCCAAGAACTTCTTAATTAGCATAAAACCGAACAACTGGAGCCCTGGAGAATAGGATCCTGGCCAGGGACTGCTGAAACCCAGCTTCTCCCTGACCTACCAAGGGATGTGGTGTGAGTCACTTCATCTCTTTGCTTCCAGTTTTTCCTTTGATTCTCTATCCTGCAGGTGCTCTGGGACTAAGATCAGTTTCCAAGGATGGTGTAAGAAGTACAAGGTCAGATTTGTCATCTGGGCCAACTCTGGCCCACCTCACTCCATCTCTTATCTCTGTTGGGGGTTACAGTGGATGATTCAGGGCCAGCTCTGAGGAACAGCAGGCATCTCTTCCAGCTTTCAACAATCAGCGGTATGAGGATTTCCTGAACCTGGAGGAGGTGTCTAGAAGGCCATGTGCAGTACTTGGATACATGAATGTATTTCAGTGCTATTTAACCCAGCAGATAATCTGGTTCCACAGCATTTTGGTGGTTAGAGGTTGCACAATTTCATTTTGTACTAGGAGATTCTTGCTTTCAAAACCCGATTCCTAGTTGTGATTCGACACATTCTTCTGTGATGAGAATTAGTGAGCACTTGTTCCTTATTCCCTCTCCCAAGCCCCTCAGGGTTTTACAGACATCTGTCACACCCCCTTTGGCCAGCTCTTTTCCAGCCAGATCTCAGATGATGCCCCAGGCACCACTGTAATTTAAACAGCAAGTGACAGCTAGAATAAGGTGGCCGAGAACCAAGTCCCGCCTGCACTGGGGAATACAAGCATAACACATTTCACTTCAACCACCAGTAACAGCCATGCAGGGCAAGTCCCAGCGAACCACAGATGACCTGGAAGGCCTGGTTTGTCCTTTCATCGTGTTACCAAACTCTTTTATATTTACATTTTATTGTTAAATCTCACAGTAACTAACTTACAAGTTAACAAATGCAGAAGTAGAGCCCAGGAGCTGTATATTCCCTTATAGAAAAACTGATGACATACAGACAAGTTGAGATAGGTTGAAAGCTGATTGAAAGCTGCATCAAGAGAAGCGTGGCCAGCAGGGCAAGGGGGGTGATTCTGCCACTTTATTCTGCTCTCGTCAGACTCCACCTGGAGCATTGTGTGCAGTTCTGGAACCCTCAGCACAGGAAGGACATGGAAGTGTTGGAGCGGGTCCAGAGGAGGGCCACAAAGATGATCAGAGGGCTGGAGCAGCTCTCCTATGAGGACAGGCTGAGAGAGTTGGGGCTCTTCAGCCTGGAGAAGAGAAGGCTTCAAGGGGACCTGATAGTAGCCTTCCAGTATCTGAAGGGGGCCTACAGGAAGGCTGGGGAAGGATTATTTACAAGGTCCTGCAATGACAGGACAAGGGGCAATGGGTTTAAACTGGCAGAGGGGAGATTTAGACTAGATGTTAGGGGGAAGTTCTTTCCAGTGAGGGTGGTGAGACACTGGCACAGGTTGCCCAGGGAGGTTGTGGCTGCTCCATAACCTCCCTGTAGGGGTTTAAGGCCAGGTTGAATGAGGCCTTGAGTAACCTGTACTAGTGGGAGGTGTCCCTGCCTATGGCAGGGGGTTGGAACAAGATGATCCTTGAGGTCCCTTCCAACCTTACCATTCTATGATTCTATGATAAATGTTGGGCTCAAAAAGTTTAGATTAGCAGCACAGTGACCCAAAGATTGCCATCTCTAATCCAGCCAAGAAGTTCTGCTCATATGATAACAAAATCTAACTAATAAACACTGCTCAGCAAAAAACTTACTCTGAGCACAGCACATCTTCAATGTGATCAAGTCACTCTCTGCTTTGCACTACTCCCTTGCAGCTGTGTAGTTTCTGGGTTTGAATTGCTGGAGGGGTTAAGGTCTCTCTGAGTCTGCCTTTGTGGGGCTGTTAAATGTCTCAAGATAGTACATGGAAGTTCTGTGTGAGCACAAAAAAAACTTCTTTGCTGTGAGGGTGCCTTGGCCAGGCTGCCCAGACAAGTTGTGGAGTCTCTTTTCCAAACCTGCCTGGACATTGTGATCATCCTGGGTGGGTGACCCTACTTGAGCAGGGGAGTTGGACTGGATGATCTTCACAAGTCCCTTCCAACCCCCACCATGCTGGAATTCTGTGATGCCTTGTTAAGATATTAAAGTGCAAGCAGGCAATTGAAGCAAGCCGGCGTTTATGGAAGGAGAACATTGAGGAAGCCCACAGCAGATAAGGGGGAGGGAGCAGGCAGGGCTGTGTGTGTCTTTATCTAATAACTATTTGTTTAGAAACACCTGGCACATACATCAAATTAGTGCATCCGACTGCCCTTCAAACTTTAAACCAGATAGATTGATTCATGGACCTTTTATTAAACTTTCCTGGAAAGATTAAACATCAGCCCTGTGTTCTATCAGCAGAACAATTCTGCTCATGCAGCGATGGATGTTTATGTGTTTTATGGAAGGAGTATGAGAATGCATTTGCACACAGTAAAGCTTTTCTCCAGACTTTTAATTGCTTGCTGAAGAATATAAAATCGGGGGGAAGAAACAACCCAAACCTAAGATTCTCCAAAGACAGAGATTTTGTGTACATTTGCATCCTTTTTGCCCCTGTTTGTAAGGGGAAATGGATTGAGAATTTCCCACCAATGCTGAATTCAGTGTCTGTAGCAGGGCAGAAGTAATACGTACTCCTTCTTTTTAATCATTCAATTCAAGGGTTCTCAGCATGCAACTCCTTTTCTTTCTCAATGGGAATAAATTTGCTGAAAAGGGAGAACACCAAAGTATTATGAAAAGTATCACCCAGGCCCTACATTTGGGCAACTTTGTGAAAATCAGTCAAAATCTATATTTATGTGGAAGTCTGATACCAAGGCCATGGTTACATAACAAAACAAGTGTTGCTATTGCAATCAATGTATTATTGAATTCAGCTGGTTAATATACTGTTACCAGGGTATCCCATGTGTTTTGCTAGCCTTACAGAACACTTGTTGCTGCTGCAGTGTGAGCAGAGGACTTTTAACGTGTCCTGGTAATATGTGTCACTATTCCATTCCCTGCCAGCAGCCCCTCTATACAGCCTCTCTGTGAGCCCATGCTCATCTCCCCACCTCAGCTACATCCCTGCAGTTAAAAGGGAGTTCTGGAACACCACTGGATTCTTTTCTCCCACAGATCCTGCAAAACACAATGTCATGGTTCTGGGAGTGAGGATCCGGCCCCGTAACCTCTGCTGCTCTCAGCAGCCAAACAGTGATATATTAACACGAGGTCATCGCCTGACAAATGCTTTTAAGAGGGCGTAAGTCAGTGCCGCCATAAACCCAGCCCTGCCCCGGCTGCTCCTTCCCACCCGTGTCAGCCTCTCCCTGCATCAGCATGTGTCTCACGTGGCTGAAGGCAGAACCAGGTTGAGGAACAGATCCAGCTGAAAGTAAGCTTGTTGGTCTGGTTGTTTTTTTGTTGGTTTGGTTTTTTGGGTTTTTTCCCCCCAGGATTAGCGTTCAGCTGGATTCGTTCCCTGATCCACTTCACCTTGCAGCTGCACAAGTGCTGGCGCTGGCAGCAGGAGGAGGCAGCAGCGCAGGCTGGGAGCACATGGCCACGGCCCAGAGGAGCCAACTGCTTCTTGAGGCACTTGCAGCAGGCAGCTGAGCACAAGGCTGCAGAGTGACTATTTTGTTTTTAATCAGTTTGGCTTTCTTTCAAAATCAAAAAGAACTCAGAGAGTTTCTGCACACACTGCAAATAACTCACACCTTCCCAATGAGAAGCTCAAAGTACACTGTGACCCCAGGGGATGTGCAAGTCCTCTGCCTACAGAGCTGTTTCCAGAGGCAGTGGGGAGGAGAGGGCAGGCAGTGCAGGCTCCAGGAAGACAATGTGAGGTCTCAGAACCTCTAGAGAACACATAAAACCTCCCGTGTCAGTTTAGAATCAGAGCCTGAAGGACCAAAAACCTCAAGTATCAAGGCAGCAGCAGTATGAGACAACAGATGAGGGCTATCTCTCTTAAGGATCCCACTGGAAACACTTCCATGGAAATGGGGAAGAAAAAATATTGAGGATTTTTCCTGGCACTCTCTGAAATCAAACCTGCCTTGATGGTTCGTATTGGTTTTTTTGTGCTAAGCAAGATTCCCTATGTTTTAAACCAGAAAAAATCCCAAACCCATTCACCCTCCTTTCTCTGGGTTCCTTCACAGGAACTGTGATATAAATGAGTCCTTTGTATTTATAGTAAGTTAATCATAGAATCACAGAATGGTTTGGATTGGAAGGGACCTTAAGGATCATCTAGTTCCAACCACAGGCAAGGACATGTTCAACTAGACCAGGTTCCTCAAAACCTCACCTAACCTTTCACACTGTTGTATTACCAAACTCCAGGTCTGTGGTATGGAACTTTTAAATGTGAAAAATAGTGACAGAGTAATTAAATAGTAAAAACTAATCCTAAAATAGGGATGAGGAGCAGAGTCACTGAGCTTTACATGCAATATATTCTCTTGGTGCAGTCCTTCACACTGGATGACGTCCTTATGGTAAATTACACAAAAGTGATCTAGACCACCCTCCTCATTAACTTTTTCCAGGATTAATACCAAATGGTGGACCTTTTGACTTTCTGCTATAAGTAACTGTGCTGGAGGGTGCTTGTAGACCCATGACACTCTGATGCAAGTTCAAAACTAGAAGAGAAACAACTCATCTTCTAAATGCTTAGTTGCAGACGGTTTAACAAATTTTCTTTGGAGCAAACTCATCCCTGGTTGGCATCAATCAGCACACTGAAATGAAGGATGTGTGTTTCTTTTAATGCATTTTAAACCAAAATACTGATATAGAGTATGCAGTAAAAGAAATCAGTTCTTTTCTCTGGGCTCCAAATTTGCACTCTCAAAAATCTTTAAGGGAAATTCCTTAATATATTCATATTCCAGCTTATTGTCCTTATATTATAAATGGTTAAACTAAACTCTAGGCTTAAGTTTCTAAGTCAACGGAACTATTAGAAAACAACCATTTGCTGCCACTGATTTGTAAAGGCCACAAGCATCTTCTTAAACATAGATGATTATTTTAATGAATATTACAGAATTATAGAATCATTTCGTTTGAAAAAGACCTTTAAGATCATTGAGTCCAACCATTATCTAACTCGGTATACCAAGTCTGGTGCTAAATTATGTTCCTCCACACCACATCTCTGCATCTTTTAAACACCTCCTGAGATAGGGATTCAACCGCCTCCCTGGGGAGCCTGTTCCAATGATTGATATCCATATAAACTAGCCAACATAGCTGTTTAAAACCAGTGATGTTTTAAAAACTGGTAGAAAAATTAGATGAGATATTGACATTGGTGCTGGATATGTGGCATTACCCAACATACAACTTTCTAGAGATCGAACATGGTCTCAGAGGGATCTAGGCAGGGTTTGTGTCTGCTAGTTCCCACAAAGCACCGAGCAAGTTGCACAGACACTGGGAGCAGTAAAATAACGGGTCTATTCTAGTCAATTCATCCTTGCTCTAAATCTGCACACACTGAAATTTATGCACTGAGAGCCATCCAGCTGAAGCCCCTCTGACTCCTCACGCTACATAAAAGTCATGTGGGAGCATCATCTTTGCAGGATCAAGGCCCATATTTGCATCTGCAAATCAACCTCTTTATGAAAAGCAGATTGTAAATCTTATTTTTTTTATTTTAGTTCCTTACAAGGTCTTGAGTGGTACCAGTGTAGCAGGAGGTGCTGCACTCAGGCTGACGTGTCGGTGAAGTGTCGAGGGGAAGTGTGATTGCACTGCCGGTTGATGGAGTGTTTCATGTGACTGCCTGGGAGCCAGCATGTGGGTCAGGAAACTGTGCTTCATGGCTTTCCCGAATCCACAGCTACTAGAAACTAAGTTATTCACAGGAGAGGCTTGTAATCCCTTACTAAAAATAATTACAGATTCATCAGCTGTAACCATGACAGATACAGGGGCCACAGGCTTTCTGGTTTACGTTAGGAAGTAAAGCTATGGTACTTGAGCCCTGCAGTTAATCAGCAGCAGCAGGGAGGAGCGTTAGCTGAGCATCTCAGGTGATCCCTGTCCGACAGGGAAAAGGATGGCATAAAAAGCTTGCACCCCAAACAACTCATTCCTGTAGGGAAAATACTCATAAGAAGTGCTTTTTCTTTTTTAATGTTCAACTGTTTTCATACAAAAATTATGCTGGCGGGGCTGGGTTCCTAAATGGTGCTGGTAACTGAGCACAGCTATCGTTAGGTTGAAATAAAGAGAAGAAAGGAGCAGCTTGGTTTTGCTTGGCTTTGTAAGCACCCTTCATAAAAGTTACATTCCTCCTCAAACTAGGTTTTCAGAACTATTCTCCTAGCAGGGATTATCTGTACAATTAACCCCAGTTACTCCCTGAGTGCCTCGGTCTTTTAAAATACAGTTAAGAGAAAGAGGAGACGTTGGGCACCTGCCTTGTTGGTGAAAAGCCCACTGACTGCAAAATCTGTCCCATAAGTGGATTTTCCTCCAAACGTAACCTGGAAGAAAGAGGCCAGCAAAGATCTCTGTCCCCAAGCAGCAGGATATTCCTCCTTCAGCTCTTACATCTTGTCCCAAACCTCATGCTCCCGAGCTCCAGCACATGCCAAATTTTGCACAAACCGATGAGATACAGAAGTTGAAGCTCCTTCGAGGTTGGGCAGCAGCTGAATGGAAGCTTTAAAAGCTGCAATTTAAAGTTAAACCCCTGTTGTTCCAGGTTCCCCCACCGACCCCCACCATGTATCTTCATTCCTAGCATCTAATTACAAAGGCTATTTCACACTTGATGAATGTTCGATCGCAATCCAAACAGGCTGAAGAAAAATCCACATGCCTGAGGATTGCCCCCTGCCAAACTCGAAGACATTTGCTTCAGAGCTTTCTCCTTCACCACCTGTAATCTAATTGCTCCAGCAGTGAAATAATTATTCGTGTCTTTGGCCCCGACATCTGTCACTTACTCTGTCTGTATCATGAGCTCAGCGTTATTTATGAGAAGCAATGACTGTTTTCCTGTCCCTTGCCCCCCNTATATATAACGTTTAACAAAGCAAAGAACGATGGTGGTTGTGCTCTGCTGGCATGCCATGGGCAACTGCTGGGTTACTCCTTGCAGCCAGGATTCCATCTGCTAAGGACCTGCCCATCATACTTTGACAGATACAGGTGTTGCCAGTGCTAGATATCCAATAAATCCTGGCCATAGAGAAATGGTATTTTTTTTATCCCATTTCTGGAGATGTTTAGAAGACACATAAACACAATGCCAAGGGAAATGGTTTAGCACCAGACTTGGTAAAGTTATATAATAACTGGATTCAATGATCTTAAAGGTTGTTTTCAACTGCAGTGATTCTATGAATCCATACTGAATGTTCCTGCAGGCAATGAGGGTTTTCTCTCCAGAGGGACCTTTGCCAAAGGGAAGAGGGCAGGATTAGATGTGTCCTCCATCTGAAAGCTGATGAATTTTGCTAAATACCTGGGGGTGTGCCTGACTGCACCCCACATCTGGATTTCATGAGGTGGCCACAGCTGTGGCCATCTTGGCACCAACATCATGGGAAATCCTAGTGAACTGAGCCTACACAAGGCTCTAATTTCTGCAGAACAGAGGTGGCAGCTCCTGGCAGCAGGTGCTCAGAGAACAAATGATGGACTGTAAACGTCCAGCAAGAAACTCAAACACTTCAAAGAGTCACAATCTTTAGGCTCTTGACCATCTAATTCCAGCCACAAAACCTGAAGCTCACTTATTAATTTTGATGGGACCACTGATCTGGTATAACTGTTTTATTTGACTAGAGGACGGATGCACTTTCTTGAAGGCTGGTTGAGAAGCATAATATATGTGCGTGTACACACACACATATATATATAAAAACAAAGAGTCATTTTGGTTGGAAAATACCTTTAAGATCATTGAGTCCAACCACTACCTAACTGAGTCTGGTGCTAAACCATGCCCCTCAGCACCACGTCTCTGCATCTTTTAAATACCTCCAGGGATGGGGATTCTATCGCTTCCCCGGGAAGCTTGTTGCAGTGTCTGAGAACCTTTTAGTGCCCAGTTTCTTCTGATAACCAACCTACACAAGCCATTTCCTCCCATCCTATTTCTTGTTCCTTGGGAGAAGAGACCAACTCCCTTCTGGATCCAGCGTCCTTTCAGGTAGTGGTAGAGAACAAGATTTCCTCCCAGACGACTCTTCTCCAGGCGATAATGCAGGAGGCTGGGTGATTATACAACAAAAAGATGGGATCACCACTTGCCCACGTTCTTGCGATAAGCAGATGAGGAACGTCTGTCAAAACATCAATCCCCACATGCCAGAAGTACCTGTGGGTTACAATCAGACGCGCTGGAGCCCAAGGCTCCGCCGTCATTACAGGAGAAGTCCCCTCAAACGGGGCGCTGGGTGGGGATGGATGCACCACCCCGTGCTCTGTACGATGCCATAGGCGGAGGGCCCAGCACAGCCGGGGGCCTTTATTCGCTGCCTCACCACAGCAATGCCGAGCTGGGCTGTGGTGCGGTCACTGCACGGCCCCGCCGCGGGGCCGAGTCGCGCGGCACAAAAGGGGCATCAGGCCCCACTGCGGTGCCCGCACATCGCGGGGCAGTGCAGGGTGCTCCCACCCTAGGGAGCGGCCCGTGGCTCTGCGCTGGGCACAGCGCGCGAGGGCGGGGGAGGCTGCGGGGGAGGCTGCGGGGGACGCGCGGAAGCTCCGCGGGCTCATTGAGCGCGGGTGGCCGAACAAAGGCAGTGGTGGCGGCCGGCCCTACCCGCTGCATTCCCTCCCTATCCACTGCTTCCAGCTCCGCTCCGAGCGCAACAGGCACCGCACCCCACCAACCCTCTGCCCCACGAGGGTGCCCGGAGCAGCTCGGTCTCGTTCTAACCCGACAACCCTCCCCCTTGTCCTCCCCTCTCCGTTCCACCGGCGCC
>VWZE01018622.1:38076-52635 GCA_013396675.1 Eubucco bourcierii
ATGCGGGAAGGGATGCGGCGTTGAGGAGCGGTGCGGGGCTGCCGGCGGAGCCGAGCAGGTAATGGGGAAGCAATGGTGGTGGTGATGGTGGTGGTGGAGTCCAGAGTCTACAGAGGACAAGGAAAAGCGAGGACATCTTTGCTTTGGATGAAGGAGAACAAAAATTCAAGGGGACGAGGAGGGGGGGATGTATGTGTGAGTGATGATGATGGGAGGCGGCCGCTTAAGTTCCGCGGGTGGCGGCGGAGCGAAGTGGGGAAATCTTTTGTTGTGCCGGGCCCCGCATTGTTTACTTAGTACCGAGAGCCGGCGGCAACATCTGCCGGGGGATTAACGGGGAGGAGGCGGCTGGAAAGTTTGGGAAAGGCGGGGATGAGGAAAGGAGGGGGGGACCCCGCGGCGTAGCCGCTAGCTCCGCGGCCCCCGAACGCCGCGGATGCTGAGTCCGGGGGCCGCGGAGCTGGCGGTTGCGATTTTAGGACTTTTTTGTTTAGTAAGGGCTATTAGATGTTTCGTAGCGAGGGGGGGGGAAAAATTAATAATTAATATGTCCCTGCGCAGCTCTCCGCGTTTGACCCGCGGAGGTGCGCAGGGCGGTACGCGGAGCCGCGCCTGGCTCCTTCCTTCCTTTCCTCCCCCCTCCCCATCCTCTTTCTACACCCCGCAGGGCTCGAAATGCTCCAATTCCCCTTGTATTTATTTATTATGTTATTTTTTTTGGATGTTTAAACGCTCTCTTGGTATCGCCGTAGAGGAAAAGGCGGGGGGGCGGTGGCGGGTGCGCGGATTTACGCGTTGCTCTTTTGAGTAAAAATAATACACACATCACATTTCTCCCCACACACACCCCCTTAACTTGCTGGACTTGGGGAAAAGAATGGGCTTTTGTCCTGCCAAGGACAAAATCCTGCCCTGGGGCTGAGCCTTAGGTGCTTTGGTTGGTCCCATGGCTCTTCCTGGTTGGGTTTGGGGAGGAGGGAAAAAAGTGGGAGATGGAGATCTCAAAGTAGTGGAAGTAAATTTCTTCTTTCAAGCTGCACTTCGGCGCTGCCTTTTGAATCGCCTGCGTTGTATGTACGTAGCTCTAATTGAAGTACTTTTAATCATTCACACTTGATTAAGTGCACCGTGACCAGAGGAGAGGGATACACCCGGCTCCCTCCATCCTGAGGGATGGTATGACATTTTAATCCTGTGTTTTAAAAAACATTAGCAAAGCAGAGGGAAAAAAAAAAAAAAAAACAACTCAACCAACCCAACCCTGATAGCCGGGAAGGGTTATAATGGTCCGTTGTTTCCATACAGATGGTGGCTCACCGATGGGATTGAAATCACAGCTTATTGCCCAGATTTTTTTTTTTTTTTTTTTTTTTTTTTTTTGGCGGGGGGAAGGGGAAAATAAAGGCAAGTACTTTTCAGTTTGTTGAAGCAGAGCAAAGAAAATCATGCCGGACGAGATGCCTTGGTGACAAAATGCTTTTGTTCCTGTTTCCATCAGTGCGTAAGGGCGCCGACCTGCTTTAGCATTCCTTAAAGGTCTCTTTCCCAAGGAAAATTGAAGACGGGCTCATTACAGGGGAGTGTGTTCAGAATGCTATGAGGTGTTTATGGATTCCGAGGTGATTGTTGGATCGCAGACGTTTCAATTACGCATCCTGTAGCGGGGGGGAAAAATAATAAATAATGATTTGTGGTGATGTGTAATCTGTTATTACCATAAAGCTGATTTGTGCCGGAGCTCCAAAGCTGGCCGGGGGAATGGCTTCGTCCATGGGGTTCGAGCCTTAAACAAAGATTTGTATTCTTTGCCTCCCAAAACTTTCTGCTGCCTGAAGTTCCTGGGAAAGCGATTGTTCGGGAAGCAGCATCAGTGAGCGGCAAGTATTTTTTGTGGGAAATAAGGATCTTGTAAATGCAGGACGGTTTTCTTAGAACGGAGTTTTTTATTTGGGGACCTGTTGGTGAACCCCACCTATTAGTAGTGGGGGACGGAGGTTGGGTCCCAGTATCAGCAAAGCCAGATGTGTCTGGGGGTTGCTGGTGGTTAGTAGCTCGATCCGAGCCCTTCCAGCCGTAGGCAAGCAGAGTATCTTCCCCTTTAAAAGTCCTAACCGAATATTTCTGCAGCTGAGTAGAAAATGGGATAGTTCGGTCAGAGCAGAGACACCCCAGAGGTTTGAAGTGTGGGTTGCAGGAGCCTTTGACTTTGAATTTCCCCCTAAAATGTCAGCCTGAGGTGCTTCCTTAATCCAGATTTTTATCATCGCTTTATAGCATACAGATTGTTGATGGGGTTTCCTTGCAGTCAGCTTTCCCTAGGTTTAAGGTAGCTTTCTTCCCAGCCCAGCCCATTTGGGATGTCTAAGGATCCTCTGAAGCATGATGCCCCACAGAGCTGCAGCCCTCCAGCCTTGTTTGCTGGCAGATCTGTCTTATCCCACCTTGCTTTTCCACTCCTGCATTTCCTAGCTGGAAGACGTTCAAAGGAATCTCCCTCCCCCCCACCCCCCCACCTCCTTAGCACAGACTGTCGTGTTTAATGCTGTAGTTTCACTAGTGACTTGTCGCTGAGGTCTAGTGATAATATTCCTTATATCAGAAAAAAACATCAGCCTCATGTCCCAGGCAGGGGCTGGAAGCAGCATGTGGAAACCTTTGGCCAGGAAAGTCGATTAATCCATCAGCCTGGCTGCAGTTCAAATCAAACTTCTCCAGTTCAGCAGACTCTGGTAAGAACGTGTGCTTTAAGGAAAAAACCCACCCTGAAACGGAGTTTGCCCAGCCTTATGGAAAAAGGTGGGTGAATTTTCACAGGAGTTTTGATGCTGTTTCCTAGCTGAGGGAGTTGAAGGCAGCTTCACTTTTAAGCAGAAGAAATAGATAGGCTTCTCTAAACAGCACTGGCAGTTTGTGAGTGTTTTGTTGAAATCTGGTGGATGATGCTGTCTCTTAAAATCTGATAGGTGTCATGTTTACTCCTCACATCAGATCTGGCAAGTGTTCTTTTCTTTGCTTGGTATTCTAACTGTAGTAAAGTTAAGTGGAGAGGAGAGCTGCTAGTGAGATAGTCCTCAACCTGCGGTGATTATTACACCTGCCTTAGAAACTTGGGATTATAGAATATTATGTGTTGGAAGGGACCTGTAGAGATCAATCCCCCTGTCAAAGCAGGATGCAGCCTCTGTCCTCCCTCCCCCACCCCCTACACCCACCCATCCCCCCCAAAATCCCACCTTTTTGGTAATTTTGCATAGCCGGAGAACAGCAACCTAAGCTCAGCTTCCTGGCTGCTAAGATTTGGATACAACAGAGTAAGGACATGTAATATGGATCTTAGAGTTTTTTATACCTGTACTCCTGTTCAGTTTTGTCACGAGAAGGATAAAGCCCTGTGAAATATCTTTTATTTCCTTAGTGCAGCCCACTTCACTCCGTGATAAAAACTATTGTTGCTCTAAGGATGTTTGGATGATAGACTCAAACAGGACAAACAGCATCAGAGCTTACAGAAGGATGCAGGATGTTTTTGGCGTACCCTCTTGCAGAGAACGCTGAAGCTTTGGAGGGGAGGTTTTGGCAGGTCACTGCTGATTTTGCTCTTGGCACAGACATTTTTGCCAGGAACTGGTGTTTCTTCACAGGCATACATGATGCCAGAACATGTAATTTCAAAATGCACTTTGTCATACCCATGTGTGCCTGGGCCAACTCTCATTCCTTCTCCCCTTCTCCTGTGGTGCTTTTTTTTTTGTTTCTTCCCCTTTGCCAGAAGAAAAAACATAAGTTTTAGGTGAAAGGATGAGAAATGCCCTGACTACTCTTTGCCTCAGCAATGGCATGAAAACCTTCCTGTTACACACCCTGTATGCCTCCTCCTTCTGCTTAGCTCCATCATGGTGTGGAGATCAGGATCTCTGGCATTTTACAGACTACTAGGAAGACACCAGATAACATTTTCTGTGAAGGCAACAGGAGTTTTCGGTAACAGCACAGATGAGTCACTTCTTATTTATTTAAATCTACAGTGATTGATCATGCTTTATGAGTGAGTGTTCACTCACCTTTCTTGCACCCTGAGCCTTGATGATTTCTTGAGAACCAGGAGTTGTTTTCACAGCATTAAACATCTGGACTTTCTGTAATGACTTCTTGTTTTCTCCTCTCTGATGTGGTAATGCTGGAGTAGTGTTGTGTTTGGGAAGTGTGGTGGTGAGGTTGCAAAGAGAAAGATGGTGGTTCCAGGTCTGGAGGAGAGGTACTGGACTGTTGACTTACAGAAATCCCATTTTGTCATGTTCCTCTTCAAGGCAAGAGGGATGTGAGCCCAAATTTGCTCCAGTCTCACCTATATTTAATGTCCTACTTGAATTTTCTGTGTTGAGACTGTGAGATAATCCCGGAATGTGTTGTTCACTTCAGTCAGTTGTGTTTGTTGTGCTTGGTCTGGTGAGGGAAAAGCGTGGTGGTGCTGTGTGGGAAGATCTCATTGGTCCTACTGGCAAAGCTGGAGGTGTTTGCTCATTAGTGACTGTATTACATTATTTGTAATTTCCATTGGATTGTGTAAAAAGGAACACATCTAGAAGGGTTGGAGGGGTAGGACCTGTGGTGGAAGCAGAGTGGCCTGATTGATTTTTGACCCATCAGCCCCTAACAGAAGTCAGCTGTGTTGCTGTGTGGCAGGGTTGCCAGCTTCTTGGATTTTTACTGGGTGTTTAGCGCATCTTGAAATTTCATCCAGGAGCAGAGCCCACTCTAGAGTGATGCCCGATTCATTCCTGCTTTGCGGTTTTGCTGGGGGAGGACAGGCCCTGAGATGTCACCACCTTTCAGGGACTCCCTGCTCCACAGCTGATGGGAGCTGTGTGCATTTGCACTACACAATTATTTTGGTTATTCACCCTCGCGTTTCAAATAGATGGTCTTCTGGGTGGAGCAAGGTAGGCGTCTTGATAGGCATCCATAAAGTCCCATCTGTTCTGGGACTTTACTATAAAATGCAAATAAAATCCAAGTTCCTTGAATGCATCAGGAGTAGATTTTAATTATTAATGCTCCTCCAGCCTCATCTGGCAGTAATTTCACGTATCCTTTGAGCCAGTAAAAGCCAGCAGTCCTGCTGAAAGTAGCTGCTCTGCTTACTTCTGAGCTTCTGCCCATGCCCTCCCACCAGAAGTACGTGTTTTTGTGGTTACACCAACCAGCTTCATTGCTGAGTTTTGGGTTCTGTTTCACCTAGGTCCTCTCCCATTCTGAGCAGCATGAGATTAGGGAAGACCTTTGCCACTATGGTGGCCAAATCAAGGTTGAACACCTCACGCTCTTTTTCAGGCTCAAGTGTAGAACATGCAGGGCACCTTGGCTGTGAGGTTTGTTTGGAGATGCTGGTAGGAACCTCGCTGAATTGATTTTTCACACGAGGACTGCAGCAGTGGCTCCCGTGTACATTAACTTGTGTAATGTTGTCAAACACTCAGCCACTATTTTCTTTGCAACAACGCATACCAATTATTACTTAAACAGACCCCTGAAGCACAGCACAGAGGGAGAACGTGTGGATTAGAGACATAATATTTACAAGGAGCCAAGTCTTTAATGAGACCAGGAATAATGCAGATGGATTCTCTGATGCCAAATATAACAGATATGTAATGGATGCTGCCTGTCATGTTTTATTTTATTATTTTTTTAGTGACCCATTCACTTTGGAAAAAGAGGAGCTTCTGTGCTGAGGAGGTTGGCACAAAATTGTCAGACACCCCAAAATTAGGCTGGCTTCTTGGTGGTTGTTGTAACAATTCTGTAATATGTGGCTCTACAAGTTAGAGGTGTCCCTGTCTGGGAGTAGGGTTGAATCCCCTTTGAAATGCTTTTGGGCTTTGGGAACAGTGATGAGTCTACAAGGAGTATGGGATCAGCCCTAAAAAGCCAGGAGGAGACAAAACTAACTCCATTAGTTTCCACACAGCTGATGCACTGGTGGAGTTGATCACATCATCCTCAGGGCAGAAAATAAACAATCCCAGCAATGAGTCACACCTTTGACTCCTGCACAGGTGATGGGTGTTGTGCTGTGGGGTGTGATGAGCTCTGCAGATCATCAGCCCACCTCTATGGATATTTAGGTGACCCTGCTTTAGCACGGAGGTTGCACTAAATGATCTCCAGAGGTCCCTTCCAACTCCTACCATTCTTTGAGTCTGTGAAGCCACTGTGACATGGTCCTTCCCTTTCCAATAAGCAATTCTCTTTTGGCCCCACTGGTGCCTGTTGGTGTGAGCATGGCAGCAGTGCTGTTATTCGGGGGTCCTCCTGGTTTTCCTACGTACTTGAGATGTCACAGCATCCCACGCATGTGTCCTTACATCCACATACCTAGCTGGGGCTTCTCTACGGTGTGAGCTCTCTATGGCCACCATATTCCCTATGGTTGATGCGCAAGGAAAACTTCATCACAAGGAGTTTGTAGTATATGTTCCAGATACATTTTTTTTTTAATTTGAAATTGGCCTTCTGCAGGCCCCTATAACTAACTGCATCTTGGTTTTCCTCATCAACTCTTCTCTGCTTATATCAGCATACCCTTTAGTTTTACGAGGATGTCTGTGTGGGGGGGAATGTCCTTGGGTTTGTGTTAGCTGGAGGCAAAAACCTGTAAATTCCCCTGTAAAAGCATTCTAGGGCAAATATAAGAGGTGGTAGAGGTACCTGTAGAGCTACCATAAAGTGTCGACTGTTTTATTATTTTTATGCTGAAAACCAGATTCTGCATAAAGAGAGGATGCTGGAAGTAATCAGCTATTTAAGCAGTTATTAGGCTGAATACTAGATGTTACACTTACAAGTTGAGAGACTTGAGCTTTGCTGTGATTAGTTGTGGATTAAATTAATTCAATATATGTAAAAACAAGCCCCTTCTCATCAGCTTTCATGATCTTATAGTTATCTGAAGTTTGATGATCTTGCAGCACAAGCTTGTGTAGGTTTTACATTTACCATTTGTCTGAGCTAGTATCTCTTTGCATGAAAAAATGGTGCAATGTTTGAACCTGGAATTAGGGTATCCAGAAGTTGAGTGCTGGAGTATCTGTGCCAACTTGACCCTTTACTAATAACATGAGTATTGTTCAGATTAAATACCTGATTTACCAATTTTCTGTTCCTAGAAGGCTATAAGTTTGTTTTGATATGCTGTAATATAATTCCTGGGTGAACCACCGAGATTCTCATGTGTCTGGTGGCCCTGTGGCCAGTGTCAGGCAGAACTGTGGTGTGCTGCAGCTGTCAGGAGGACATCCAGATGGGCAGTGCCTGTTGCTTTTTCAGGCAATTTTGTGTTCTTCTGACGTATTCTTCCCATCTGTAATGTTTGAAGAGCAGAAAGCATAGATCTCTATTTCCCTTATCTGGACAACAAAAGCTGTGAGTGTTAGAAAGAAGCAGCATAGACAGCTTTGAGGAGACAAAGTGCTTTTTAGCATTGTCTAGCCAAAAGTTCAACATATTTCTAGAATTTATACTTACTTGGAGGTGACCCAGCTTCACAAAATAGTAGTTCCAGCCTTACTTGGAGCATGAAATCTCACTTATGTTTAGCTCCAGGCAGGGGGCTTGCAGTCAGTGATTTTTTGTAGCAGTTATTTCTGGTAAAAATAAAAAAGATTAATGATGTATCAGGAGGAAGAATCTGGACAAGTGGGCCTGTGCTTTCCTATTTCACATTTAGCCACCCTTTCAGCCTCTGTTTCAGGCTGTTTAAGATGCCGGATGCCAAATAGGGTGCACAGCCCTTATGATATGGTCTGTGTTGCACATCCAAGTGCCCAAGAAGGAAATTGATAACAGAGAATAGAAATCAGAACTTGAGGAAGGAGACAAAGGGATGCAGTGAGAAGCTGTGGCTGGTAGCAATGAGACCAACCAGCAGATTCTATAAAACAGTAGAAACAGAATTGGGTTACTAGGCAAAGTTGATAGAAAAGTAAAAAACACTTTTTTTTTTTTTCCTTGTGTTGGGAGAAGGTGTGATGATGGGGAAGTAATGATAGATTTAGATCCAGTTGTGTCTCATAGAAGTGTGGAATGGTTTGAACTGGAGGGGACCTGGAAGATCATCAAGTTCCACTCCCCTGGCATAGGCAGGAACCACTAGACCAGGTTGCTCAAAGCCCTGTCCAACCCGGCTTTGAACGCTTACAAGGATGAGGCATCCACAACCTCTCTGGGTAACCTGTTCCAGTGTCTAACCACCCTCATGGGAAGAATTTCTTCCTAATGTCTGATCTAAATCAAACTTCTTCCAGTTTAAAGCTGTTACTCCTCATCCTGTCACCAGGATTGTGGTAGAGGTGAACATTAAACAGCCACTGCTTTAGTCAGGCCTTTGGACATCAGTCCTAGTCATCCAGGATCTGGTTATCCATTTTTTCAGTCTCTCACTGAGGAAGTTTACAGAGTAAACTGGTCCAGTAATGCTCAATTTTCACTAGATCTTAAAATACTGGAGAATTCTTGTAGCAAAACTGATCTTGTATTAGTGTGGTCAAGCAGTAAATGGGCCAAGCTGAGCAACACAGACTGTAAGCTTAATGGGAGTCCTGAGCACACAATTTGGGGCATTGGAGGGGAACTTGTTTCATGAAGGAGCACAGGATGGTGGTGCACTCAGTCTCCATCAACTTGAGTTTAGGGGCAGCAGAGCCTTTTGAGCTGACTTCCCTTTTTTTATTTGAAGAACTCGATGATGTGTGATTGATGTGGGTAACTATGGGCATTTACATTTCCTTGAGATGCAGCAAGAAATGCAGTTGGGTATGGCACCACTATTTTGGCTGGGGATGTGCAAAAGAGGGACTGCCTGGGACCCAGCTCTCAAAATACAGTTGTAAAACCAGAAATCATCTCCAAACATCCATTTCTAGCAGCCTCTCTGGAGCGCTCACTTTCTGTCTTGCTGCTGCTTAACGTGTCTGTGAGCAAGCCACGATACAGCTGAGAGTCACTGTTGCTAGAGCTTGAAATGTCACTAAGATTGGGAGAGTGGTAAATAATGTAAAGGGGTGACTGCTGGTGAAAGCAATTTGTATTGCTTGGATACAAGCAAAGTCATATTTCTCAGCTGGCCAACTGTAAATTTCTCTATCTGAGAGCAAACAACACGGGCTGTACCTCCAGGATGCTGTCTGGAGAAATCATGTCTTTATAGAGGAGCAGGGAGTCACGAGCCAGCCCTACTAATATGATATTATGGCCAAAGGTCTTGTGTGCTCCTTGCCTGTGCTGGCAGGTGGCTGCCAGGATGGAGGAGGGACGTGGCAGCCACCATGTCCCCAGTGCCTGGTGAGGAGGTGCTGTGGGCATGCTGAAGAGTTGGGAAGGGTCCAGGAACTCTGCTCACTTGGCTTATCTGCAAGAGTCATGGAAGGTAAATTGATTAAGGCAATTGGTGTTGTCACAAGGAAAATTGAATAATGAAGAAGTCTCAGGTCTAGCAGGTGGAGTTTTAACAAGACTTCATAGCTGGAAGGTGAGGCTAAAGAAATGAGCAAGGTGAGGTTCACATTTTCACAACTATTGGTGGTGGAAGAGGCTGCTGAAACTGCAGGTGGTTTCTCCACCTTTGGAAATAACCAAATTCAGGGATGTTTATTCACTGATGAGAATGATTTTCAAGTAGGGATTAATTTAGGTAAACCAGCATACAGTGTGTCAGCTAGAAAATCACAATGATCTCTTCTGACCTCGAAATTCACAGAAGCCCATTGTTTAAATGAGAACATCCAGGTGTTTGCAGATCCCTGGCACAAGCATTGCAGATTTCCTTCAAGACTTGCAGAGACCTGCACCTGAAGGTGGAGATTGCAGGATGTGACCATTAGTGCTCAGGAAAGGTTGTAGGTTCTTTATTTCCCTGAAAAAAAAAATCCTGTTATCCTTTGCAGACATGAGTTTCTTCCACTGTCAACAGCAGGTACTTAGCACCAGGAAAGAAGTGAGAAGGGACCATGTTAGCCCCATAGCATGCCTGATGTCTGGGTCAGTGTGAATTCATTTAGATGAAAGAAGGAAACAAGGTAAAATTACATATACACATGTGCTTTATCCCATTATGCAGAATTTATTCAGACATTGGGTCAGCTCTTGGTGACCATGGGACATCAGAAATAGCTCCAGCCCTGGGGAGAAACTTCTAAGCAGCAGAATACAGCTAGGAGTGTAAATTTTTTTTAAAAATAAACTTTTATGTTGGTTGTGCCATGATTGGAACAAGATCAGTGTGATTATGTGCAGATTTTGAAGGAAAAATGTACAGCTGGATGTTTGCAGAGCTACTTTGCTTCTATGTGAGCTTGCAGATTGGTCTGTCCATCTCATACATCATTCATGGGTGAGGTTTGTGGGATCTCTGGGCTCTAGTCCATGTTATTCTTGAGTATGCAGGAGCTGTCATGGCAGGAATGTTGTTTCAGATCCTTTTTGTGCATGTGTATGTATGGATGTAGCTGCTGGGTTTACACTGGCTCTTTAGGTCTAGAAGCTTAATTGCAAAACAAACATGGTGCATGAAAACATGAGGCAGTGCCTGGAAATGTTTAATGGTTTATTTGGCCACTCAAGGCCTGGATATGCTGAGTGAAACCGGTGTAAAATAGGAGTTTGTTGGTGCAGTTAAAAGCAAGACTGTAAGACAGGCTCACAGGGTAGCACAGCTTGGGCTAATGCTGTGAGTTAAGGACATTTGGATGTGTGGCTTTGTATGATTTAGCTTAAACAAGCAAACATGGCATTAATCTCATTACTCAAGCAAATGAAATAAACCTTTAAGGCACTTAAAACATGCTGATATTAATTAGCCATCAGACCAGTGAGTTCTGGAGAGTACAACTACTCCTGCATGTAACATAACTCGCATGTGTAAGTGCTCACAGAATGGGGAGTTACTCTGGGCCTGCTGGTGGGCTGGGATGTGGATTTACTGGGAAGTGCAGATGGAGAGAGAACTGGAGGCACAGTGGGAGTTCTTTCACTGCTGAGTACCAGGCACTGTTCACCACGTTAGCATGAGGGCTCCATATCTTTTTGTTGTGGTGTTGTCCTTCTACTGTCAAAGATGTGATTGTAAAGGTCCTTGTGGGGAATGTAATAAATGCCCTGAAGTTGTGATTAAAAGCAATGTGTTCCTGTCTACCCTGTCTTTACCTTGCTCTGGTGGCATAATGGATGTGACAAACCTAAGGCTGGAGAGAATCATAAAATCATAGAATGTACTGGGTTGGAAGGGACCACAAAAAGTCATAGAATCGTAGAATCAGCCAGGTTGGAAGAGACCTCCAAGATCATCCAGTCCAACCTATCACCCAGCCCTAGCCAGTCAACTGGACCACGGCACTAAGCGCCTCATCCAGTCTTTTCTTGAACACCTCCAGGGACAGTGACTCCACCACCTCCCTGGGCAACCCATTCCAATGCCAATCACTCTCTCTGTGAAGAACTTCCTCCTAATATCCAACCTATACCTCCCCTGGCACAACTTGAGACTGTGTCCCCTTGTTCTGTTGCTGGTTGCCTGGGAGAAGAGACCGACAAAAAAATGACTGACTGATGTGTGGTGTGTATGAAATCAGCAGTACCTAGCTATTTTCCTGCAGATCTCTTAATAGAGATTAAACAGAAAATAAAGCAGAATGCATCAACAGTGGTATTCCCATAAGCAATATTGTAACTCACATGCGGTATAATTATATTTTGTACACTTGCCAATTAAGCAGTTACGCTTTAGAGAAAAAATTACTTTCAAGAGATGGAAGAAAAGTCTTGCAGCAAATCAAATAAAATCGACATGTGTTGGAGGGCTTTGTGTATGCAGCTGAAATATTAACATTTCCTGCTGTGTTCAGGTTATGGTATGTGTAACGATGTTCTGTGTCCTGTAGATTTTTGGGGACTAGGAAGTGGGAGATAGGTGGAAAAAGGCATTTAAAATGTGGTACTTCCTCAGATAACTGTGTGCCATGTGAAGCTGAGCTGCTCAGACAGTCCCATTCTCCATCCTTGCTCCTGCTCAGTCACCCTGCCCTACGGTAGTTATCCATGGGACAGCAATGTACCCTTGTGGCCAAGAAGGCAAATGGGATGCATTAAGAGTGTGGCTAGTAGGTCAAAGGAGGGTCTTCTCCTCCTCTTCTCTGCCCTAGTGAAACTTCATTTGGACAGTTGTGTCCAGATCTGGACTTCGCAGTTCAGGAAAAATGGGGAGCTACTGGAGAGAATCCAGTGAAGGCTACAAAGATGCTGAGGGGACTGGAGCATCTCTGTCAGGCAGAAAGGCTGAGAGACCTGGGACTGTTTAGCCTGGAGAAGAGCTACCTGAGAGGGGATCTTATTAAAAACTATCAGAAGGGCGAGTGTCAAAATGAAGGCGTTAGCCCCTTTTCAGTGGTGTCCTGTGATAGGACAAGGGGAAATGGATACAATTTGGAACACAGGAAGTTCCACCTAAGCATAAAAACTTCTTTACTGTAAGGGTGCCGGACCTCTGGAGCAGGCTACCCAAAGAGATTGTGGAGTCTCTTTCTCTAGAGAGTTTCAAGACTCTTCTGGATGCATTCCTGTGTGAACTGCCCTAGGTGATCCTGCTTTGGCAGGGAAGTTGGACTCAATGATCTCTGAAGGTCCCTTCCAACCCCTACCATTCTGTGATTTGAAGATATGTGTGCCAGCTGGGCAGGCATCTCCACACCTGGTCCATCCACCTCTGAAGTCCAGGATAGCCACCCCACAGGCTCACAACTGCTACTGCTGTAGCAGACCCTACTTCTCTGGTACATCTTGTCTTTCCCTGTTTTTTGACTGCTGTGTTGGAAAAGGATGCTTGGAAAGAAGTATTTGGCTTGGGCTGCTTTTATCCTGTTTTCTAACAGTTTTGCTTGGGAAAGTCATCTTTTCACCCCACACCTTCAACAATAACCCACCACATGATGGTGTGTGACCATGCTGAGCCTCATTTGTGATTAAAACCCCACAAACTAACTGCCTCCCAACAATTCAGAACCTTCTTTTCTTCACCTCCTTTGTCAGCAATGACACCCACAGCCTTGGGAGCATGAAATCTCCCCATCTTGCGAGCAAATTGATGTTTGCCTGTAGTTTCATTGACAATCCTTTGGTATCTTGGATACTTTCAGCAGTTAAACCTGCTGTGAGGAGTTGTGCAGGGCAGTCACTCAAGTGACTCTTCCTCATACCTAAGGGAAAACAGTCTTACTTTCCTCCAGGAATAGGTGCTTGTGCACATGGTGGTGGGATGCGCATCTGGTACCCAATGTGGTGTTGGGCAGGTCATGCTGTGTTCAGGTGCTGCAAGCTAGACCTGAGTACCTGAAATAATTTGCATGGAAGTATACCCAGAATTGCCAGTTTCCAGCATGTGGCCTTCCTGGGAATTTCCAGGAGCTCTGTAAAGTCACAAGGAAACCACCAAAGAGCTGTTCCTTGCTGAACTGACATCTGTTAATTCTCCTTCCTGATGTAAACTGAGTGCAAGGTGAATGTTGGGGAGTTTAAGTGGTGGTAGAAGTGATGTGAATTTTTTTTTATTATGCTATCAATTCTTTATTTGAGGATTTCCAAACATTTTGTGGCATGTAGGTGGGTTAATGAGCTGGCCAAGATCCTGCTGCCTGTCTGAAAGGGGAGAGGAGATCCTGTGGTTTTTGCTCTCCATCAACTGTGGGAAGGTCTGCACATACATTATCTCTTCTTTCTTCCTCTAAATCACTAAATGTGTGTTTTTATTGGTAACTCATTTTAAAAATCACTTTGTCACACAGATTTAGGAATATCTCACTTTAGATGTGTCAAACAAATACACTGGAGTTAAAAAAAAAATCAATCCTCATAAAACTCAGGATAAAATCTGCTAGGAGGCAAGCATGGCAGAAGGACTTCTCTTGTGTTGTGGCTGGCAGCCTGGTGGCTGTCCTTGCCTTGCTGTAAACTGAAGGATACTCTAGCACCAGGACTTGGCTGCTAGGCAAATTAATGAATTGATGGTGGTCATCAGTGTTTTCAGGGTAAGCTCTTTTTATTTTACGGGTGTAACCAATTTGGAACATTGTTTCCTGCAATGTGCATCATTCCCAAAGCTAGAAAAAAACACCCTTCCTGATGGTTCTGACATCCTATCCTGAGCTCTCTGCCACACAACCAAACCTGTAAGTCACATTAAGAAGGAACCTGAGATTGACCAGGTGTTAACCTTTGAGGTGATGCTGGTTTTGTGAGATGCAGGGCTGTCAGGGGACATGCTTCCAGAGTTCTGTGGGCTTTGTTGGACACACCAGGCTTCTGCACCTGCAACCTTTGAAACAAAGTGTTTGCCCTATAAACTACTGATGTTCTAAATGTTCATGTGCAAGTGTGGTTGTTTATTGCTTCAGCATTAATAATCTTCATGCTTTCAGACGCTTAGAGAAAGTGTTTGCATGTGAGCTCTTGTGATGAGTGTTTAGTTTGAAGATGACAAAAAGCAGTAAAATTTTTTTTAAAAACCCAAACAAA
>VWZE01018622.1:52689-135153 GCA_013396675.1 Eubucco bourcierii
CCAGAACCACAAAGATGCTGAGGGGACTGGAACATCTACCAACAGGGAAAGGCTGAGAGACCTGGGTCTGCTTAGCCTGGAGGAGACTGAAAGGGAGTCTTCTCAGTACTCACTAATATCTCCGAAGGGTAGGGGTTGAGAAGATGGAACCAGACTCTTCTCAGTGGTGCCTAGTGACAGACGAGGGGCAGTGGGCACAAATTGGAACACAGGAGGTTCCATGTAAACATAAGGAAAAAATTCTTCACTTTGAGAGTGGCAGAGTACTGGAAAGGAAGTTGTGGAGTCTCCACTGGAGGTATTGCAACCTGCCTGGAGTTTTTCATGTGTGATTTACTTTAGGTGATCCTGCTCTAGCAGGGTTATTGGACTAAGTGATCTTCACAGATCCCTTCCAACCCCCACCATTCCATGGTTCTGTGAAAATAAGCAAAATTGAAATAAGTGTGGTGTAGAATAGTTACTACCTGTCATCCATCTCCATTTTCCTGGAGCCTCATTACCTTCCTGGGTGGGTTGCACCCTGCTGCACTCTGGGGAGGGTGAGGATGTTGTTGGGCAGGCTGCCACTCACCTACTGCCATTCCATACCTGTTCCCCACTGTGTTTCCATGCCCAGTTTCCAGGGCTGGTGGTGAGCCTCTTAACTTTCTGCTTCTGCCACCATCCCTTTGCTGTGCCGCACAGTGGGAAGTGTTGGATGTGAGCTGATGACCACAGGGTTGGTTTTCTTTCCCCTCAAGTTGTGTGCGATAGCTCCTCAGGAGGCTGGCAGCCCAGGCACATTTATTTCTGGCTCTTTATTTTTAGTCTGATGCTTCTGGCCCCCCTGTTGACACTGGCCACCACTTTGCAATCCCATGGTGTGAAGCAGTGTAAAGTGATGGATCCATGGCCATGTGGGTTCATTTCTTGAGGGCACTTCCCTTACTTGTCCCCCGTGTGCCCATGTCGGTGAGTACGAGCACTGAACTCAGGCAGGTGTTGGGAAGTGATGAGAGTTAGTTTATGTGATACAAGCAGTAAGTTTCCTGAAGGGCATAATAAATGTTCACACCCCCACCCACGTCATCTGTGGGTGCATTTTGCCAAGTGGTTCTTGCCTTCTTTACTGACTTTGTCACAGATTAATTCCTGGTTTTATTTGTAGCTGCATTGCTCCCAGCAAGTTCAAGAGAATTGTCCCGATATTAAAATCATCTCTTCTGAGATCACATATTTCATTGCTTTGAAAACTGGGCCATGAATCATACTAATACAAAGTAAGGCTAAACTGGATTTGTGGATTTGCAGTAGCAAGCCTTCTGCTCAAGATGCAGGACTCTGCGACTAACTGAAAGGAGGTTGTAGTCAGGTAAGAGGTCAGTCTCTTCTCCCAGGAAAAAGTGATATGACGAGAGGAAATGGCCTCAAGTTATACCAAAGGAGATTTAAGCTGGATATTAGGAATAATTTCTTCATCCAAATGGTTGCTAAGCCCTGGAACAGGCTGCCCAGGGAAGTGATGGAGTCCCCATCCCTGGAGGGATCTAAAAGTCGTATAGACATGGTGTTGAGGGACTAGGTTTAGTGGTAAGCTGGCAGTGCTGGGTTAACAACTGGACTCAATCTTGAAGGTTTTCAACCTTTTTTCAAGTGATAGAACAAGAGGGAATGGATTGAAGCTGGAAGAGGGGAGATTTAGACTGACTATTAGGAAGAAATTCCTTACAGTGAGGTTGGTGAGATGCTGGAGCAGATTGTCCAGGGAGGTTGTGGATGCTCCCTCCCTGGAAGTGTTCAAGTATGGGTTGGACGAGGCCTTGAGCAGTCTAGTCTAGAGGAAGGTGTCCCTGCCCATTGCAGGTTGGTTGTATAATGATCTTCAAAGTCTCTTCCAATTCAAACCGTTCTATGGTTCTGTTGTAAATTGTTCTACAACTTGGGTCCAGTTGAAGAATTTCCTTGTCATACCTTGTGTTGACCAATGCCTCATCACTTTTCCTTCTCTCCCTGACAACATCCTACACCTCTCTGCTAATTTTAATTTGAAAAGAAATAAACCAAGGTAAACTCTCAGTATAAGGAGATGGTTATCACAATGGAATAATTGCATTGTGGTATTCGATTTGATTTGTTAGCTGAAAGATTAGCCTGAAAGCTGAGGAGAAAACAAGTGTGTTATTTGCTACGGGAAGTTATTTATGAGTTTTTACTTAGGTTTAAAGGAATTCCCCCTGTGACTTCAGCAGCAGTGCGATTTATGGCCTTTCACATTGGATAGCTGAATAAATAAATAGAACAGAGACAGCAAGAACAGAAAGAAATAGTACCAGCTTTTGTGGGTGTAAAGTTTCTGTCATGGAATGCAGGAAGTGATGGCTTTGGAAAACCCAACCTGATGGGTCAACAAAAATAATGCATGGGTTGCACTGAGAAAAACAAACAAACAAACAAAAAACAACATCAAAGAAATGCCCAACATGACCCCAGCATGTTCTGCATTAATTTTCTTATGGTAGGAGAAATGCTTACATACTCACATGCTCTGCAGAGGGGTTGTGTTATGTTGCTGTAATTTTTCCTTAAGTGTCTTCATGCAGTACTCCTTCTGTGGCTCCTTTTCCTGTTCCCGCTTCTACAAATCAAGCAAAATAACATGCTCCAGGAGGGAGAAATACTGCCTATGATGGACTTCTAACACTGAGAACTGCTGGCGCTATTTAGTGTCGTGGCACTGTGGCAGATGGAGGAGGATGTGGGTCTGCTGGACGTGGGTTAGGAAACACTCAAGAGGTGAAGGGGCTACCTGGAGGTGGAGAAAGGTTTGGATAAGACTGACTTCTCTGAAGAAGACTTTGTGTTGTCACTTTCATGTGTGGAATATTCACTGAGAAGCCAGTCTGAGTGGAGTTAGTGTGTCTTCTGCTGTCATAGAGGACATGAGGTTGGCATGGCACTTCTCTGGGATGTGTCTGTGTGCCTGGGTTGCGCATAGACAGAGCGGAGTCACTAAATATGTGCCTTCCAGGAGCAGGCTCTAGCATCAGACACACGTTATCATTTGATGATTAAATCTTGTCACTCCATACTTGGCATTTCCACCTCGTGTCCTGGGTCAGCAGGCTGCAGTAAAGTGGAAATAAAGGCAAACCTCCTGCTCTGGCTCTGGAAAACGTCAGTGGTGAGTGCGCTGATTCTGTCAGAGGAAATCAGGGATGCTCTTGCGCCTTGGAGCGGCAGCAGGGGCTAGGCTCTGCTCTGTGCTGTGCTGCTGTAGCAATGCTTATTTACACCAGCTGGTGACATGGTCCAAAATTGTATTTCAGGGTAGCTTGGACATGGATCAGGCTCGCTGCACTTCCAAGGAGCTCATCAAGCAGAATTCCTACCTTTTCCAGGTGGCGTGTCCTGGTGTTGGCAGTGTCTGTGAAAAAAATGCCACATAGCAATCCGTTGATGTCTCCCAGGGCTTCGTTTCATGAATATAACCTTCAGGGTTTGAAGGAATTCTCCTCAGGGGAGAGGCCTGCTTGCAAGTACTGCATGTACAGTGTTAGGTGGTTGGTTCCTTTACTTTTTCTTTGAAAATGCAGGGTTGTAGATTTGTATAATTGTTTCAGCTGGAAAAGATCTCTTAAGATGATCGAATCCAGCCATCAACCTAAGACCACCATAGCTACTAAACTGTGTCCCAAAGTGGGAAAACAGTCTTTCCTGAAGGCCACACCACTGGTTTCAGTGGGCAAAACCTATAAGACCTTACCAAGGCTTGGAAGGTATTGTGGACTGGCTGAAGTTGATTTAAACATTAAAAAATGTTTTAATTGCACATCTTGTTCTCCCCAGCACTGCAGTCCAAAGAGTTTGGAGGACAGATCAGTGGAGATGGCAACAAACCAAAGCTGAGATGGTCTTATTTACATCTCAGTTTTTTCATTGCACCTGCGATTGTGTACTACATATAGTAGCAAATAGGTAAGCTGAGAAGCAAAATGCAAATTGCTTGCTGTCCCCCCACTGCAGAACAGTCTTGGTAGGGAAGCACTTTCCAGGTACAAGGAGTGCTGCCTTTGCTAGCAAAAACATTCATTGGCTTTGTGGAAGCTGTCCAAAAATTTGGACAGGAGAGAGAAGATACTGTGCTGTCATATGCTGAGTGCCCTCACCTTGGTAGATGATGCTTCTGTATCCTTTAAGAGGCTGTATGAAGACATGAGCTTCGTCATGCACCTTTGGATTTATCCAGGTGCAAGCAATAGGGTAGATAACCAGCAGGATGTCTCCAGTGGCCCATCTCATGTGAGTCATGCAGAAGACACGATTTAGGGGCATGACAGGAGTTGCTCAGAGGAGTGGGATGGCGACTTTATTTTGCATACTTGAGAAACCCATCAAAAATTATGTGCTTGACTGTGGTATTAAACTTTCATTGGTTTTATTTAAGGAGCATTTATGTGACACTGTTCCTCAGTGTTGTATCAGCAAAAGGTATTGGTAGATCCATAAAACAGACAGTAGAAGTTCAAGGAAGGATTATGTATTGATGTTTATTGTTCCAAAGGATGGTCCTCTGGGAACCCCCAGAAATCTTGGATGCCCTTTGCAACGGGTGGTAGAGGAAAGGATAGGGGCCTGGAGGCAGTCACTTTGTTGCCTGTCATAAGCTGAACCCACCAACATGTATTTTCAGAGAATCACAGAGTGGTGGGGGTTGAAAAAGACCTCTGGAAACTATCTAGTCCAACACCCAGAACAGGTTTCCCAAGATCACAATGTCCTGCCAGGTTTGGAATCTCTCCAGAGAAGGAAACTCCACAATCTCTCTGGGCAGCGAGCTCCAGTGCTTTGTCACAATCAAATGAAAGTTTTCTCTTCATATTCAGGTGGGATTTCTTGTGTTCCAGTTTGTGCCTATTGCCCTTTGTCTTATCACTGGGCACCACTCTAAAGACTCTGGCCCCCTCCTCTTGACATCTGCCCTTTTGGTATTGATGAGCATTGACAAGATCCCCTCGCAGTCTGCTCTTTTCCAGGGTAAAAAGCTGCAGGTCTCTCAGCCTTTACTTGTTGGTAGATGTTCTAGGCACCTCAGCATCATTGTACCCTCTGCTGGACTCTCTCCAGTAGTTTTCTGTGTCTCTCAAACTGGGGAGTCCAGAACTGGACCCGCTACTCCCAATGTGGCCTCACTAGGGCAGAGCGCCCTGGTAGTACATTTTCCACAGTGAATGGGCAGGTTCGAGATGAGGGCACCTTGTGAGTATCATCAGTTGTCATGGGTAGGGGTGGGAGGTTTGGTGTTGAAGCCAATGCAAAACTCCTCTTTGTCTTTAATTACATGAAATTCATTTATGGCACGTTGATGAATGTCTCACATGAATCCTCCAGGAAAATGCTGATTGTGGTCCTGGCTATTTCCAGGCACACTTGCTTTGGATGCCTTCTACAGTGTGCTCAGCAGAGAGTGCTGCCAGCGAACTGTGTTGCATCCCCGTTGTCTGGCTCTGACATGCTTTCTGCAGCACTAAGAGTCCCTTTAGTAATTTTCTGGTTTTTAAATACTGAGTGTAAGCTTTAAGTAAGCTCAGAGTTGGTGGTGATGGTGATTCATGTTCCAATGACTGTGCTGTAATTTGCTGTGTTATGCACCAGAAAGTTGAGAGCATTAGGCTAAAGTCTTTCAATAATGTGCAACGAATTCTCTTCATCAAGGAGTAACTCTTGTATATGTTGTGTTGAGTAATTACAGAGTGCAAGGAAGATTTGATACAGGAATTGTGGCTTAATCTCCTGCACTTCATTGCGTTTTCCCTGTGGTGGTAGTGAGAAATGGGAGGTATATTTTATTTTCCAATTTGAGCACACTTGCCCAGGATGGCCTTCCTCTTAATGGTGTTTCACAGGGAGAGAATTTACAGTGGGGATTTTCATTAATGCTAATGAGGACTGTGCCTGAGCATTTCACTGTCCTGGTGACAAAGGAGGAGAAATAGTAATTGAATTCATTGTCTTCTAAAACAATAGTGACCCTAAAATGTCCAGTACGTTAGTGGGAAGGAACTGAGAATGGGAGCTCCCATCATTGCTGCGTTTGACCATTCACTGGTACGTGAGAGGGTTCTCCTTTGTGCCTGTTCTCTGTTCTTTAAAAGAAAAGGGAAAGGGAAACAATCCAGAAATACATGCTAACTGGGGACAATAAGGTGTAATCAAAGAATCAGTTGGTCTGTTCTCCCAAGGAACAAGAAATAGAACAAGAGAAAGCAGCCTCAAGTTGCACCAAGTGAGATTTAGGTTGGACATTAGAAAACATTTTTTACCCTGAAGGGTAATGAAACCTTGGAAAAGGCTGCCCAGGGAAGCGATGGAGTCCCCATCCTTGGAAGTGTTCAGAAAACCTGCAGATGTGGTGCTGAGGTTTAGTGGTGGACTTGGTCTGAAAGATCTCTTCCAACCAAAACAATTCTGTGATTCTATGAATCTGTGATTCAGTGATTAATAGTTATTGTGGTTATAAACCAGAACATGGAGGTTGAAAACATAAAGTTGTCTGTAATGAGTTGCAGTAGGTTTCCTTCATGCTTGTGATTAATACACTCTTCCATTTAAAGCCATTAGGTATAGTGCTGCACTTGATTTAAAGTAAGTGCAGTTAATATTTTTGGTTATAAATTTCAGGCATACTGGTAAGAAATCATCAAAAAGCACCATATTTCCTGTAAAGCAACCAGAAATTCACATTAGTCCCTGTGCAAAACAGGAGGCAAATTCTGTTCCTGCAACTGGGTTGTGCTGGTTGGGAAGTGCTGGTTGTGTGGTGGGGTGTTAATGGGAGCTGTTGCGACACATCTTTTGTAGGGGAGTCTATCGAGAGGGAGTGTGGAAAGGGCTATACTTAATCAGTATAAATGTCAGTAGCATATTTTAATAAATTCTTGATTTTGCTTGGACTGTTTGCAATTGCATATTTAAAAGGAATCTGCCATCCCCTTCCGAAGGTATGTGACATTTAAAAGATCTGTAAAGAAGATTGGTTTGACAGCTTCAAATTACATTTGAAAGAGTTTTTTCCTTTCAAAACAGAAAATGAATACTTCCTATTCTAAATGTCACTGCAAAGACATAAACATGTTTAATCAAATTATATATTTAATTTATGTAAAATGTAATTTTTTATTCATGCAAGAGACTCACTTGTTACATTTTTACCATCTCCAAAGCTTTGCAAACTTGGTGAACTGATGAATCTCTTGAATAAATCACTGTTCCACAGTTCTTCAGAGTCTTCCAAAACATCCATTACTGTTGGATCTCCCCACTTACAGATCATAGAAACTTAGAGTGGTCTGGATTGGAACATTTAGTTCCAACCCCCATTCCATGGGCAGTGACACCTTCCACTATATCTGGCTGCACAAGACCATGTCTAAGCTGCCCTTGAACACTTCCAGGGAGGCAACCTCTTCTAGTGTGTCTCTACCCTCACTGTAAAGAATTTCTTCCTAACATCCAGTCTAAATCACCTCTCTTCCAGCTTCAATCCATTCCCTCTCATCCCATCACAACAAACCCTTGTAAAAAGTCCCCTTCTGGATTTCATGTAGGCCCTGTTCAGTTACTGGAAGACCACTGTAAGCTCTCCTCAGAGATATTTCTGGTTTGTATTGCATTATCACCAAGGTTGGAAGAGACCTCGAAGATCATCAAGTCCAACCCATTACCACAGACCTCAAGACTAGTTGTGTCGGGCTGTCACACATTAGAGCAGCTGAGGAGTTGGCCAGGTCTTGCTGGTGTGAAGTATGCAACTTCCATGGAGGAGCCCAGGTTGTTGGGGGTGGTGGTGGAAGACCTCTCAGAATGCCCTAGGTTTGTGGCACCGTGACTGCACATTAAGCTTGCCCCTTGTTTGCATCATTATGGAGGGTGAAGGTTGTTAACCCTCAGGTCAGCCTCTTGGTTGGTCATTTTGTGCTGAACCAGGGTCACTGTGTTGAAGCCACTGGGCCAAAACCATGAAAACTGTCTTAGAGGAGAGGAAAAGCTGCTGGATTTGATGCTCTGGACTCCAGCTTTCAGAGCATATGCATCGAAGGCAGATATCAGAAACAGCCCAGCAGATTTTCAGGTAATAAGGAGCTTTGGCTTCTGGCAGGGTTGCCTTTTATGAGCTTGCTGGAGCTGCTACCTGCTCATCTCTGCCTTTGCCAGCAAGACCTGAGGGGCTGGAGCTGCAGGCAGCCAGGCCAGCAGGGCAGCACCACTGCCTTCTAAGACAGGCTGCTTTTCAAGAAGGAAGATTGAGCAATAATCCTGGGCAAGTCCTGAGAGCAATCGCCTGCTTTAAGTGGACATATGTCATCAGGCAGTGTCACCCAGCTCAGGATGGATGGGTGTCCAGGGACTCAGGCTTTCTTGCTGAAAGAGGAAGCAATGAAAGTAGAATCAATGTCAAAAAACCAAACCTAGGGAATTCAGCTATTTCACCTGGTTTCTGTTTGATGCCTTCAAACTTCATGTATTTGCTGAGCAAACACAGATCCTGAACTCATGCTTATCCCAGAAAAGGTCAGGACTATTAGGTCATACCTGTCCTGGAATAAATATACTAGGGCTTGGCAAACCTTTGAGCATGCCCTGTTGTCTTGCATCCATGTTTCAAGATAACCAGGAAGGCTGTGGGTTAGCTCTGGCAGGTTCTAAAAGCCAGGAGACAGTAAAGAAAGGAAGCAGTCAGGGACTTGAGTGTGCTGGGATAGTAGTTGGATCTTAAAGGTCATAGAATCATTTAGGTTGGGAAAGATCTATGTTACTGGAAACCTTCTCTGAAGGAGGGAAGAGCAGAATCTGCAGGTGCCTCTAGTGAATCCTGGGATGATGATGGTATGTCTTACTCAGGTGCTGGCCTTGGAGAAATGTCTTGGCTTAGAATATTCCACCACTACATTCCCATTTTAATTTTTAATCTCATGAGTAACTGCCAGTAATAATTCTAGTTTCAGTGCTCACTGGTCAGGGAGAAGTTTTGGCACTGGCAGTTGATTGCAGTTAACCACCACAGCCAGGCAGATCCTGGTTGGGGGCAAATCCAGACTACTGGTCGTGTAAAGGCCTGGAATGCATCAGAAGGCATAGTCTGGTCATTTATTTGGTAGACGGGGTGCCTTTGGTCTTTCAGAGAAGATCAACATGCACAATAAGGACAGAGCAGGCATAGTCATCATGAATTCTGGTGAGCAAATCTTAAAAACTTCATGGTCCTCAGGGAAATCCATCCTCTAGTAGGAAAAAGTGTCACAAGTCTTTCATCTAAGGTGGGTCGTGTTGTCACAATCTTATAAAACTTCTCTGTTCTCTTCATGTCCTAGTGGGTGTAATTGTTTTATTAATGTAGGTGACGACCAAGTCAAAGCAACATAAATGAGGCTTTACATGCAAAAGACCTCTGACTTGGATCGATCCTGGGGACTGCTCTGCATAGGTGTGATGATTCTGGTAGCTGACCATCAGACTGCTCTTGAAGAGGAAGTGTTTTTTGAGTAAACACAAAGAGCTTGGAAGAGTTTGGATCTTTCAGCTCTTTTTCCCCAACAGCAGAGGGGCTGAGTGAATGAAATGGTATTGACAAAGCTGTAATTTGGGTAATTAGCCAGCTGTCATGCATGTTGAAAAGGACAGGGAATATTTCTTTCATGGTTTGACGTTTCCTTAGACAGGAAAATGTACCTGGTTGAAGATATGTAAGAACTCCCAGTTTGCAGGTAGTTCAAAACTTTGTATCTGGCAAATGGGAGGAGAAAAGCATTTTTAGAGACCCTGAAGGGAGCTCCTAAGTTTTTTCTAAGTCTTCCTCCCTCAGTGTCCCTCCAGTGTTTATCTGATTCTGAAATAGAATCATAGAATGGTATGGGTTGGAAGTGACCTCTGAAGATCAAGTCCAACCCCTCTGACAAAGCAGAGTCACCTAGGGCAGGTCACACAGGAACACATCCAGATGGGTCTTGAAAGCATTTAGAGAAGGAGATTCCACAATCCCTCTGGGAAATTTCTTTCTGATGTTCAGGTGAAACCTCTGTGTTCTAGTTTGTATCCATTGCCACTTGTCCAATCACAGGACACCATTGGAAAGAGACTTCCCCCCTTGACACAAAGCGGGGCAGGAAAGAATAGAGGGGTTTTGTTTTGCATCTGCTAATGTAAAAATTCCTACTCCTTCCTTGGGTTTTGAAAGCAGCCATCTTCATGCTGAGAGACACACATATCCCATGCAGTGGGGTCAAAGTGTGATCAAAAAAGTTTGTCCTCCATCTCCATCCTTACGTCAGGCTTGAGTTGAAGCTTAATCTGGGCAGAGTATTCTGGATTTGGGGTGTATTTTATATTTGTAACCCTGAACCCTTGACAATATTCCCAGTGATACTTACAGTTCAAGCACAGCAGATTGGTGTGGAGATGTGGGAAGACAGAGAGCAGTAAACAGCAGAGATTTTTGGTGCATTCTTCCTCTTTCTTTGAGGGGAAATGCACAGTCTATAGTTTGGTGGGGTTTTTATTACCCATTTCGTGTGAAATATGTTGCAATGTTAAGTTCTATATTTCCATTGAAATATATGGCAGGAATAAAATCCCGGATAAAAGGTAACTATTTGACATTCTGTATAGTTGTTGCCATGCTGTTAAAGTAACACATTGACTACTAACTTGATATGAGACAAAGATGAAGAGGAAGCTGTGTCAGCAGGATTTGCTGAGGAACCCTCTAATACCAGCAGCTCTGCTCACTGTACTCTTCTCTCTGAACTGCAGAAGCAGGAGTTGCTCTGAAATACTAACATCCTGAGAACTTTGTTTTCCAAGTAAAGAAAACTACCCAGACTCTTCCAAAAGAAGATGCACTTGCAGTACATCTTGTTAAAATCTAATGTTTAAAATTTGTTGCATTCGCCCTGCATGTGCTCTGCTGTTAGAGGGTTTAAATCCAGCATTACAAGAAAGAGGAGACAAAATGCAGTTAACTGAGCTAATGAAAATTCAGGAGATGGTGGTTCCACACTATACACTGGCCCAAGCCTTGATATTATGGAATTTAGAATTGCCATAAAATTATACAGTGGCTTGAATTGAAAGGGACCTTAAAGATCATCTAGTTCCAAACTCCCTGTCACTAGACTAGGTTGGTCAACTGCATCAGCCAGAAATTTATTTTAAATGTTATATTTACATATTTTACCCATAAGTCCTAATTGTTGTCTTTATTTTGAGCTCTTGCTGACCCACTACCTACCATCAATGGTCTTTGCCCCATCAAGATTAAATCTTACAGTTGCCATACTCACAGAATCCCAGCAAAGTGATGCTTGAAAGGGACCTCTGGAGATCATGTAGTCCAACCTCCCTGACTAAGGCAGGGTGACCTAGAGCAGGTTGCCTAGGATGACAATGTCCAAGTAGGTTTGGAATCTCTGCAGGGAAGGAGACTGTATAACTTCTCTGGGCACTCTGCTCCAGTACTCTTATGAGCTGCAAAAGAATTCCAGTATGTGCAGAAACACAGATTTTTGCTAGTGTGGATTATTTTACACGTCCGGTTGCATGTATTGGTGATATAGATTGCACAGTAAGTCCAGCTACTGCCACGCAAGAGTATTGCAGGCAAACTGTTGAGTATGAAATAGCTGAAGGAAAAGACATCTCAAACAAGAGCAAAGGCATGGCAAGTTCTATCAGCAGTTTGACACATTGTGGCACTCAAAGGTTCCTCCAGTGTCTAAACTGCCTCATACATCTAGAAGAGAAAAAGATTGCTCCCCAGAGACACAACTCCAGACTGTGGATGCCTTTTCTGTGCAAGCTGCATGGAGTTGATAGAAATGCTGTAACCAGCTATGAACATCTCCCAGAACCAGTAGACGAGGAGAAGCAGTCAGGGGCTCAATTGTGTGTAGATTGTATAAAGTTATTCCAGACAGCAATGGAAAATATGTGATAGAGAAGAGTTGTGCAGGACAATGGGAATGGAGTTGATGGCTTAATAGTTGCCTCTTTCCTCACCTTTTCCCCAGCCAGACTTCTTTTGTTTAATTGCCTGGGCTTTTGAGATGTGGGCAAGAAGGACATCTCGGTTTCCAGAATTTTTTTCATGTCTGAAATGCAACACTAACTGAGGCTGTGCTTGTGGTTTCTCTAATCAGTATGTGTGAACATTTTCAGAGCTTTAGATGATGGTCTTGTCTGGACCTTGCTTTGTTGTTGCTCAGCTGGAGGTCACCATGACCACAGTTGACATAACAATGCTTGTGAGCATTCCTCATCTACTCCAGTGCAAAGTTTGCTGTTGAAGGGGTAGCAAGGATGGTACCTCTGTCAAACCTCCCTGACCTTGCAGCAAGACAGGTTGGGAAATACCCAAGAAACACGTGCTGGTATAACCCTTCCGTGGGAATGGTGAGTTTGTAGATCCCCATTGGTATTTCCAAGATGACTGTGTATCTCAAATATTATTTTAAGAGCTGGTACTCAGGGAGCTACTGGGTAGGCAGTGGTGTGTTGCCCCAACAGAAGTGCTGCCGGCTTTACCCCTTTTTATTTTTACACGTCAGATGTTCATTTCTGGTGGGGGCAGGGCGTGATTCTTAGCTGCATCAGCGTAATTGTTTTGGCAGTTTTTCCTGCTCTTTCCTTCCAGAGCAGTAAAGCAATCCTGCTCTGTGCTTCCTCTTGTGTGCTCGTCCTCTAGGTGTTATCCCCTCTTACTACCCTTTTCTGGTGATTTTAGGAGGCAGTGAGTCAAGTCCAGCATTGTGGTGTTCCTGCCCAGACTCTCGTGGCAGAGCACTCTCTGCTACTGGAATGGATACTCAGACTGGAGTGGTCATATCAGAAAAGCAAATAGAGCTGTGCTTCTGCCTGCGCATCAGGATGCTGCACAACCTTATTTTGGCAGCTGAGTCTTACTTTGCTTTGAAGACTCTTGGGTTATATTTGAAGTCCTGCTTGCGTGTCAAGGTGTTGACCTGAAGTATTGAGCATAGATGACCTGGGGAAATCACCAGGAGACTAAGCCCACCCTGCTCCAAAAATTCCTGCCCCATTGAGGGCTCTATATAGAAACTGTTACTAAAAGATCCTGGAGAACACAGTTGTAGCATTCTAATAGCAAAATAGAATAGCTCAATAGTAAATTAGATTTTTAGGCAAATAGAAAAAAAAGATTCATTTTTCCATTGTCACTGACAAACCTGGGTGGTTGGGGTTTCTGGGTTTTGCATGATGCGTTATTTCTTCACTTTTCTTACCCGCATTTTCCTTGCTATTTATAGCTTTACATGTGTGCAACTTGAAACCAGCCAGTTTGAAATGTTCTAATCTCAGATTTTCCATAAACATTCCTGCCTGTACCCAAACCCCTGTGCAGTGAGTTTATGAAAACAGTCCCCTCTAGGCAAAGAGATTTCTAATTCCCTGAATATAAGGGGAGAAGTTTATAATGAAGTGCTGATAGGACCTTCGGAGTAGTGCTGTAAGTGTGGCTGTCTACGAACAGTAGACAGCAATTCTCAAGCATTTTTGCTGTATAAAGGGTAATGTTGCATTTGTATTATAGTTTCTGTACTTACTTTCATCCAAAATGTACTTTTAAATACCTAAGTAGTTGTGCTGTGACAACACAGACTTCAGTATGCTTCTTTCAGTATGAAGAAATACAGTGAAATAATTGACTCTGCTCGAATGTCTTAAGGAAGTTTAATGTTTGATAGAAGAACCCTTGTGGAGTGTTATTTCAGAGCACGCACAATAATATTAATCTATTAAGAATTTCCTCCATATGCTCAGCCTTCTAGGCTGGCCTGACAAACACTGATGTTATTAAAACCTTTGAAGAGGAGGATGTTGTTTTACTGCTGGGTGCTGCTAGAATTACTACACTTGGGGGATGTGCAGGTTGGGAGCACCAGCAGCTTTCTGTTTCCTTGAGGGCACAAGTTGGAACAAGGAAGCCCTTTGGCGGTGATGCGTGCAGGCACCCTTAGTTACCTGTTGCAATCCATCCTGTTCCTTCATCCATCTCAGGCTCAACCATTCCAATCCTTTTTCAAACTTAGTGGCTGGCTCTATAGTGTTAAGCAGTGTTTAGTTGAGACCAAGAGGAACTAAAATGTGCTACCATTGATCCCAGTATGAGGATAAAACCAACCTTGCACTTTCATGCAACATATCCTAGTGGAATCTCTTGCACTGAGACCCACGGCACCAGAGAAGAGAAGACATCAGACACAGAATCACAAAGAGTGATGGGGTTAGAAGTGACCTCTGGAGATCATCTTGTCTAACCCCTCTGCTAAAATAGGGTCACAGCAGGTTGCCCAGGATCATGATATCCAGGTGGGTTTGGAATTTCTCTGGAGGAGACTCCACAACCTCACTGCACAACTTACTCCAGGGTCCTGAAACCCTCACATCAAAGAACTTTTTCCTTATGTTCAGATGGAAACTCCTGTGTTCTAATTTGTAGCCCCTCATCCTATCACAGGGGATCACTGTAAAGAGTATTGCCCCATCCTCTCAATCCCTGCATTTCAGAGGCTACAGCATCTGCCCTTGCAGCTTGGCAGATCACTGAAATACAAAATTATCTCCTTGGGTACTGCTGGGCCAGAAACAGTCTTTTCCAGGCTGCTGGTCAGATAAATAATAAAAAATATCCAGGCTATGTCCTGGATTGTCCTTATGAATCAACTGTGGATTTACACCAAGGTTCTTGGCGGCTTCCATAAATTTTGTTGTGCTGGAGTTTCATCTTTCTTCTGGTTCTTTGTCTCTTTTGCCCCCAGCAGTATGATAACAGGGTCTACTGGCCCTTTGAAATGTTTAATGCAGCATGTGCAGTGTGCAGCATCTCTGGTCACTGGACCTTCTCTGGAGGCTGCTGCCTCTCCCATCATGTCTGTGTGCTGGGAGGATGCAGCAGGGTTTGAAGACAATTGGAGTGCCCCTAATAGTTAGGGTCTCAAGGGTAAGGGCTATGTGTGTAAGTTAGGAAAGTTTGGGCCTCTTGTGGGTGTTTGTGCACTGGCAAACTGTTAGGTAACAGCTCCATGTGAGAAAGCTGGGCTGCAGTGGTGCTGTCAGCTAAGATGATGGTGGTTTTTGTCCTTGTTGTAATGGAGCCTTCATGAGACTAGTGTTTCAGAGACTTGGACCTCCTCGGGAGTCACCATGGACAGAAATCCTAAATTCATCTACTAAATGCAATTTTGATGCTGTGTTCACCTCCCTAGAGTTAACTTCAGAAGACTGGTTGAATCTTGCTGGAACAGGACCATGACCTGGTCAGCTCAGTGTCTCTTAAATCTGCTTTCAACAACATTTAAAATACATTAATTGAAAACATCACCTTGTGTATCTTACCTGAAACTCAACTATGGCACTCCCTAGGTGCTCCAAATTAATGTTCCCATTTCTTAGGGCTTCTGTTTGTATGAGTATGCTGGAGGAACCGGTACTTGGAGAACCTTTCTGGCAATACAGCTCCATAATAATGTGCAAAGACTGAACAGGGACCTCTGGATCAGAAGGTCTGAGTTGCTACTGCCAACACTAAAAGCATGCTCTTCCAGGATTATATTTTAGCTGTCATTTTTTAGGGTTACTGGTGACCCAGGAAAGGTAGACTGATGCTTTTGGCTCCAAAACAGTGACCTTTGGCAAAGAGTGCCTTAAAATTACTTACCTGTTTTTACCTGTTCAGAAAATAGCTCATTTCGCTGAGATTAATTTGAAGACAGCTTTTAGAAGGCTTTTCTCTCGTGACAAATGATCTTTTTGGCAGCAAGTGTTCATCTCTTTCATGTTGATGCTGCCTCCGCAATTTCCTTCTCCAACATCCCTGATAGCTGCCAAACTCATCCCAAGACATGACATTTGGATGCAAAAGTCCTTAAATCAAGTATTTGAAGTATCCATGGTAAAGGACCCCCTGGAAAGGAAGGTTTGCAGCAGGAGCTGAGTGAGATCTGCAATGATAGTGCTGCAGACTGCCCTGTGCTGCTGTAACATGGTATGAAATCTGTACCCTCACATTACAAGTCAGGGGCACAAAGTGTTGCAGCAAAGTGACATTTGCCCCTTGGTGTCTGGCTAGTTCCTTCTGGATGTGCTGGGCTGTGGGTAGGGCTGCAAAGGAAGGCATTGAAAGGTACCTTCCAACCTTAAACCATTCTGTGAAAAGCATGATAATAACAACAGTGGTTAATAATAATGGAAATTGTACTCTGCTCTGGTGAGGCCATATCTAGAGTACTGGGTCCAGTGCTTAGCCCCCCCCCCCATTTCAGAAGAGACAGGGTGCTACTGGAGAGAGTCCAACAGAGGGTACAAAGATGGTAAGGGGACTGGAGTATCTCTGTGAGGAGGAAAGACTGAGAGACCTGGGGCTGTTTAGCCTGGAGAAGAGCAGCCTGAGAAGGGATCTTCTCAATTGGGAGTCAAGATGATGGGGCCAGGCTCTTTTTGGCAGTACCCAACAACAAGACGAGGGGCAATGGGCACAAATTGGAACCCAGGAGATTGCATCGAAATGTGAGGAAAAACTTTGCTGTGAGGGTTCTGATTCTCTGGAGCAAGCTGCTCAGAATGGTTGTGGAGTCTCCTCTGCAGATATTCCACTCACCTGGAGATTGCAATCCTGAGCAGCCTGCTGTGGATGACTGCTTTAGCATGGGGGTTGAACTAGATGATCTCTAAAGGTCATTTGCAACCCCTACCATTCTGTGGAACTGAAGATTGGAAAAGGAAGGAAAGTGCAGGTTAGCATTTAGAAGGAAGAGGAGTAGTTTCTAAGATTTCAACAGATCCATGGGTTGAATCCCCATGAGATGAGGTGTCCATCTGCAATGCCCAGTCTGGACATACCCTCCCTCCTTTTGCGCCCAGCCCTAGATGCTCCTCTCATCCCTACCCAGGTGGATTTTCCCAACCTGTCTGAACTCAGGGGTATCTCCGCCTCTCACATGAATTCAGATGGATGGAGGTGGACATGCTGCTCGTGCAAGCCAGGAATGGCACCACGTTTCTCTTCATGTTGCACCCTCCTAATGTACATGAGTGGTGCTAAATGCTTCGCTTCTTTTCATATTGCTTTTGCAGAGAAAGTGCATTTTTATTAAACATTAGGATTGAATTCTTAACTGACTAATCAATTTTAGTAGTAAGTTAAAATGCCAAGTATTAATGAACAACTGCAACCATTAATCAGGGTTACAGGAGATTAACAATTGTCAGCATTTATGCTAATAGTACTTGCACATCGCGGGCTTATGGAGTGTGCTTGCTTCTTCCAAATGTTTCTAAACAGCTCTAACACTCTGGCCTTGCACCTGGTGGTTACTTTACCCCTTCTGAAGATCTTCCTTGGAACACAAGTCTAATAGGCATCAGTATAGAGCTTTTTTTGTGAGCTTGTGCCATGTCAGAAGAGACAAAAAAGGTTCATTTGTTCAACTGTTTGACTGTTTAATTTGATCTGGTATGAGACTAAACGAAGACAGATAGAGCGGTTTTAATGAAACTATTGAACAGTCTCTGGCAGCTCCAGAAATCATAAGGCGTTAGTAAAACACGATTCAGGGAGTTTGGGTGGATGTAAATAAGAAAAATGTTTCAGGATTCACTTAGCAATTTCATTTTAATCCCACCGTTTATCACCGTAAATGTTTTTTTAAGGCAATGTAACTATTATTTTTTGCTTTGTTCAAACCCAACCAAAACAGAAACAAGCCTTAAACCTTCATGGGTACTGTGAAGGGTTTCCCTTCATCCCTTTTAGTGGGCTGTTTTTCAATTCAAAGCTGGGATTTCCTAAAATCTTTTTAGTTCGCAGCATTCAATTAGCTGATTACTATAGATTATATGCATCCTCTGGATACCTCATCAAACTGTCTAATAGCTGGATCATATTGATTGTCCTTCAATTAATCATGTCCCCTACTTTCATTTATCAAAACCAAAATACATGTAAATAACTCCGAAGTGCTAGAGCTCACCTTAAAGTGATTTTACTACTGCTATAGAGATAACTCAGTAGGTTATACTAATAGGAAATGCAAGTTGAAATTAAATTAGTAGTATCATGTCCATCACAGGAGAATAATTAAAAACCTAACACTGAATGACTATAGCAAGGAATCCCTTCTTATGGCAGATACAGATGTTTGTGCCTATTGTCTTACTTGTATCTTGAGGACTTCCTATCCTGGAGCTCTCGAACCTTAAACCTTTTGACTTCTCCCAGAGAAGAGACAAGAAATGCCGCATATTCCTCACCACATGAGGAGAGTGGACTGAGAATGTGCTGAGTGGGGAATTGCAAGGGTTTTTTTTTCACATCAGTGGACCAGCTGATCAAAAAAAAAAAAAAAACCAGATGGCACTGTTTTACTTTAAAAGGACAAGGGACGCTGGGCACACACTAGAACAGAGGTGGTTCCACCTAAACATGAGGAAAACCCACTTTGCTGTGAAAGTTCTGAAGCCCTGGTTCAGACTGACCAGAGAGGTTGTGGGGTCTTCCTTTCTGGAGAGATTCCAAACCGATCTGGGCAGTGTGATCCTGGGCAACCTGCCGTGGCTGATCCTGCTTTAGCAGCAGGGCTGGGCTGGATGATCTCCAGAAGCTACTTTCAATCCCTGGCATGCTAAAATTCTGGGATTTTGTAAAAGCAACTTTATTCATTTGAATATAATCTCTTCTTCCCCCAACACTCATATTGAAATTGGTTCAACATGCTTAATTCCATGACAGACTGAATTGTAATAAATAATATACAATATCCCCAAACCAGCTTGCTGCAATTGGCATGATATTTATGAACAGCGAGTTTCTGAATTGCTCATCACTTTTGAGACTTTAAGCTGCAATTTTATTCATAAACACAACTGTGTGTACACTCAGGGGGAGCAGAGTATTTGTGTGTATCACCATTCATGTTTCCAACCAAAATGGGCATAGTATGTAACTGCAGGCTGGTTTACACTAATTTATTGAGGAAGTCTTGTTATTTCTACATTTTTTTTTTCCCACCTTAAATGTTATGAATGGGCATATGATAGTTTCTGGAGCAGAGAAGTTACTGAGGTTATCTTAGGACTTGTTACTGATTCTGTGGTATTCCTCAGGACCTCAGACTGAAATATGCTTGGATTATCGCAGGGTTGGTTGTTGGGGAGTCTTTTGATAGCCAGGATAAAGAGAAAATTATTTTTATAAAGCTTTGCCCAGGATTTCTTATGTGCATTTGTTCAAATAATGTCTTTGGTGATAGAAATTAAAAATTATGATTGTCTTGGAGTTGATTTGGTTAATCCTCAGAGAGCAGGAGTTGGAGCTTTGTCAGTAGTGCTGTTTCGCAGCCACTTCAACTCTTCTGCCTTAGGCACTTTGTTATCAGACATTAATATCTGCAACAGCAACCAATTATCTTGTAATTTTAACAAAGGCATCAGAGAAGAGGAAGTGCTTGTTGGTTCGATGGCCGTAAATACATAGATCACAAGCAAAAAGCCTTTACTTTTATTATGCAGAATAATGACTATGTAGCTCTTAATGGCATTTACTTTATACTATGACAATTTATAGTTCTGCATGTCTGTGGAAGAGCATTCCCACCAGGCTGTTTTGACAGCTCTCTGTAATAATACAGGAGAGTGATGTGACTAACAAAATCTTAGAGAAAAATATCTGGTTTGCGTTTCAGAACTTGTCATTCAATATGTTTTGCAGTAGGAGATAGCATGGGAAAGATGCCTTCCATCCCAGGCTGCCATCGCAGCCGTACTGCATGTGTAGGGGCTGCTGCTGCCTCTGCCAAGCCAGATAGAGGAGAGTCCTGCTTTGCTCCCAGCGAGCTGGGTCTTCCTGTTCAGGAAAACTTCATTTTCTCTGGGGCTTTGTACAGTGCTGTGGTTTGCTGGTCCAAGATGACACTATGTTGGTTGCAGCCTGCTCTAGATAAGTTTGACTGGACTAGGTGATCTCCAGAGGTCCCTCCCAATCACCACTATTCTGTGATCCTATTGTGATGCTTTCGTTTATTTGGTACTAAAACTCTTGCAAACCTGGCCATCTCAGGTGCTGTCTCTGAGCTCTATCCTGACCCCATAGACACTAGGAATCTTCACCTGTGGTTACTTTGACTGTAGGGGAAAGACCTGTCAGACTTGTTCTCTTGTAAAGTGGTGGTGATAGAACCTGCTTTGACAAAATAAGCAATCCATTCATGTGCATGAAATGATGGCTGCTGGAAAATTTTGTAAATAGTTCTATGGATCAAAACAATGCTGCCAAAATAGTCAATGAAATGTAATAGGTTGAGGTTCTTGTATTGGTGGAAGTGGGAACAGTTGGAGGAGAAGTATGTCAATGCTAATGAGAGACTGCTGTGGCTGGTGGATCTCTGCTACCTTTGCAGAACCACAGAGATCTGATTTCTGAGGTTTGGGGCCAGAGGAGAGCAATTTAAACCAGATATAAGGAAGACATTTTTTGCAATGAAGGTGATGAGACACCAGCTCAGGTTGCTGAAAGGTGGTAGAAACCTCATCACTGCAAACATTCCAGGTCAGGTTGGATGGGCTTTGAGCAACCTCCTGTGGTATAAGATGTGTCTGTTCACTGAAAGGGTGTTAGTCGAGATAACTTGTAAAGGTCTTTTGCAACCCAAAATAATCTGCCATTCTATTCACAGGATGTCAGGGATTGGAAGGGACCCAAAGAGATCATAGATTCCAATCCCCCTGTCAGAGCAGAACCATACAATCTAGCCCAGATGACAGAGAAACACATCCAGACAGGCCTTGAAAGTCTCTAGAGGAGACTCCACAGCCTCCCTGGGGAGCCTGTTCCAGTGCTCTGTGACCCTTACAGTAAAGAAACTCTCCCTTGTGCTGAGGTTGAACTTCTTGTGCTGCGACTTACATCCCTTGTTCCCTGTCCTATCACAGGGAGCAAGTGAGAAGGGCCTGTCCCCCCTCTCCTGAAACTCAACCCTCAGATATTTATAAACATTTGTTAAATCCCCTCTCAGTCTTCTCTTCTCCAGACTAAAAAGCCCCAGGTCACTCAGCCTCTCCTCATCAGGCGGTGCTCCAGTCCCCTAGTCATCCTTGTAGCCCTCCACTGGACCCTCTCCAGCAGATCCTTGTCCCTCTGAAACTGGGGAGCCCAAAACTGAACATAGTATTCAAGATGAGGTCTCACGAGGGCAGAGTAGAGGGGGAAGGAGAACCTCCCTTGATCTGCTGGACACAGTCTTTTTAATACACCCCAGGATCCCATTGGCCTTCTTGGCCACAAGGGTACATTGCTGTCCCATGAATGTTATCCACCAGGACTCCCAGGTCCCTCTCCACAGGGCTGCTCTCCAGCAGATCATCTCCCAACCTGTACTGGTGCAGTTTATTATTCCTCCCCAGCTGCAGGACTCTACTCTTTTCCTTGTTGACCCTCATTTGGTTCCTCTGTGCCCAGCTCTCCAGTCCAGGTGTCTGTGGATGGCTGCACATCCTTCAGCTGTATCAGTCAATCCTCCCAGTTTTGTGTCATCAGCAAACTTGCTGAGCAGACTCTGTCCCCTCATCAATATCATTGATGAGGATATTGAACAGCACTGGACCCAGCACTGATCCCTGGGGGACTCCCCTAGTTACAACTCTCCAACTGGACCTGGCATCATTGATCACCACTCTTTGAACTCTATCTTGTAACCGCTCGCAATCCCCCTCACTGTCTGCTCTTCCAACCCACACTTCCTGAGCTTGCTCACTAGGATGTCATGGGAGATGGTGTCAAAGACCTTGCTAAAGTCAAGGTAGACTACATCCACTCATCTCCCTGAGTCTACCCATTCAGTTATGTCCTCATAGAATCCTATCAGTTAGTCAAGCATGATTTCCCCGTGGTAAATCCATGCTGACTACTCCTGATAACCACCTTCTCTTCCAAGTGGCAGATTCTCACCCTGCCTTCCCACACCATGTTGCCGGGAGTTGCAGCAAGCCATGGTCATCTGTCCATCTCAGCTAGTTGGTCATGGCCAACTGCAACTCCCAGAGGAATTGTCCTCCCCTGAGCTTTTTTGCTAGCCAACACAGAGGTGTCTAGAGACCTTCTGGAGGTGGTGGTGGAGCATGTGCAGCCTCCATGCAGCTCACCTCAGGACTTCTTCTGGCCTCTGGCTGTGAGAGTGCTTCCAGGGTGTGTAAGCACTTCGTGTGCATTAATTAACTTCATTAATTCCTCTCCACATTGGCAGGGACTTGTTTACTGGAAGAAGAGGTGATTCCTGTGGTGCTGGGATCTCCTGCTGGCTCTTCTCACTGCTGCACCAGAGCAGACTGGGTAACCAGAGAGCTGCCTTTGGCCAGGGCAGTGAAGCTGGGTTGAAGCGTTAAGTTAGGCTTTGTTGTTTGTCTCTTCCTTTTCCTCAGCAAGCTTTTTCTTTTCTGCTAATCTCAGAAGCAGCCCAAGAAATGACATTTATGCATATTTCATAATGTGATTTCTGTAGGCATACGGAGCAAACAAATCAATTTCTCAGCAGCACGCTGTTTAAAAGAAACAGCAACAACCTGTGGGATAAGTTGCAGAAGCTGTTAAAATTAATTATAAATGGCAGAAGATATAACATTTGGGGGGGGGGGCAGGGGGGAAGTGCTAATGTGTGAAGAATAATAAACATTCAGGAGATGAAAAGGATCTCTATGTCATCTGATTATTTAAACTTCATATATTTATAAATATCCTAACATGTTAGAACAATGTACTGCTCACTACCAACAGCACATTACCATTTTATTCCAGAATCACAGCGGCCTCATCTGCTCCCTCAAATAATGGCTTTCACCTTTCCTAGCTGGGTCCATGTCTGTGTGTCTATAAATGCACTGTAAATAAACAGCAGTCCATTGGTGAACACTCTATGGGTTTAAAACACTTTTTGGGGAGAAGGGTTTTTGTTAGGCTTGGTCTTGGGGAACACAGATCTGATTCGTATTCAGGCAATGAGCACAAACATGAATGTAACAAGTTCCATCTGGACATGAGGAGGAACTTCTTTATTTTGAGGGTGGTGGAGCACTGGAACAGGATGTTCCAGGAACTTGCTTGGACCCTGTCCTGTACAACCTGCCCTAGATAAACCTGTTCTGCCATAAAAGCTGACCTAGATGATCTCCAGAAGTCCCTTCCAAATCCCACCATTCTGTGATCACAGTGTGGCTGTTGTCTATGGTGGATGTTTAACTGGAATCTGCTGAAGAAAATGGAAGAGGACATCTGTTTGAAGTGAGAACTGGGTACCATATCCATACAGTGACTACACTTTGTACAGCAGTGAGCACAGGCACTATGATATTAACCTTTCCGTTACCTATACAGTGAACAGCTTGGGCTGTCAGTCAGGAAAATACATGCTAATTAGAATTAAATTGTTATTTTCATCTTCCTTTTAGAGATTAAATCAGTATAAAATACTTGGAAGCGACCACTTTCCTGCTTGGGACATTTCACAGTCCCTGGTTTTGGTAAGGTTCAGGTAGAAGGCTGCTCCTAACCAGGCAGAAAAGCTTCTGAAGGGTCACACAGGCAATGTAGGATGAAGACCATCTTGCAAAACAGGCTGAGGGAGGTGGACAGGATATGGAAACCTGCAGCAGAGTGACATCCTGAGCATCATTAAGCCAAAGGGGTTTGCTAAATAGTGGCTGGAATTACCTGCAATGAGTTTGACACCATTTTGCTGTTGGCTTCTGTAGCACAGGGTTGAGACTCCACTGTGGCCATGATAGTCTCCATGGTTTTAGCAGTCTCTTGTTGCAGTCATTTCAAAGTCCACCATATTTTAAGATTGGTCTTTTTTTTTTCCCCGTTTCCTGAAGTTGCTGACCTAATAATGCAGTGTCAAAACTACTTGGTCCCCATCACCCCATGGCCTGTCTGATGCAATGTGGCACTTTGTTTCTAACATATGTCACTCCACACTAGCACGTTCTTGCTCCTTGGTGGCTCATGAGAGACCTCACTCCACAAGGAGCATGGGCCTTATTTTCTATGGTTGCCACCTCTGTAGCCCCCCTCCAGCCTTGGAAGCATCGCGATTCCCTCTCGGGCACAGGGATGCCTGATGGGGAGTTTCATTGGGAGCATTTGCCTCAACCCATGGCAGCTTGGGCTATGCGGCCATGACCCAATCAGCAGCAGCACGGCTTTGTCCCGGCACAGGAAGGGAGCTGGGGCTGGGGAGCGAGGCCATTGCAGCTGAAAGGCTGTTAGATTCAGGTCACTGAGTTTGGGCTGCTGCATTTTCTGACAAAGTCTAAAAAATGCAGATTTGTAGCAACCCTCTGTTAATGAATTCCGACTGCTTGAATTTCTCACTGAATAATGGCCAGAATTACCAGAGATAGTGACTTATGAGATGTGATTGAATATCATCTTTTCCTCCAGATTAAATTGATAAAGTGATGTAATATCACGTTGTTTTTATTAGTGTGCCGTGGGTACAAAGATCTCCGTGGAGCTGAAGATTTGGTTACAATAAAATAAAGATAGGAGAAGGACAAAAATATTCAATAAATTTTTAAAACATAGTATCACATTTTAAATGCAATTTTGTGCATATGGTGAGTGAATGCAATACCTCTTTACCCTCAGGCCGCCCACTTTCATACATGAAAAATACTCTATTTAAATGCAGATTTTGATTTGCTATCTGGCATGATGTTCAAGGAGAAGAGGCAGGAGAAAAGGAAGGATGTGCATGTCTCCTAATTTAATTATATGTTTCTTTTGACGTGCAGAGTTGCAAGCAGGAGCTGCTAGGTGCAAGGGCATACAGGTATAAAAATAAAACTGCAAGGTCAAGTTTTGAAAAATCTATTAAAAAAATAATAAAAGAGAGAAATCTCACTTTTGAAAGAGAGTCCAGTGAGATTGGATGAATCTAAACGTGTGTGTGTGTGTATATATATATATATAGTGCCTAGATGTGCATCACCACATGTGATACCTCCCTTGCACTGAACAGACGGATCTCAGCACCACAGCTGTGTCAGCACAGCCTTGCTGAAGATCAGACCTCAGTTAAAATGTGCTTACTCACACCAGAAAAGTTACTTTTACCCAACATTGGTCCAATAATTTACTTTCTGGTGCAGACTCATCTGCTGCAGCAGTGGGATGCAGGTTGAGGTGCTCTCCTGTGCACAGGAGGTCTTGAGGTGGGTGCCCCTTGTTCTGTTTGCTTGGTGTCATCCAATGCACGTTTTTGGAAGAAAAACTGAAATTATTTGGGTTTTTTAATTGCTACCTTAGAAATGCTGGAAACTGACTAGAAGGGACAAAAATCATAGCAGCAAAACGCTTTGAACACCATGGAAGTGATTTTGCCTTTTGACTGTGTGAAAACCAGAGAGGTTGTATTTGGTGTTAGTACTCTTTGTCTTCATTTTGTATGTCATACAAGTGAAAGCCTGTTTTCAGAACTCAAGAATATTTGAATTTCAGTGCCCTGGAGCAAATAGGTTGAGTGGTATCAGAGATTATCAGATTTAATTCATTTATTTTAAATGTAAATTGATTTGAAACCACTGGGAGCCATTAAAGTGTGCAGTCACTGGCCTCCACACTTACCATTTATTATTTCTCCTCTCCTGCCATCCAGCTCTGTCCATCCCTTCTTCCAGTCTATTATTAGACTGGTTTATTCCTCCCATCTTGTAGAGACCTGAGTTTCAGGCTCCACTCATCTCACTGTCATTTAGAAGGTGCGATGCCACCTCTGACAGGAAACTGACAATTTTGGCCTTCCAGTGATGCGCTGTGGCTATATGCTAGACCATCACCTCCTGGAACCTGAATTTCTCTGTGTCCAGCTGCATTTCTCTCTTTGTAATACATAGATTAGGCTGGTGTTTAGTGGCGTAAGGGGGTGGTTCAACTGGAGTAGGTAATTATGATTATTCCTGTGGTCTTGCACATACTGAGTTCACAAACCACTGGGCTCTGCTCCCCTCACCAAACTGTCCCAACTCTCTGGGCATCACTTCTCTGCTCCTCTGAGTTTGAGGGACTTCGTAATTCATGAACAGCTTATAGTTTCCTGTAAATATAAATTCAGGGCTGTACCAAATAATGCCAAATACATGTTTTTAATTCTACGTATAAAATAATTTGATCTCTGAGAGCATTGCATTTGCCGATTTTTCTCTCAGGAACATAGATATTAAAGTTGGATTATGCACTATACGTGTGTGATCAGAAAATTGAATTTGCATTGGAAAGCAATATTATAATTTTTTCCCCTTTAATTTTAGTCTCTAAGAATGTGTCCTTTTAAAGAAAAGGTCATTTGTCTAATATGCTGGAGAACAGTTTGCAAAATTAGGTGAGAATTATCCCTATAAAATGAGCTGCAAAGAGAAAGCAAGCCATGGAAATGATTGGGACACTAAACCTATCTCAGTTTCCCAGCACAAATGCAAACTCTTGTCACTCAGTGAGTAATAGAGCATTAGGTGGGTTTGGGGCATTCAAGGACTGGCAGAGGGGACATTTAGACTGGATGTCAGGAGGAAGTTGTTTGCAGTGAGGGTGGTGAGGCACTGGCACAGGCTGCCCAGGGAGGTTGTGGCTGCTCCCTCCCTGGAGGTGTTCAAGGCCGGGTTGGATGAGGCCTTGAGTAACCTGTACTAGTGGGAGGTGTCCCTGCCTATGGCAGGGGGTTGGAACTGGATGATCCTTGAGGTCCCTTCCAACCTTACCATTCTATGATTCTATGACTGCTCTCGCACTTGGAGGCAGCATGGAGGATGGTCTGATTTGCACATCCACTCATCAAAGCAACAGAGTGCCGTCAGGAGATACTTAAAATCACAGAATGGTGGGGTTTGGAAGAGACCTTTAGAGATCATCTAGTCCAACTCTCTTGCTAAAGCAGGATCGCCCACAGCAGTCTGCCCGGAACTGCAATGTCCAGGTGGGTTTGGAATCTCTTCAGAGAAGGAGGCTCCACAACCGCTCTGGGCAGCCTGCTCCAGGGCTCTGTCACTCTCACAGCAAAGAAGCTTCTCCTTCTGTTCGGATGGAAATTCCTGTTTGTTCCTATCGCCCCTTTTCCTGTTACTGATTACTACTGGAATGAGCCTGGCCCCATTCTTTTGCTCCCCACCATTTAGCTATTAATCAGCATTGAGAAGTTCCTCTCTTTCTACTCTTCTCCAGGCTAAACACAGAATCATAGAATGCCAGGTTGGAAGGATAATGTTATCCAACCTTTCTAGTTTAAATAAGGTGGCCCAGCACCCCATCAGTATGAGTCTTAAAATTGTCCAATGTAGGGGAAACAGCCGCAACTCTCAGCCTTCCTTTCCTTCTCTCAGGGGTGCTCCAGTCCCTTTAGCACCTTTTTAGGCTCCGCTGGACTCTCTCCAGTAGTTCCTTGTCTCTCCTGAACTGGGGAGCCCAGAACTGAACATGTACCTTTCCTTTTCAGGTTCAATGAATCCCAACAAGCCTCTCTCATTCAGCATTCAAAATTAGAAGTGTTTTGAAATATAGCCTTAAAATAAGTGTTAAGGGGTGAGTAATAAGCAGCTGATGGAAAATATGCAGGAAAGCATAAATGATCTGAGTGCTTAACTCAGGACTCCTCAGTTTCAGCCTGCAAAGTTTTCCTGGCTTTGGGGGTATTTTTTATTTCGAATGTGATGAGGGGAGGACGAAAATCAGTGGAACTGGTTTACATATTGACTTAACTACTCTCACAATAGTGAAAAGCTTGCATCAAGTATGTATCAGATTATTTTATTATGCCAACATTAATATTGGAAGCACACACGTAATCTGGAGTCAGCAGGTTCATACACTACTATCTCATTAAATTTTCAGGCAAAAGCTGCAAAAATTAATTGGAGGCGTGTAATAGTTTAGAATGTGAACTGGCTTATGGTAATATAAATTACACAAGGAGAAGACAGTTTTATATACTGAGAGAGGGAAAACTGGTTTACTTTAATGAGAAGAGATAGAAATGTGGAGCTATTTTTTCATTACAGATGCACTCTAAACTGTTTGGACTTACTTGATGAATAGAGTTAATTCGCTGCTACAGTTCCAATAATTCATGTTGCACAGTTTAATGACTTCTAGATAAAACCAGGATTGAAATGTTAATTTCTATGAAGAAATTGGAGCACTCTCATACATCAAGCTTCTTTTTTTTTTTATTATTTTCTATTAAACTACTAGTTAATTTTGCTAAACAAGTCTCTTAGAGATATTTCACGGTACATAGAGCTCTGCATTTCTCACCTGCTCTATTTTATTCCGGTGGCCTTGAACATTGGCTACCGCAGAGCACCATGGAGATGTAGAAAAACTGTAGATGAACTTAACCTGCCATTATACTAATTTAAATATATTTTTTTCCTCTGACACACAGAGTGGTGTTTAGGCCTTTTGATGCTTTCTCCTGTCATTCCCAGTTGATGCTTCACCTGGTGAAAGTTTGAGGTTCACATTTGCCACCCTGAGGGATGGATCGGGAAGAGCAACAGCTGATGCCACTTCTACTGCAGCCCTGTTGCGTGTGCCAGAGGTAAAACTACTCAGGACACAGGAGGCCAGAGGGCCTCATTTGGATAGCACAGGGAGCTGCTGAGTAGTTGGCAGCATCTGGCTACTGATCTCCTCCTTCATTCATTTTGACTAGTGGTCTCCTGCATGCTGCCTGGAGGTTGAGTACCACTGACTGATGCTGCATAGAGAGGACTAAATTAATTTTTCTGTTGCGTATTATTTGTTCCAGGAGTTTCTCTGCTAACTTGGATTTGTTCCCTTGGTTTTGGTTCCGTTTTCATCATCACAGATAGGCAGTTGCCCAGAGAAATTGAGGATGCCCCTCTCCTTGAAGTGTTCAAGGTCATGTGGACGAGGCTTGTCTAGACCACAACAGGGAGAGATAGATGCAGGCTTGCCAGCATAGGTGGTACTCCCTTTAGCTGTTAACTCATGCTTCTTGAGAGGTTTTCACCTTATTTTATTCAAATCAATTAGAGTTTTGTGCATGCAAGAGAAACTTCTGTGTACCCCAGATGTACAGTTTCACAACATTTTTATGTGCATGATGGTAAAGAAAACATTGTCTAAAGCCAGGCACTTACAAAGAATTAAATTATCAAGGTGAGCTTGGCTGTTGACTTGGTGATTGTGGCGATACAGCCATGGAGCAGTAAGTGAGCTCTTCTATGGGAGCAGGCTCACTTATGCAAACTGTCCTCTCTCGCACACTCCTGGCAGCCCATCTTTAAACCCTGGTGGGAAGTGTCTGGCGCTAGTGTTTTGCTTGAAGGACAAGAAGGTGGATGTTGGTCTCTGCTTCTGAGTAACACATGATAGGACAAGAGGAAATGGCCTCAAGTTGCACTGGGGAGGTTTACGTTGGGCTTTAGGAAAAACTTCTTCACCAGCAGGGCTGTCAAGCCCTGGAACAGGCTGCCCAGGAAAGCGGTGGAGTCCCCATCCCTGGAGGGGCTTGGAAGCCTTGCAGATGTGGTGCTGAGGGACTTGGTTTAGTGGGTGACCTGTCAGTGCTGAGTTAACAGTTGCACTCAGTGATCTTAGAGATCGTTTCCAACCTAAACGATTCTATAATTCTCCAATTCTATGAATCTTGAAACCTGATGACATCAGCCAAGTGCCCATCCAGGTCAAAAAGCAAGGACATGGCTGCTGGTGGGAGGGAGCTGTGCCTGATTTCCTCTGTGCCATGCCTTGGGCTGCCTGTCCTGAAAGACGCTTTTGTACATGGACCCTGTACTGTATTGTGTGTCCCTGGTGTCTGACACTGGATTAAACAAAGTGTCGCGTGTGTGAGGTGTACGGTACAATTATTTTAACCCATTTTGCCTTCTAGTGTGGAAAATCTGCTTAAAATGGGACTTGCTAAAGTCATTGTACCGTATACAAAGGGGTTATTAAAATGCACTCTTGAAATAGAAAATAGGATTAGAAGAGACACTTTGGCTTTGAGGCCTTCTTCAGCCAAAAGAAGACCTCATGGCCAAAATGTCTCCTTTAATCTCGTTTTCTGTTTTCTGGTAGGAATTGTATTAACTCTCCTCACCCCTCCCAACCCTCCCATCTCTCTCGTGCTGGTATGACACTGCTCAGCTTTCCTCCCCATAAGACATAAGGCAAAAGGATATTTTTCTCTTAGCATAGTGGTAAGACCACTTTATTTGTAACACAAACAAATTTGTAATATCCCTCTCCCTCCTCTCCCCCCAAATCCCATGACCTGTTTCTATCAATCAGCTTCTGGTTATTTGTAATATGGCTCCCATCTATTGAGATTCTTGGATCTTCAGTCCTATCAAAGGTTTGTTGTTCTTCTTGGTACAAAAAACGTGGAAATCCTCACAATGTGAGATGCTGCATTTTCTGTCTCTAAAGGTAATTGAACACCTGTGATGTATATACCTCTATATCTGTATACTTGTATATCTATGTATTACCTGGAAATGAAAAAAAAAACAAAACAAAACAAAACAAAACAAAACCACCCAAAACCCACACCTCATGATAATCCAACAATTTAATGTTTTAATGCTGTCCTGTCATTTGAATTTGACCTTTCTTGGAGAATACCAAAGTGATAACAAGTTGCTTCACAGCCTTCTAACTTTTCTGTTCCTAAATGGAGTTTTTCGTTTAACATGAGAAAATTTGTACCTCAGATTAAGAGATAAAAGAGCTCCAAATCTTACTGTAACTCCTAATTACAGTTAATTATTGTACTTCCTCATTAGAATCTTAATTTCCAACTACTTAATTTTAGTGACACAAACTGAAAAGAAGCACTTTATAGAGAGCCCATCTAAAAGAAGCAATCATGATGGTTTCATATTTTTGTATTTTGAGGGAATCCTGAATGCATCAAATTTTATTTTTGTAACTGGGAAAGGCAGCAAACTTTGACCATAATTCTGAGGGACAAAAATACTCAGTTTGAAAGGATTTCCATTCTGCTTGCAGGTCGAAGGAGAAAGAGGTGCACTGGGAAGAGAAAGTGGGGAAACGTTTGCAGAGAGCAAACCAGTTGGACTAATAAATACTTACTATGCCAGAGGAGGTTCAGGTTGGATGCTAGGAAAGATTTCTCCACCCAAAAGGTTGTTAAGCCCTGCCCTGTCCAGGGCAGTGACGGAGTTACCATCCCTTGAGGGATTTAAAAAGCTGTGTAAATGTGGTGCTGAGTGACATGGTTTAGTGGTGACCTTGTGGTAAAGGTTGAACTTGATGATCTTAAAGGTCTTTTCCAACCTAAATGAGTCTGTGATCCTATATTTAAAGAACTTACCAGTTACCAGATTTTTAAATGCTAAAATCTTTTGGATGTTTACAGTTGGAGCCTCAAAATCCTTCTCAGCCATTAAGATCACCAGTTCCTCATCTGAGTGCTAACATGAAGGTCCAGATGTGGCATTTGGGTTTCCTTTGGAAGTACACACTTCAGAAATGTCAGCTGCCCAGACTCCCTAAATCATGACATCCCTGCTCCCCCAAGTGCCCTGACTCCAGTGATTTTTATTTATTTTTCTCTCTCAAAAGCAAACCAAAAAAATATAGCAGCATGTTTGCACGAAACGCAGTTGTGGATGCAAGCAGGATTCTCCTTCAGAAAGGCTGATTCTTCCTTGGAGAAGGGTACGAACGGTCAGCTTTAAACCTTCTAACAAAAGGTTAATTTTTCTTCCTTGACGTCTTGCTGACTAAGTCAAACCCTGAACATGAGGTCGTTCGCCGTTTCCTACATTTCCAAAGACGGCTTTATACACCCGTGATATCAGTTTTGTGTCTCTTGGCAACAGATTGGTTCTGGCACCCCGAGGACGGGGCGCCTTGGCATTCTTGAGCTGCCAACAGACACAAAGCAGATACTGGGGGCATGTGATGCCTTGCTGAAAATACATTAAAACAATGTTTTGTGCGGTAATAATGTGTTTTGAAAAATGAGATGCTTTTTTTGTTGTTGCTTTTTTTTCCCCCTGAGCCTGTCCTTCCTAATTCATGGGTACATTTTAAATGTCTTGGCTTCTGCCACCCTTTGCGGCTAGATGCGTCTATCTGGAATGCAGCTCGCCCTCGCCCAGGGGTGATGCCTCCATTGCGGATCTGCTTTCGTTCCTTGTTCCATCTTCACAGAGGGAGAAAACTGCTGGAACCATGAGATGAAAACATTCATTTATTTATTTTTCTTGAGGAAACGCATCAACGTTAGAAGGAGCTGGCAGTCCAGCATTTTGTTGAGGTGTTTTCCTCAAAAAGGAAAAAGAAAATGTATAAAAAGAGATTATTTGTATTACAGGGCTGATTATGATGTGTCTATTAGATGGTCTTGGCAAAGTCTTAAGTGCCTTATGTGCATAACCAGGACAAGTGCTGAAACCATGTAGAATAATTCATAATGCCCAGCACAGCCAAAAATCTACTGTCATTCAATCAGTGAATTAAATAAGCATTGTAGAATTGCAGAAGGGGTGTGGTTGTAAAGAACCTTTAAAGATCGTGTAGTCATCTCCCCTGCAGTCAACAGGGACATCTTCAATTAGATGAGGTTACTCAGAATTCTGTCCAGCCTGACCTGGAATATTTCCAAGGGTGAGGCGTCAGCTTTGAAATCATCTCTTTTCATTGCAGTAAATTACACATACAGTGGTGAGGAACAATGACAGATGGAGAGGTGCTTTGCAGTTATCTGCTTGGGGCTAGAGGGAAAAAGATATAGCTGGGGATTTCTGTGCGGTCTCTTTTGCCCAGTAGCAATCACCAAGCAGATACAGGCGGAGGAGTCATGATGACCAGAGAGCAGGTTCCCACTGCCATTTGGGTCTGTCAGTGCTGTGCCATTGGCTTTAACAGGACTGGGCTGAGGTTTGTGTCAGGACAGGGTATGGAAGGTCCAACTCAGAAGGGGAACTGAAAAGAAAGGTTGAAATGTGAAATTTTGAGGTTTCAAACATGTTGTGTTTCTGCTTGAGGAAACTGAGGGACAGAGCCCAGGCAGCAAGGCAGAAGTTTTGGGTGGTTTGCATGTGCCTGGCTATGCAAAGTGATGGAGTTGGTGCAGTTGTGATTGCTCTGGCTCTGTCCTGGGCAGTGCAGAGCCACATGGAATGTATCTGTTGATCACCCAAGAGCTGAAAAAACCATCTCTTTGCTTTATTTACAAAGACAGATTCTCTTTTTTTTTTTTCTGTGCTTGTACCTCTAAAGATCTCTTACCTGACCCCTCTGTTAAGGGGATAGTCATCAGGGTGTGCAAACACTAGTGAGGTATTGAGAAGTTCTGTGTTGGTCTTCAGCTAAATCCTGATTTCTAACAGGCTCGAAAGAGACTATATTTGCCTTGTTTCTGTTTGTGTTAAATTAACACCATCCTCTTTTTGTTATATTCACAAATCTTGAGATTTGATTGTCATCTTCCAGTTTTAAATAGAGCATGTGGGAACATCTAAACAGGCAACTTAATGTCTAGTGGGGACCTGATACACTTTCTGGCACATGCTCTTGTATTTATTCCTCGCCATAAAATTATATATTCAAGGCCCACTTTTAAATGTGTAGCTATCCCATGTTAATTTCAAGGGCCCATATTTTTAAAAATACATACACTTAAACAGTGATGGAACCCATTTAAAAAAAAAATCTATTTTAAATCAATTGTGTGCAAGAAGAAGTCAACAAACAAAAGGGCAGAGACAAGCATATCAGCTTTAATTTAGTACTGGATTCCCTTTGACAGCAACCATTTAGAGAGAAGGCAAAAAATTATCTCACTGAAAAAGGCAGTGATTGATCACATGTTGGTAAGTGAATCAAGTCTGCAAAAAACAGAGGCGATTAAGGGACAAAGAGGAATTATCATATTACAATGTTGCTGCCTGTCAAACCTCCCTTGTGTTGTGCATTCATGTGTCACGTTGTGACATTCGATCAGCGCTTAACTCCCTGGGACAAAGGGATGGTCGTTAAAAATCTTTAAATGCTACTAGGAATTGTGCTGGGAGTCTAAATCCGTGTTTTGACTGCTGACAGAGATCTTTATACTCCCAAGAATAGATACATAGGACCTGGCTGACAACTTATTAAGCAGATCTTAACACTAGGGTGTTTTCAGATCTTTCTTGACTTTGTTGTTGTTCTGCTGGTCAAAATGGGGTGGTTTGGGAGGTGTTGGGGAGAGTGGGCTGATGCTGTTCACAGAGGAGGCAAAAACAGATGAAAATAGGTTAAACCAAATGGTTTAGTCTCCAGAAAATGGCCCAAGTGAAGTCAGGAAATGAGCTGATAAAATCGGCTATGAAAATCCACAGGGCTGAGGTTGAGGTAGAAATGGATTTGTAGGGAGATGTGGAGAAAGGAATGAAACCCACAAGCAGCAAAGCTGTAGGGAGAGGCTGTCTGCTCAGATGGACTTGTAGGGTTAACAGCAGCTGGTAATGAGGCTGGAGACAGAGAAGAGAAGGTGTGCAATTTCTGCATCAGCATTTTCATGGGCTAGACCCAGTTAATATCTAGACCAAGTCAGCATCTTCCAGGCAGTGGTGTCAAAGATGAGCACATGGGACACAGGCAGTGGGTGCACATCAATGAGGAGTGACAGGTACCAGGGAGCTGGAGAGACTGCAGCAGGCAACCTTAGCCCACAGGCACCAGGCTAGCGTGACCCACGTTCCTGCAGGTCTGTGCCTCCAGGATTGATGGCATCTCCCACAGCTCAGTGTGTACTGTGGTGAGGTGTTGGTATCCTATTCTCAGGGAACAGAAACTCTTGGAGTCCATGGATGTTCATAAACCTTCTCTAGAAACCAAACAAAAAATGTGCCATACCATTAAAATAATGTACTCAGTTATAAAAAGCAGCAAATCTTTAGGTTTTGCATCTTATGGCTGCAGGAGATGCTCCCAGGGTACTTCTTGTTTGGCTCTGTCCTTTCTCATCCCTGTGACTTCTTCCCTGGATGCAACAGGACACTTGAATGTCCCCTGGGTTGCCAGTACAGGAGCTCTATCAGAGAAATCCCCTTGCTCTGCTGCTTTTCAGGGTCATGCTCACATCCCCTTTTCTTGGTTTTTCTGCCTCCAGTACACAAAACTAACCAGGTTCTTGCCTGCTTGGGTCTGCACGTGATTTCCCTGCTTGGGTTTTTTACAGTGAAGAAGAGGTGAGGGCAGTTGTGCGCCTCATCTGAGTACCAGCTCTTAAAAAAAACCCACAACCCTGGTTAAAGGTATCTGCATGACAGGGACATGATAGGAGGAGAAAAACTAAATCACAAATCTGGTTATTAAGTTGTAGATCTCAGAACCTGTGATTTTCGAAGAGCCCCTGTTTAAGCAAGAATTGCAGGGTAGAAAAAAAAACTTGCTGTGGTTTAGAACAGAAAACAAGTAAAACATTAGCTTTTTCCAGGACATAAGTTGATGCTGGACTGCTCTGAGTATCTGCATAATGACTATGTGTCTGAACATTGTCATTATTAATGTGGAAAAAAGAGGTGGACCATGAGTTGGTGGCACAGAGGCAGCAGGAGATGGCATGGTGTCATTGGTGGGAGGCAGCCCTGTGATGGAAGTGGCAGAACTGAAGTCAAGTGAAGGAGGACCGCAGGGGCAGACGAAAGTCAAGACAGCCAAACACGACATTAAGCACCCGGGAAGGAGTGTCCAAGCTCCCTGTACACATTGCTGCGCTTCAAATGAACTGTAACCACAGGGGGAAAAGACCCGAGGGTCACCGCAGACAGCTCAATGAAGACATCTGCTCAGTGCGCAGCCACAGTCACAAAAGATCAAACAAGATGTTAGACCAGAGGAAGAATGGGTGAGAAAATATTGAATCTGTGATAATGCTCTTAGGTGAGGTGTCCACAGTGTCCTCCTGTGTGCTTTGTGTGGAGGTCAACTCCTCATCTCCATGGCACAGGAACCTCCAAGTTTTGGGAGGTGGCATCTGGAGTGGTCAAAGCTCAGAGCATCTCTTCTGTGTAACTGAAAAGACTGTGAAAGTTCATGTGAGTAAAAGGATTCATCAGAGGGGTTTTGTGAACTAACGCTTGACACATTTAACCTTTCTCAAAATGGGAGAGCACAGGAAAATCCAATAAAACCCGGAGCTGTGCGCTGGGCTCTCAGCAAAGCCACGTTTCTCCTCTGGCGCTTGCCAAAACAATGGGGGCTGTTGGGCAGCCCCTGTGCTGCCGTGGGCTTGGAGCTGCCCTGGCTGCAGCCTGCTCCTGCTCCTGCCATCAGAAGCATCATCAGCTTATCTATCGACAAGCATATTTTAGCCCGTTTGGCACTTTCTGGCAGCATGTACTGAAACTGCTTTTCATACTGCGTTAGAAATACGGTCCGTCACAGCATGTTCTTCTCTGCTACCAAATCCTTGCTGAGAATCTGAAATATTTCGAAGTCACATTCAATTAACCTGACTTCTTCTGGAGCACAGGGCTGCGCTTAGTAGCGTTTTCACCAGCCTCACAGTTTCCCTTTGTCATGCAGAAATGATTCTCACAGTCCAGGTCTTGATACAAGCAATGGGGGAGCTTCATCCAGCTGGTGGGGGATCCCTGGTTGCAGATGGGGAACGTAAGGTACATTAGGGGTGGGGTAAGAGCATGTCGGGCCATATGGGATGGTTTGCTGCAGGTTTTTTTGGAGGGGAATATGTTGCACCCGCATTCCTCTTCCTCACATTTCTTTCTTTGAAGGCAAAAAGAGTTCTTGAACTGGGAGGAATGATTAATGCAGAGATACTGAAAAGTGTAGTTGGCTTTTTTAAATGTAGTTATTTGGAAATATGGGCTGACTGCCATGGAAAGGGATGCTGGAGGAGTTTATCTGAACACAAAATACTGGAAAGTCAGATTTTACAGGCATTTAATTTGTCCAATGTTTTCAAATAAGGTTACTAAATGGATGTATTTTAAACAGTGTTACCTCGGGAAAAGCATTTATTTGACAGGGTCAGTGTGAGTTCACTGGTACAATGCTGGAACAGCACAACACTGTTTAAAGTGGAGATGGAAAGAAATGCCTGCTCAGTTTAAAATCCTGGTGATTCTGTCCCAAATCTGAGTATGGTGCTGGCAGTAAGCAGTCCTGTGTGATTGTGGGACATACCCCATCCTAGGTGGCTTTCTCTGCAGAGACAGCTTTGGGATTTTGTGCATGTGGATAGGAAATTTGCTTGGGTTTTGGGTTTTTAGAGTTGCAAAGGTTTAAGAAGTGTGTAGCGGCATGACCCTGTAACAGAGCAACTGGGGCTTGTTTTCTGGCATCAGCTCAGTACATCAGTGGTGTGAGTGGGAGATGTGGTCTGGGAGTTGTCAAAGAGAGGGTGGGTGTTGATATACTGGCTATGTAATTACATCTGAGCTTTCATCAGTAAAAGATTAATTAAAGTCATCTAATCTGTATAAAACCTGTAGAAGCAGGGATCTCCAGTGGCTTCTCATAGACAAACTGGCTGCTCATGGCTTGGATGAGCACAGCTATGCTGGATAAAGCACTGCTGGATGAAAGAGCCCAAAGGGCGGTGGTCTATGGAGTTAAATCCAGATGGCAACCTGTCACAAGTGGTGCCCCCCAGGGCTCAGTGTTGGGACCACTTCTGTTTAACATCATTGTTGATGACCTTGATGAAGACGTAGAGTGTGTCATAAATAAGTTTGCAGATGACACCAAGTTGGGTGGCAGTGTTGATTTGAATGAGGGTAGATAGGCTCTTGAGAGGGATTTGGATTGGGTAGATGGGCCAGCGTCAATGGCATGAGCTTCAATAAAGCTGAATGCCAGGTCCAGCACTTGGGCCACAACAGCCCCAAGCAACTTCACAGGCTTGGGGAAGTGTGGCTGGAGAGCTGTCTGGCAGAAAGGGACTTGGGGGTTGTAATAGACAAACAACTCAGTATGAGCAAGCAGTGTGTCCTGGTGGCAAAGAAAACCAATGACACCCTGGCTTGTATTAGAAATGCTGTGCCCAGCAGGAGTAGGGAGGTGATTGTCCCCTTGTACTTTGCACTGGTGAGGCCACACCTTGAATACTGTGTTCAGTTCTGGGTACCTTATTACAAGAGGGATGTGGAGGTGCTGGGGAGAGTGCAGAGGAGGGCAACAAAGCTGGTGAAGGGCCTGGAAAATAAGTCTTACGAAGAATGACTGAAGGAGCTGAGGCTGTTTAGTTTGAAAAAAAAAGGAGGCTGAGGGAAGACCTTATTGCTGTCTGAAAGGACGTAGTGGAGAAGCTGCAGCTGGTCTCTTCTCACAGGTAAATAGTGATAGAACAAAAGGAAATGGCCTCAAACTGTGACAGGGTAGGTTTAGACTGGACATTAGGAAACTTTTTTCATGGCAAGAATGGTCAGGTGGTTGAGTCACCAACCCTGGATGTATTTAAAGGTCATTTGGATGTGGTGTTTGAGGATACGGTTTAAGGGTGAACTTTGTAGAGTAGGGATAACGGTTGGACTTGGTGATCTTGGGGGTCTGGGGAAGTCCCTTCCAACCCCCACCATTCCATGATTCTGTGATTCTTCACTCTGATACAATCTAGTGAGTGCACATCTGATCAGAAGACACAAAGAAAGTTCTCCATTCCATTGGGTGCTAATTGCATGTTGATGAACCATCATCATGAAATGGAACACAGCTCTCTTCTTTGTGTGTGACAAGTGAGACCGTGGAGGGCTCTTGAGGGGACAAGGGCTGCTTGCCATTGCCAAGGCCATTGCAAGGATTCAGAAATGTTTAATAAAACTGTACTATTTCAAAGAGTCAGGAGCAGCTCTAGCCAAGCTAGACCAGTGCCAGGAAACAGCTCGGATGGTGGAGTCTCCTGCCGGCATCACCACTCTGCCAACAGCTAATCCCCTGCGAGAACAGGGAACAAAACTGTGGCACTCACGTGCAAACTCCTCAAGCACAGCCTAATTAATATTAACCCCGTACTGCTGCAGAACTCACCCTCTGCTTTTCATAGCGCTGCCATGCCAGAGATCACACACCAAAACATGGAGCACAGAAGTATGACGTTTGGCCCATGCCGTGGAGCTTGCTTAGAGATAAACAAAACCCTGGCACCTCTGCAGATGACAGTCTGCTTTGCTTTTGCTCCTTCAAAAGCACTACCTCTCCTTGGGACCAGGCTGGCGAACCCACAGAGATGTGGGGACCCATGCTGTGGCTCAGGGTTGATACACAGAGGCAGGCTTCAAAGCCCCAGCCTTAATTTTGGTGCCAAACCTGATGTTTTTGTGCCCAGGAGCTGGATGCATTGCTTGCTTAGTTAAAACAGGCTAATGCTTTGCTGGGCTCCAATGTGCCAGCACCTCATTCAATTCAAAACAAACAAAATTCCAGTTTGGACTGAGCTTGCCCAAAATGAAACACCTTGTTTTGTTTTTCCTTATGGAGTTTTGGGCACGGTTTCCACACATGAAGTTTGATAGTTGGCTGGAACTGCATGTTGGTGATGTGAAAGAGCTCCAGAGGAAGAGTGGATAAATGTTTTGATGTCGAAGTGTCTAGCAAAGGAAAATTTGCATTTATGCCGCCTTCAAATCAGTGGTTTTACTGGATGCTTCATCTCTGTCCAGGATTTTTCCGCATTTCCATCTTGTAATCTGTGGACCAGTACAGCCAGGTTTATAGGAGCTTTTGGAAATGAATCCCTTCCAAAAATAAAGTCAGAGGGCAGCTGAAGGCAGGTCTCTGCTGCCTCGGGCAGTGAATTTGGCTCAATCTGTCCAATGTTGAGATCTCAGAGGAAACATTTGAAAAGGAAGGGGAAAAAAAACCCAACACAACATAGGAATTGCTGCAGGAGATTGAGAGGAGGACACTGCTGTTCCATCACTTCTGTTGCACCCCTCTCACAGTGGCACACTGCATCCTTTGCCTGTGGGCACAGCTCCTCCATTTGCTCTTCTCATCACCAGTAAAGATGCTATGCTTTTTCAAGAGCAGGAAGGCATATAGTCATCCTTCATGTTGTCTGTAGTTGCATTTCGATTCCTGTTTTCCAGTGGCTGGAGAAGGAATGTGTTGTGTGTGCACTCATAGGGTGCTATAGGATGTAAATAGGGTATCTATTTGTATCGTTTGCAGTAGTTATTTAGAAGATGCTCTTAACTATCGCTGCCTTTAGTTATAAAAAAACAGATGCTGAAATGAAAGTACAGGAATTTTAAATGGTGACCAGAGAATTTTAACCAGTGTCAACTTCCTTTACAACCGATGAACCCTGAAAGCCATTTTAAGCAGATCCAGAATGAAGGTGTTGGAGGCAATGACCTTTGAAAACACTCAGAAAAAAAACAACCACAGAAATGTCTGCAGATGTGTGCAACGTGAGGTTTCAAATGGGCAAAGTTTGGTCAGTGTTTGTGTGGTCCAGAAGACATGGGAAACCAGGATTCATGAGCTCCTGTGCTTAAGGAAGTGTTTGGTGCTGGTCATAGGCCCCGCTGTTTGTCTGTTGGTGTTCCTTGGGTACCTGTTGCTGTACTGAGCGTTGCATTTAGATGATGTGTAGATGGACAGCCTGCTCTTAGGAGTTCACATGCAGGAAGTGTGTCTTTGACCACAACCTATTGGTTCCTGTGCATTTGTAGCCATGGGAAGAAAGTTCCCACCAGCATTGTTCTGTCAAATGCTTTTTGTGTAAACCTCCTAAGTTTTCTAACCACTTTGCCCCTTGGTTTTCAAGTCAGTAGCTTTTATTCTGAAAGCCTGGGTGTATTGATAACTCTTGGGGAAATTCCCTGAGGCTGCTGAGCAAGAATCTGCCTTGATGACAGAACTGCTTCCAATTTTCAAGCAAAACAGCCTGTAAGCGGTGCCATCAACTAACAAGTACGGGATCCCTGCTGTGTAATGTGTGGGATCCTGGAGTATTTTTATTTCCAGGGTGATACCCTCATGGTAGCATGTGGAGCTGCAGCTGGGCCGCCAAGGAGCATCCTGCTTTGGGAAGATGAACGGAGAATATGTTCCTCAGGATTGCCATGCCTAATTAGCCTCAAGTTCTGGTATTAGAAGATGTTAATGAGCTGGAGCATATAAACTAACCACAGGGAAAAAACCCTTTAGATGGCTACACCAGCAGCAGGAAGAATAGCACTGCTGCGGGGGGAGCTGACTCACAGCTCGGGACCAGTGGCATGAGGCCGCGGATCATGGTACCCAGCTTGCTTCAGGGACCCTGTGGTACATGTGGGCATGGCCTGTCTCCATGGTACATCAGAGATGAGTCCCTGTGAGCCTCATGCTTGCAAAAAGGTGTGGTCATTTTCTGTCAAACAGGCTAATTAGCACAAGGAAGGTCTGGGTTTGGGATTTTCTTCATTATTTTACGCTCGCACACTGGTGACAACCAGTATAGCCAGTACTGCACACTGACAGTGTACATATGACTTCAGCTGGTCACCCCCTGCTTGCATTGGGTGTTGTGTTCCATTTATCTTCGCTCCTTCCCCCCCCCTTTTTTTTTTCCATACTGAAGTGAAAGGTTTAAAAAGAGAAGTAGGAGATTTAATTCATTGTGCCTCAAAATTCAGAGAGGTCAGAGAAGTTCATCTTTTCTACTTCATTTTGGCTCATTTGGCATCTTTCTCTAGAGGCAGGTGAGGAAGTTGAACTTCATTTTCTGTCTTTTCCATGCACCTCCATTGTGCCCTGGTTTACCAGCTATTGTATTCATTATTTCAAAAACGTACATTGTTTATGGGCAAGCAAAGCTTGAAGATTTTTTTATTCTTTATGCTCAAAAAAAAAAAAAAAGACTTTTTTTTTTTTTTTTGCTTTGAAACTGTGTAAAACAGACTTAGAAAAAAAATTAATAATAAACCAGCTTTCCAGGCTCTTAAGTGAATTGATAGCATTGAAGAGTGGAGTTGGAGAGGAGCCAGCACAGAACCTCTGATCAGGCAAGAAGGGAAGGGATAATGTGTCCACAGCAAGGATGTGAGGCTGTGGGAGAGCTCCAAAAGGAAGAAATAATGGAGGTGGGAAGACAAGTAAGAAATGTGTGGTAAAAGGACCGGTGCAGGGCAAGCCCAGGTTTCTCCTCAGAACTGGGACAGCCTACCTGAGACACAGTCTGTGCTGGTTGCCAGCGCGTCCGTATATTTAGGTAGAATTTAAAAGAAAGCTTATATTCATCTGAAGAGAGAAATTTCTCACCCTCCATGACCCAAAGGAATTGGTCAACGAGGTCTATTTCAACCATGGAAGCCTGGGTTCCTATCAGGTGCTTGCCTTCAGGGAGTGAGCCCTTTGTAATATTTTAGCTGTAAACTTGGTATCTTTCTGCTGGAGCTCTGGATTATTCTGTTGGATTTGGTAGAGCACATCTGTGTGTGCTGCAGCAGCTAGCCTATGGTTGTGCAGTGAGAAACCAGGGATAAACTACCTGTGTCATCACCTGCTAGTGAGGGTGGCAGCTCCTGACAGTTGCTTCAACACATGACCACTCCAGATAGGCTTTACCTCAAAGTTCTGCCAGTGCCTGAGAGATGCATGCATTTTTTTCAGGATGGAGAGTGAGCATCTGGGTACTCAGTTCTGACAGCAAGAAAAGTGCAGCAAGCATGTTCTGCTTGGCTGTCCTAAGGGCAGGATAACACAGTTCTCTTTGGAAGATGCCTTCCAAGCATCAGATGCTGTTGGAGATGACATGGAGGAGGCCATGTGCAAATGATGTCCTGCTACAAATGTCTCTTCTGGAGATTGAAGTGTTGGTGGGATTCATCTGTGTGTTCACATCTGCCCATGGGAGGGGAAAGCAAAGAGATGCGTGGATCACTAACACTTCCACTGCATGTTTGAAGGAACAACTTCCAGAGCTGGCAACCAGTGTGGAAGAAAGCAAATAAAGAGGAGTCATCCTCATTTCAAGTTGTGGTATTTTAATTTTGTTAAAATATTTATCTAAGAAATCTGATGGGGAAATGTAAAAATGTGAGTTTATGAATGTTACAAATAGAGAGAAAAGACAAAAGACCTGGGAGAGAATAGTGCAGTATTTTCATTCTTTTAAAGATAGCTGGTGGTGTTTTCTTAAGTGCTTGGGGATGAAGGACTTTTTGCAGTGGTCTGATTACGAAGTACTCACAGAGCCCAAGTGTAACCACCACAGGCAGTGCTCATTTTCTGACATCTCATATTCTTGATACCAAGTATTCCCCTTCTGATTCATTGCATCCAGCTTTTTAAGTAATGGGCCAAATAATGATTGCAGATGCTATAATCAACTTTTGTTGTTGTTGTCGTTAATGATTTAGAGCTCTGTTTGCAAAATAAGTCTGCAGAGCTCTGTGGTACAATACAAGAGGAAGGCTCTTTGGACTTGTTATAGTCATGAGTAAATTGAAACTACAGAGCCCAGAGTGTACAAGGCAACCCAAGGGTGAGCTCAGGAGCCTCAGTCCCATGACCGTTGTGGCCTGATGGGTGTAAAATGGGCTTAACTGCCAGCCGTGGACCTGTGCTGTGACACATCTGGATGCTTGGCAGAACCTGCTTGCATCCCCATGGCTGTAGTTACACCTGTTAAGAGTTTTGGTCCATGCCCTTCAGTCACATTCTTTGCAGTTTTTTTTATACTTCTTGCAGGTTTTTATAGGTTCCTAATATTTTTCTACAGGTTTACAGAAGATCTGTTCTATGGACACTAATAACTGAGCTTTGAGAGACAGGTACCACAGGGAAGCTGTCCTGATTTCTTACAGCAGCAAATGCTGAGACAGTGCCTGACAGACCAACACCTGACCCATCCTTACTTAGAGGCAAACGAATCCTGAGAGCTTTTAAAAACCTCTTGAAAGAAGCAGCTCTTGCTATAGAAAATAAACAAATGGCTGTGCTCTCTGTCCTTCCCACATCAGCAGGACGGTGGGTGGGTGCAAAGCAGATGGGTTTTGTTGCAGTGACGAGGTCGCTCGCTCTGGTTTTCCTTTTGTCTGTTTGGATTTTCAGCTCATGAGCAGAAAGGTCTGGATTCACGCTTGGCACAACACGGCTCTGGTCTCAGCAGCAGATGCCAGATGCTGCTGGAATACAAAGAAATAATGAAAGTAAACCGAAATGTGTGAGTCAGCAGTAGGTGTGATGGGGGTGCCTCCTCTGCTTTGTCTGTTGTTGGCCTTTCTTACTCCATCCACTCTGCCTTCTACTTTAATCTCAGCTTCTCTCTTCTATTTTCTTCCTCCAGCTTTCATTCCCTTTTGTCTTTCTTCTCAGCTTTTTGCCATTTTTTAACTGCCCACTCCTGTGATGTGGCCATATAGTGTGGGAATGACATTCTTCACAAGACCTGGGAGAACTTTAGTTCTCTGGTAACTAGAAATCCATTTCCACTACACTTCGATTCCCTGGCACCCCCAGTACCATTAGTACCATCTCAGCAGCAGACGTTTCATTTGTCAAAGTTGGAAGTGTCTCTTCCTTCCTTCTATAAACACAAGGCTGTGTGCTGGTGTCATTGCAGGCGTGCTAACCACAGTCCCTACCTCTTGGAAAAATGCTGAATTGCTTTAGCTCTTCATTGTGAATCGCTGATTTTATTTCCTTCTAATGCTTCGTACGGTTTCTATCGTTCTGGAGGTCACTGGAACTTTGTAAGTGCAGCCAAACGTGTTTTAAATAGTCATTTTGCCACACAGTGATGCCATCAATCTCCTCTGCCACTATTATATCTAGAAAGTGGTATTTGATATCCATTTTCATATTTAAAGGGAAATTACTGGCAAGCTGCCATATCCTGGAAGGCAGAGAGAGTGGTAACTTGTTCATAAAGGCTTATTTGAGTGTAATGGTATTACCTATTGGTTTGGGATGTTTTTCAACAAATCAAGCGCTGCTGGCAGCCAAATAGGTTCTGAAGAGGGTCTTCTCTCCTTAACTGGGCTTACTCTATTCTTTCATTTCCAAGCCTCTCTTTAGTCTAATAATTATTAGATCCTTTTAATTGGGCTCTTGTGAACTTCAATTGCTAGCTTGCCCAGGAATATTTTGCTTTTTGGCTTATATGTATATATATGAAAGAAAAAAAACCCAGCAAATAATAGTGGAATGTAAATCTGCAGCATATTGAATTAATTTCCTGTTCCACTTCTGCATCAGCTACCCAGACAAATAACCAATTTGTTGAGGGCTCTGCTACTTCCTTCAATCACTTGCTCACAATACACTTTTTAAGTTTTATTTCCTGGTTTTTCCATTTCAATTCCTTCCATCCCCCGCAGGCCTCTCTGTTTTGGTGCCAACAGCTACATACCCGCTAAGGGAGGGCAAGGTATGTTCCTTCACCTCCCAGTAATTCTGTCAACCTTCTGCTACTTGGATTTTCCACAAGGTCCTTGACTCAAAAGACAGCAAGCACTTTGATGAGTATCCCTTTGAATTCCCCATGCCAGTTCATGGGGATCCAAATGGAGAATCACACTGGTTCCACCTCATCGTTAATTTGCCTTATTGGTGGTGGCAGGATTTACAGCCATTTCAAGCAAGTTCCGAGTTTATTGAGCTGTTTCTGAGAGCACTGAAACAGGAATATGGCTGTGGCCATGGCTGTTCCCGATGGCAGAGGGGAGGCGGGTGTCAGTGGTCCGTGCTGGGCAGTAGGATTAAGCAATTCTGACCAACAGGGCTTTTATTATTTTCCTCATTTTCCTCCCCTGCTGCTTCATGGAGACTGGTACAGCACTGGGTAGCTAAGTGCAATGTGGCTTTTTGCTCTGTTCAGTGTATTTTGTGGCTTTATATTTGTGTTTAGGAAATTGAATCTGGAGGCTCTGCCAGGGATCTCTTTCCAGAGAAATTGAGGCAATGGGTAGAAAAAAAGCAACCGCAGCTTGGTATTTCTGGGTAAACTGCAATCACTGCCAAGTGGTGCCGTGCAGATACACAATCCTGTAGGAAAATCTGCAAGAAAAATAAAGATGTGTAATTTGAGACTTCTCGAGTAGAAGTTAAAGAGGGCTTTCAGTGGACTCTGATGGATAGGGAAGGAAGTACATCAGTTCAATTGCTGTATTGTGTAGAGCATAATAAATATTTTATTAGCACAGGCTATCATTTAGTAACTAAACAGCATGGGGCAGCTCTCTGCTCTCTGGTGGTGTCTATATGGTTGCAAGTCTGTGGATACCACGTGAACTTGTTTCCGGAGTCGAGGACAAAGCTTGGGTCACACACTGCAAAATCTATCCCTAAAATACTCAAGACCCATGCAAGACAACTCCTCAGGCTGACACAATAACAGCAAATGTCTGATTTGACCCTAAAAATAGTTTGCCCTAAGGCTGGCATTTAATAAATAAGATTAAGTAGTCTATTTCCCTGCTGATGATACCAGGCAATGAGGCTGATGAGGAGTTTTGAACACAAGTCCTTTGAGGAGCATTTGATGGAGCTGGGGTTGTTCAGCATGGAGAAAAGGAGGTTGAGGGGAGACCTTCTATCTCCACAACTCCCCGAAAAGAGGTTGTAGCAGGGTGGGGAGTAGCCTCTTCTCCCAGGTAAGATATGATGAGAGGAAATGGCCTCAAGTTGCACCCGGGGAGGTTTAAATTGAATATTAGGAAAAAATATCTTCACCAAAGGATCATCAGACATTGGAACAGGCTGCCCTGGGAAGTGGTGGAGTCACCGTGCTTGGGAAGTTTTTAAAAGACATTGAAATTAAGTGTTTGGGGACATGAGCAACCAAGTTGTGTACAGGGAGATGTTAGATTATGATCGAACTCAATGATCATGAGGTCTTTTCCAAAGAGGCGATTCTGCAATTCCATGAGTCTGTGCATTTTGACATTTGTGCAGCCTTGGCTATCCAAATGAGAGGGGTGAAAGACAGCAAACACTGTTGTGTAGGATAAATTGAATAGGTGGATTTGGTTAGAGAATCTTCAGTCTTTTGAAAGAATCTTCAACAACTGTGGTTTTTTCTAGATTTTGAGTGTTTCTATGGGTGTTCACTTTGCACATGCATATATTTCTGTTGGAAACAAAACTCAAGCAAATTCCAAAGTTGGTCAGGACGCAGTAGAGGTGTGGATGGTATGGCATCTGGCTGAAATAATTTGATGGCAAATTTAGCGTGTGTGTGAGGGGAAATTTACTTTTTACCATTTGAGGGGGTTTGTGTGCGTGTGCGTGTGCGTGTGTGTGTGTGTGTGTGTTTTCAATGTGATGCAAAGAAGCCAGAAAGCCAGTGGGAATCTGGTGAGGGAACATGCGTGAAAACCAGCAACAGCAATCTCATCACTTTCTGGCAATCGTTTGTGAGCTTCCTGACCAGCTACCCCAGTATCTTTTGCTTTCTGGTTTTCCTGCTGTCATACAGTAATGGTTTTAAATGTCTCATGCTGGAGGAGATGCCAGTATCAAACTGAGAATTAAGTAAATGGTTTTGATTGGAATTGAAAAGAAAGTGTTCCCTGCTTTAAGCTAAGTTTTAATTAAGCCTAATTAAACAGTAATGTAATCGGTGGTTAGTTAATCCTGATAGATAAAAACTCAGAAGTAAGGCAAGAGGCATGTCCTCACCCAGACACGCGGCAAGGAGACGTGAAATTCCTTGCTTTGCAGATTTGCATTTGAATGACTCTTCCTGTCCCTTCGTGTGCTCTTCCCTCTGGGACTTTTTCAGAAACGTGTTTAATGCAGAACCACCAGGACACACGTGAGTTATGGGATAATAATTCCATGTCAGATACTGTGAGAGTGAAGCTTATTTTACAAGAATTCCCTTTGATGAAAGTAGGGCCCCTAATTCAAACCTGAGTGCATTTTAAGAGACATATACATGCACACAATAAAATCCAGGGAGAACAATTTGCATAGAAAAGCCAGGAAACAGCTGGGCTTACAGGCAGCTGAGGTTTTAGGGGTTGTTTTGTGGGGCAGTAGGAGTAGTCAAGCAAAAGATTTTTAAATCTAGGCTGCTTTTGAGAATTTGGCTTAATATCATGTATGTCAGAATAATTCTTACAAACACAGCTGTGTGCTGGCTCTTGCGACCAGGTAATTTTACCTAACGTTAACATTGAGGTTGTTGGATTTTGTTGTTACCAGCTCACACTAATGGTAAGAGATACTTATGTGTCTGGGTCATATATGTATGCATTTGCTCTTACTTTAAATTCTTTCCCATAGATACCATTTAGCACAATCAATGCCAACAAAATTATTTTGAAAGTAGATTAGATTAAAAATCTCATCCCATACTGAGCTTCCCATCAGCATGTGAGGCAATCCTTGGAGAATTAAAGATTTGTGTTAGTGACAGAAATGCTCGCATGTGGTTGTTCAGCCTCTTGTTGGCTGTGTTGGTTTGGTTTTTTTAAACATCTGAGGGAAATGCCTGGTCAGGCTAAATTCAGTCAGTACAGTACACTTCTGGAGTGTGATGAGTAACACCAGAGCAGGAAAAAAGTTCTTCAGAAGCGTTTTTTTGTACAAGTGTAGTTGTAAGTGTTTTATTCCAGATCATGTTGCTGGTGATTTAGGGCTTTCCTAGAAGGAGGAAAGGGCTGTTTGTGTTTGGAGGGTGTATCTGAGCATGGGCCGAACCATTCCCAAACCCCAGCTGGCTGGGATCTGCCTGGTGAGTACCTCGGGTCTGATTCTCTTGTTTGTATATAGAACCACGATACCGTTCCATGATTATTTAAGCCTGATTCTTGCTCTCATTGTAGCCAGGAGGATGCTTTCCAGTTCTGAGTCAAGGGGCAGGAGGATGGTACAGGCATATTGTGATGTCATTCTAAAGTTTCTTGATGCAAGAAAGACAAGAAGGATGAGAGGAAATGGCCTCAAATTGTACCATGGAATGTTTGGGTTGGACATTAGGAAAGGTTTCTTCACTAAAAGGATCATGAAGACCTAGAACAGGCTGTCCAGGGAAGCGATGGAGTCACCATCCCTGAAGGGGAACCATGTGTAGATGAGGTGATGAGGGAAATGGTTTAGTGGTTACCTGGCAGTGCTGTGTTAATGGTTGGTCTCAATGATCTTGAAGGTCTTTTCCAATCTAAATTATTCTATGATTCTACACTCAGGGGTTCCTGTAGCTCTCCTCCCACATCCATATGCTGGCTCTCCTCTCTGCTTGTCCTCTGGAGGACAGGCAGTGTGGAGAGGCAATGGAGCTCCTTTTCCAATTGCAATCTCCTAAATTAAAGCAAGTGAAATCGATTTGAATGTTACATTTGACTACAAGGACCTCCTGCTAATTTCTGGTTTTTTACAATTGCTTTTTCCTGGTTTTGTTTAGTTTTTTTCATCTTTATCACTTCCCTGCTGCTGAGTAAAGGAGCTACACAACAGGGGAAAGTGTGACTAACTCACTGCCTGCACAGGGGAAAGAGTGAGACTGCTTCTACACATGCTGGTGATAAATACACAGAGTAAACAGAATGGAAAAGTGGAGAAACTCAGGGGTTTTTTTGCTACTTTTTTTTTTTTTTTTTAAAGTAATGTTAAGGAATTTCTTCCAGCAAGTATAGGTTAAGGCAACTTTCATCATAAGATTTCTCACAGAAGAAGCAGTATCAGCTTAGGGTTTCTACTTCCTTCTGAAGTTCTGGTTCTTAATGTCTAAGTTGTAAGAAAGACCAAAAAAATGTTTATTCTCCTTTTTTTTTTCAGTGTCTCCTTTGGTTTGACAACAAGTTATAGAGATGCAATTCTTTCTTTCTGCTATATGTTCAGGTGCTGGGTCAGCTTGGCAAGTCATTTTTATATCAGTTGGGAGGGAAAAGATTTAATCAATGGGAAGAAGAAAGAGGGATTCACTCAGGCATAAGTCCTGAAACCAGTTTTAACTCTGTTTGAAATGGAGTAGATTCCAGTTGACAGTGTCCCTTTAATTAAGCAATGCAATGCTGTTGATTTAAAGCCTACTGAGATCAATGGAAAGATGCCATGGACTGTGGAGGGATCTGGAGCAGGTCCAGTCTCCTTTTGTGGTATAGAAATGATGCTTCAACAATTTAAGAGCCTGGGGAAGCTGAATGAAGAGTACATTGAGTGACCTGCTCACACGTGAGGTCAGCAGCAGGGAAGAAATACAGGTTTGAGCTTAGCCCTCACTGACTTGGATGCTAATGAACAGCCACGTTTTCCCTTCACCAAGTGTTACAGCAGATCTACTTTCATATTTTTCCTCCAAGCATCTCAGCGCAGCTTTGGAAAGGAAAGGGAAATCTATTTTGCCTGTAAATACAGTGTTGAGACGTTTGTTTAATGTCTTTATTTACTTTGAAAGTTAGTCCTGTACTAATGAATTTACAAAACCTACATTATCCATAAAACTGTCACTGGTGCCAAACTTAGTAATAACTCAGGTAACTTATTTAAACCACCGGTGAGTTTACTCTCTCCTTGAGTTGATAAATTGTACAGCCTCATTTGGTGGGAATCAGCAGTTTTATGTGGCAATTAATTTTAATGGCAATAGGGAGCCAAAGGACTGGGGGTTTACCCTTGGTTTTCTGCACATCTACAGGAACATCCCAGTGTTTGACATGCAGGTTGCAGTCCTGGGAAGCGCGGAGGAGGATATCTCTTTGCAGGCTTTATGGCTATGTTGTTCCATCTCACAATCCGGTCTTATAGTTAAATTATTTTGGGTGTTTCTTATCTTTAAAAATATATGTCAGAAGAGCAGCAGATGGCAAAAAAAGCATCTGTCTTCAGGATCTGTCTCAGTTTACCCTTTCTCTTCTGCATGAACTTGCTACTTGCCTTTTTTATTGTATAAGTCACTGCTGTCAGGTATGATGCCAAAATCATGAACTTGGAGCCAGAGAGGAGGAGATAAGTGTTTCTGAAATTCATCTGATTGTTTGTATTCCTCTTTCTGGTCTCTGATACTCAGCATAGGAAGGTTCCATTTGTGCAGCTGACCACAAGGCTATAATTCTGTAGGATCTGATCTGGGAACAAAAAATGCCTTAATTCTAACATTAGCTCCTGCTACCAGATTTACATAGTGGTAGCAGGTGATTTTGCTTCATAATGTATGCCTGTTACAGTGACTGCTTTCCTGGCAGTGTACAAAGAGCAGCGTAATTCCCCTAAAGCTAAAATTTGCCTTGTAGCAATAAAAAATACCAAGGGAGGTAATTTGAAGGGGATTTATTTATGATGTGCTGTTAAGTAACATCCACGTTTTGGTTTCTGCTGTTTGTGAAGAAAGTTGGGCTGCGGGGTGGGTTTAGGTGTTGTTGGGGCAAGACCCCATGAACGTCATTGAACCTCTCGGGTAAATGAGGGTTTTCTTCTGAGGTATCGACATAGAGGTCTGTAAGGTAAGCCCAGGACCATGAAGGATGACCAAGGATGGTGCACATAGCTCCTAACCTTTGTATTTTAGGAGCACATACCTCCTGACCTTTGTATTTCAGGTGTTGGACTCCTATGGATGACCTAGTGTGAGGTGTCCCCACCCATGGCAGGGGGGTTGGAACTAGATGATCCTCGAGATTCCTTCCAGCCCTAACAATTCCATGATTCTGTGACCTTGGGGGCATTGGTGGCTCCATGAGCACTGGTGACTGGTGTCTATAAGTGGGTCTGTGTTTTGAGCATGATTTGTGTTACAGCTGTGTTGGTTCACAAAGTGAGGTGATGTCCCCAAAATGCAGTTCGGGGAAGTTCTGAAAGAGGTCACGAGCCTGACAGAAATTTCATTTCGTCCAATATTTATTCTGCTGTTTGGGGTTGTGTGGAGTTACTGGTCTGTTAAATGAGGTCACAGCCAGAAGAGGAAGTTTGGGAGCTGCTGCTTTAGAGCTTGGGTTGAAATTAATTATTTGTATACCTTGGAGGGTTGTATTGGTTTTTAAACAAGACAGCTGGGTTAGAAAAACAGTCCAAATTCATTGTGAAACGTGTTGTGTGATGGCCAGCTCTTGAACTTTGGTGAGCTACCAACCAGAAATTTCAAATTGGCTGCTTAAAACTCGCCATGTACTCACCCAGAGATTCTATCGTGTTATTTCCAAAAAAATCCCAGTGGCTCCAAATGCTCCAGATCCATGGAGGAGTTAATTTGTAGCTGCAATTGGAGAAGTTAGTCTTGTGTAGCTATGTAGCTTGCATTATATACACAGGTATTATTTAGACAGCAGAAATATGGATGTGGAAAGGAAGGCTGGTGTGGCTGAAACTGGCTTGAGCTAAAAAAAAAAAAAAAAACAGCCTAGCCAGTATAGAACTGTATGTGAAAATACAGAACCAAAAGCGTCAGCTTTAGTGCTTCAAAGGAAAAATATTCTCTTAAGTTTTCTAGGATTAAAATGCCTATAAAGTAGTAACTTTTCAAACACAGCAATTCAAAATGCCAACAGCTCTCAGTCTGCAAAGAGAAAAACCTACAGCAGAATTACTGTGGTTTTGTGCACAGAACCTGTGGGCTGTCTGGAAAACAAAACCAGATAAAGCAGCAGGCCCAGGTGCTTGCAAGGGGAATTTCTCTAGAGGACCTTCTCTGATAGCTCCTTCACCACCCGTTGCCTCTGATTTCTACCAGTACCTTCTCTGATCGCCTTACTGTCGTCTTTGCTCTTCTGATTCACCTTTGCACAGAGGATTATTTTTGAGGTGAATGTTTACATGCAGGCCATGTTCATACGAATGAGTCATTTATGTATTCTTTTGAGTCACGAAGTGCTGACTCTGGACATTTATTTGTTTTTCTACTTGTCGCTTCCTTCTTTAAAAGGCCACAAAAATATTTCAAGGTGTTCTACTTAGGTTCAAATTGCTAATTAATTTCCACATTGCTGTGCTTTTGGTCAGAGTAGGCGGCACAGCCCTCCCTCATTATCTGTGCGGAAGGGATGCTTCACTGGCAGCTGTCAGTTACTAGTGCTCCTCCAGTTTCAAACTCAGTACTTGCTGGGGAAATTTCTCTTCACCTCATTATTTTACTTCAACTTGGGAGTTTACTGTTGTATATTCTAAGCTCCAAGGAGAGGGAGAAAAAGAAGTCAGGAAAGGAAAGTAGGGTTTCGGTATGCTTCCTGCATCTTGGGGAGCTGTGCTCTGTGTTAGGTGCTGATAAGAAGGTCTTTAAACCCACAGGTTTTTAAACCTGGTCCGTGGTTAGGCACCAGGGAAAATAGATGCCTTTTCTGTCTCCAAAGCAGTTGTTCCCTGGCAAAGCCTGTGCTGTTTTGGAGCAGACTATGCCATTACCATTTGGCTCTAGGCAAGTATTTCTGACATGATTATTTAGAGCAGCTCCTGGACCACCAGCCTCTTGCCCTCATGCAGAGTACAGGCTCTGAGGATTAACAAGCAGTGGGCTCTGCTCTCCAGCACAGCTGTGGGCTTCCACATTCCTGCAACCATCACTCCAGCAAGCCAAGCAGGACACTGCCATGCTGATGCAGATTAGACGACTAAAATGAAATGTCGGATGCATCAGAAAATTTGAGTGGGCTCCTTCAGCTGTTTACCTCCACCTTGTTGAGAATGGTGGAGCAATGCAAGGTGTCGTTCATCATGTTAGATGCAGTAGAGATGTGTATGCCCAGACAGATCCCAGGCAGCTGCAGAGATAGAGATGTACTTGTTCTGTTAGGCAGCATGTCTGTGTGTGTATGTAGTGCTGCTGGCCAAACTTTGATTAAAACCACTTCATCCCTCGCTCTCCTCAACCTACAAAGCATGTTTTGATTAAGAAAGACTTGTGACCATCCCATGCTTTATCAGATGCACACTCCTGGTTGACAGGAAGGAAAACATTCATAGCTTGGTTCTCATGCAGGGAACGAACTGTGGATTCACCTGGTGCTGCATGCAGGGCCATGGTGGAGAGGTGGAGGTACAAGGCTTTCCCAAAGCTCCACAATAGAGCCTTGCCAGAAGCAAACCCCTTCAGCAGCTGCTGTAGCTGACTGTGGTGATGATGGCTGGATGCTCCAGAGACAGCTTATCACTGCACAGGCTCCATCCAGCCTGCAAGACACGATGGAACTTATGGCTACCATCTTTGTATGTGGTTGGTTCTCTGTGGTTTGAAATGCTGAAGCTTCCTCATTCCTCTCTCCTCCTCTCTCCAGTTTCACAACCTACTCATGAGCTGTGAATTTTTAGGTAGTCAAAGAAATCATCTGTTTCACAGGTTCCTTGGGTGGCACTGTGCAAAAATCATGGGTGCAGGTGGTTATGTTCAGAAGTCACAGGTCCTGCACACTTGCAATTTGGTCCACATTCCCAATGATAGTTTATAAATCCCAACCCGTGAGACCATTCTTCCCTGCTAGTACTTAAGATGGTGTCTACAAGTGTTGGCAGACACGGCACCAACTCCACTGCAGGCTGCCCCAAAGCGGTGATTATATTTTCCTGCTTCCTAGCAACTTTGTGTGCTGGTTCAATTACAAAGGACTTGGAAAAAACGCGCTCCATCTGGTTTTCCAACCCCAGATGCGACCACCCCAAAGAGTGATCTAATTCTTCTGTATTTAGACTTGAAAACTTCTCACCAGTTGGTGGTGTGGGAAATCAAATAAGAGTCCTTAGGAGCAATAAGATCCACATGCTGGCCTCATTGCACACAGAGCTAGACTGCTGCTCCTACTCTAGTGCATGTGCAGTGCTGCTGTCAAAGGCACATTGTTAGGCCTGGGGAAAACCCACAAATCTTAATTTGAGAAATAATTTAATGTGGTCCAATAATTAGCTCTTCATGATAGGGGCCCCTTAGTGTCTGGTGTGGTGGAAAAATTAGGCAGGCAGGCAGGACTTGTGGGCAGGCTTGTCGACCAAAGTTTCTGGAAGGGGATAGTATCTCTACCTGCTTTTCAGTATGGCCACTTCAGTCTGCATTAGATCATCTGGGAGTGTTGTTCTTGTTTTAATGTTGGTTTTTAAATTAAAACTCAAAAAAGCTGCTGGTTTCCACCTCTGAGGACTCAATCAGGAGGGCAGAGTGTGTTGTGGGAAAGGAGAGACAGAGCCCAAAATGGGGAATTAATCTTGATAGTAAACTGAAGCACAACATTTTTCACCTCATCTGTTCTACCATCCTGTAATTTGTTGGTTGTGAACATTTTATTCACATGAAATGCTCTTCACCAGAGCCTTATCATTTTAAGGTAGTCCTTAGGTGTCCACACTGGCTCATCCTGCTTTTCTGTGTGCAAGGAGCCAGTGAGGGGAAGTTTGAAACCACTTTGCTATGCACTTAAAACCAGCCTGAGTTTTTATCAAGGAGGTACCAGCCTGAAATATTCCCTTCACTGATTCGAACCAGCCCTGATTTCAGTGTTTTGTGTCAGGGTTTCCTGTGGGAGCCCCTGTGCCGCTGACAGGAAGTGTGGCCAGGCCGGCTGCCATCGACTCCCTGGGCCCAGCACTGCTGATGGTCGGGGAGCTGTGCCAGTCTGCTGCCGTAGGGCAGCCAGGGAGGTGAGCCTCGCTGTCCCAAAAAAAAAACCTCCAAACCCATAAAAAGTCACGACCCCTTGGGACCTGTGTTTTGTCAACAAATGAAGCAGGTGCTATTTTAAGCTGCTATGTACCTAACACTTCCTGTTTTTCAGAAGAAACTTCTTGGTTTTTTCGCTTTTATGTTGACGGATTTATTTTAACGGCTTGTTCCTGAGGCGGCATGAAGGATTTTCCCCCCCTCCCATGAAGCATGTGAGGTGGTGGCCTGCACAGGGCTGGTGGGAGGGTCCCCAAGGGGAAGGTCACCATCAGCCCTCTCCCAGGGATCACTCTGGGCATTCCTGGGTGCACCAAGAGGCCTTAAAGGTGGGCAACCAGTGGGACTACTGATGTGGGGCTTTTGTAGCTTGGTGAAGGCTGCTAAGTTAAGCCATGTGTGGTTCTCTTTCGAGGAGTGGTGGCTTAACCAATAAGGACACAGTGAATAGCATTCATTTCCTGCTGACCTTTTAACATGAACAGATGTTTTCCCTTACAAGTACCGTAGGCCACTTCAGTCCCTGACCTCATCAAGTGGGCTGCTGCCATTTTCATACTCAGCAGTCAATAAAACTGAATTTTTAACCTGTTCTGCTGAGACCTGCCTGAGGAAGTGGGTCTCCTGCCTTGGTCAGGACCCATGTTTAATGTTCCTGACTTTCTTTTCTCTGGATGGACCAACCACTTCCTCCTCATTTTAGTCCTCTGTGGAGGATGGCAGATGTTTCCTCCGATGGGCTCTATGAGGCAGCCAGGGGGAAATGAGTTTGTCTTTATAATATTTTCCCTAGCAGTCCTTGAACAAGTCGGACTTGCAACCCCATGGCTGAAGTAGTAAGTCTGTCACACTTACCCTGTTTGTAGTGGTTGAGCAGAATGAAAAGAGTCACCTACAAGCTCAAAAAGTAAATGGCTTTCATCAGTATGGTTCCTCTTCAGAGCATACTGCTGGCACCTGCTGGTGCTTCCTTCTCTGTTGCTTCTTGGGTCTTGGTCTTGCCTTGAGAAGCAACAAAAAAGCCTTTAACCTGATATTCATCCCTGTAAGTATATTGCCAAGCAGTTTGTTGAGATGTCCCCTTTACCCACAGCACCTGGCAGCAGGATGAGCAGCAAGCAGAGGAGAAGAAATGGATGTTCCTGAGTGGTCACTTCTGTTTCTGGGTCTGTTGAGGTGAATGGAAATGGTGCTTCTGCTCCAGCAATGCACATCCCCAATAAAGCACTGGCTGGATAGGAGGGCCCAGAGAGTGGTGGCCAATGGAGTTAAATACAGTTAGCAGCTGGTCACTAGTAGTGTTCCTCAGGGATCTATGTTGGGACCACTTCTTTTTAACATCTTCATTGACAGCCTTGATTCAGGCATAGGGAGTGTCATCAGTAAATTTGCAGATGACACCAAGTTAGGAGGCAGTGTTGATTTGAATGAGCATAGAGGGGCTCTTCAGAGGGGCTTGGATAGGCTAGATTAATGGGCCAACATTAATGGGATGAGTTTCAACAAGGCCAAATGCTAGGTCCTGCATTTGAGTCACAACAATGCCAAGCAATGCTACAACCTTGGGGCAGTGTGGCTGGAGAGCTGCCTGCCAGAAAGGGATCTGGGGGTTGCAGTAGACAGGCAGCTGAATATGGGCCAGCAGTGTGCTTAGGTGGCCAAGAAGGCAAATGGCATCCTGGCTTGTATTAAAAAATGCTGTGACCAGCAGGAGTAGGGAGGTGATTATCCCCTTGGACTCGGCTTTGGTGAGGCCACACCTTGAGTATTGTGTTCAGTTTTGGGCACCACAATACAAGAGAGATGTGGAGGTGCTGGAGCAGGTCCAGAGGAGCGCAACAAAGCTGGTGAAGGGCCTAGAGAATAAATCTTATGAGGAGCGACTGAGGGAGGTGGGGCTGTTTAGTTTGAAAAAGAGGAGGCTGAGGGGAGACCTCATTGCTGTCTACAACTACATGAAGAGACATGGTGGTGAGGCTGGTGCTGGTCTCTTCTCACAGGTAATTCGAGACAGAACAAGGAGAAATGACCTCAAGCTGAGATTGGGTAGGCTTAGATTAGACATTAGGAAAAAGTTTTTCACGGAGAGAGTGGTCAGACACTGGAATGAGCTGCCCAGGGGTTTGAGTCACCAACCCTGGATGTGTTTAAGGATCTTTTGGATGGAGTGCTTAGGGATATGGTTTAAGGTGAATCTTGTAGAGTAGGGTTGTAGGTTGGATTTGGTGATACTGAGGGTCTTTTGCAACCTGGATGTTTCCATGATTTTGTGATCCTCTGTTGGCCTCTCAGTTCATCTTGCAAGTTACCTGCTAACATCTTCCCGAGCATGGTGGTCGTGGTTACATCTCATATAGCCCTGTCTGAGAGGTAGGAGCCTACCTGCTTTGTATATTGGTTTTTATTCAACAGTGTAATTAGGCAATGTTGGGCGCCAGAAAGATGAAACCTTTGAGCCTGAAGTGTAAGAAGACCTGCAGTTGGGCACCTTCTGTAAGCATACTAGGCCTTCAGCTTGCCGGTGGCTTGATTTGAGCATGTATCCATTTGTTCACCAAGCTATTCTGAATTTTAAGGTCACCATGGTAAGAGGGATGTCATATCTACAGCAGTGCACCACTTGTAGGGACCTTGAGCAAGGAGGCAGCTTCTTTGGCTCTACCTGAAAGCAAGGAGCATTCACAAAGCATGCTTGTAACATGACCCCTGTGAGAAGAATTGTTTAACAAATAGCCAGATAATCTAGTTTGCCTTTTCCGCAGTGTTTTAATTTGCTCTGCGCTGGCAGTTGGCCTTTCCCAGGTTTAACCTCCCACAGAAGATTTTATCTTGCGAGTCTGTCGAGATGGCTGTTGGTTGTGAAAAACATCACTGATTTACCAAGTGGATTACTGGGCAAAATTGATTTTACTTGGTGCATTCATATGATGAAAAGCAACATAATAGTGTCTGCTTTGCTTCCACACCGAGTGAGGAGGAAGTGCCCCAACTCGCACAGAGACCCTATGCAAGTCTGAGAGGCAACCAGGTATTTTGGACCAGTGTAATTCTGACGGCTTCATTTTGGCTGACTGAATGGGATCTACAGAAATGCCTTAGGTATACATGGTGTTGTGTATTTTCTAGCTGTTTTGACTTAAGTGTTAAACATTCCCCATGAGCAATGAGTGTGGAGACCTTCCCTGTGCTCCTTGTGGCTTCTTTGGTTGATCTATGGTGTTTTCCCTCCTTTTTGTCAAAGTGTCCTCTGTTCCAGAGATAATGCAATTGCTATGCAGTGCTGTGCAAATACTCTTCTGTATTTGTATCTCTTTTCTATTTAATTACACTGTATAAATGTCCTCAGTAAATTTGATAAGTTGGGTGAAGGATATTGATTTTCAAGTCCCTCTCGTGCAGGGCTCTTGTGTAGTAGTGGCAACCGTTCACTGGGCCCATTTCCTGAGGAGGTTTTCAAGGTTCAACATTTAAGCAGCAATGGGATAACAAAGAAATTTCTTTCTCTACACTCCCAGTTGAGGTGCTGATTGCAGGGTTTAAGGCCATAAAGAAAATATTAGTGTTGGGGCTTTTTTTTTTTCCAAAACCTTATACTCTTGTCATCTGCAAAAGCAGGTGGGAAGGGAAGTTGAAATTTACAATAGACACATTGCTTTTGTTCCTTCAAATAAAGCCTGCTGCCAGCTTGGGGAAGAAATGTGAGGGATGCTCCAAGAGTTGGATGAGGTCCTGAGGCAGCAGTGGGGGGACGCTGCTCTTGCAGCTGGGCAAAACCCCACGGCTGCTGGTGGGACAAGACAAGCAGAAATGGGCATGTGGGGAGGCAGGAAGGAGGAGAGGGAATTTGCAGGGTAAACCAGGAGAACTGACAGTCTATTTTTAACTGCAGTTTTGAATGTGAAGTGTCACCGATGTTAAAAAAAGCTCCTGGTAAGTGGTGGGGAAGATGTACACGATAGTGGAAAGCCAGCTGCAGCTTTTTGAACTGGTCGCTGGTGTTTATGAGGAGGCTATGAGCACTTGGCTACTGTTAGTGTTTTAATTTCCCTCCCTCAGCCTGAGGTCTCCTCACACAAGGGGCTTGCTTTAAACCACTTAGCTTTCAGCCTGTTAAGATTATTTTTGTTCTTCAAGAGGAAAGGAAAGGGAGAAATTTAGATATTTGTGCACTTTCCTATTCCTCTCACTTTCCCTATGTTCTCTTGGAATATAAAATATTTTCCTTCTTTTTTTGGTTGTTTGGTTGGGTTTTTTGGGGTGGATTTTTTGTTTGTTTGTTTGTTTGTTTGTTTAATGCTGAAAATTGGACACTGATCTGTTTTTCTGGTTAACTTCCATGTATTTCTCATGTAGGATTTTAGCCTTGATCTGTAATGCAGGCCTGTGGCTGTTCTCACTAAAAGTTTGGTACCACCAGGGCTTTCATTATAAATTCTTATTATCAGTAGCAAATTGCTTTCTGCAAATGTCACTTATCAGTTTGAGTGACTAGGGGAAGTGTCCCCACCCCACCGAGCCTCACACCTCTCAGCCATCCCCCACACACAGAGCTCCCCAGGATTTGGGAACCTGGATATTCGGTGCGTTTGCCTCCTCGCTGCATTAAGGCAGGAGGCTGGAACCATTGCAGTCTATCGTGTCAGTGATCCGTGGGATAATGCATCCCCAAGAAGCGGCTCTTTCTGTCTATTGTGCCACCGATCTGTGCATTAAAGGGACCCCGAGTAGGTGTTGCGACAATAAACCATAACAGCTCTATAGGAGCCGTCACAGTTCGTTGCATCAATAATCTGTGTATTAAGGCGTCCTGAGCAGGCTACGGCACACAATGGACTGTTATGGCTCCAGATGAGCCTGTATAAATTTAGGTCAATAACCTGAGTGTTGTTAAATACCAAATAGCCTTGCTACAGTGCTCTGGCAAAGCTGAGAATAAAGATGTGTAGATTACGCAAACCTACGGTGATTGCAGAGGATACTCGAACTTACCACAAAAGGTTAGCGGCAGGTGAATTATTTCATCTTATTTATTACTGTTATCTAAACCTCTCTCTGCTCACCTGGCTCCTTCCCTCTCCTTTCACTCCTTTGGAAATTAAACTATGTGAGCAGCGAAGGTGAGGTGTGGAAGGAGAGATAAGGGTGGAGGACGTGAGGAGCAAGGAAGAGGCAGCGTGTCGCCATTGGGGTGTCCCAGAGCTGCCCCATGTCCCAGCCAGCTCTTTCCCATGGGACTTCACAGAAACTTTCACATATTTCCATTTTGCCTGTGCTTGTGCCTGACCCTGACAAACTCAGTATTGTCTGCAGCACGGGTTTTGCATGAGGGGAACCTGAAGGTCAGGAGGGTTCCCTGGGGCTCCCCAAATTCTTGCTTACTCCAAAACCCTCTCTCTGTCTTCCTCACTGGCCCATTTCATGATCCAAGCCCTCCTTGGTCCTTGATACCCCAACACCTGGCCGGGCTCTTTTCCTCTCCACCATTCTTAGCATCCTGCCCTTTCCGTCATTCCTCATTTCCCTCAGACAAGGCCCTTTTGTAGGTAGGTGGTGGGGAGAGGAATGCCTTCAGCACAGGATGGAGAAACCAGTTTGTATTGTGGGTGTACGCCTGAATGGAGACGTAGCCTTGAACTCTTGAACTCTTTTTTTTTTTTTTTTTTAGAGTAAAGCTTCTCTGTGCTGTAAGCAAACAGGACTCACTCCAATGGAAAGAGATTGTGTAGATTGTGTAGTGGGAACAGCTCTCAGATCACAAGAAATGGGGTTTTCTGCATTTCCATTCTTAGGCTTTCTGTCTGAGATTTCTCCAGCAGTAGCTGGGCAGCAGAAGATGAATTAGCTGAGGTATTACACGTTTCCCCCTTCAGAGACTTGTTGGAACATATTTTCTTCAGTGATAGTAATAAGTGTTACAAACAAAACACAGTTTTCAAACCCTTTAAATATTCCTTTACACAGAGCATCATCTACATTAAAATAAGCCCTACGTTAAGCAACATGAGTAGCTTCAGGCTATTTCATGTTGCTAAATAAGTCAATGCAGATGAGGACTTTTTATGTAAGAGTGACTTGTAAATATAAGGGTTAAGATAAGGGCAAATTATAACAGAGATTTCCTGGAGATAGAAGAGTATCGCTGCTCCTTTTCACTGTTCCCAGTACAGACAGGCTCTGGGAGATTTGATGGGGAAAAAAAGAGCTTGAGATATCTGTGATACATTGAGTGACTCAGGAAGTTTGTTCTGTGCAGAGAATTTCAGCGTGCTAGTGGGAAGCTGAGTCTCCTTATCTGCTGGACTATGGTGCAGCTGGTGCATGAGGAGCTTCATCTCTGCACTTCAGTTGAGCTAGGTCCATCCTGAGTGAATGGTGGCGTCTCCTGCCAGACAGTGCTTACAGTTACTTGTCTGGCCCTCAACTGGGACATGAAGGTGTGGGCTGGTCTACACCACTGTGATCTTTCCTGGAACATGAACATGTGTCCCCTGAGGAACTGGGCTGAGAACAGCAAGGTACCTTCCACCATACATAGCCATTGCTCTACAGCAGTGTTTGGTTGCAGTAAGACAGGGTCCAAGGAGAAAGTCTTGTGTTGCTGCTCATCACTAGACCCACTTGGGTCTTCAAGTAAGTTGTTTGATCCTGATTATGGAAGAATTAGAAACCATGAGTGAAGGATACTACTCTCGACTTGGAGATACCTCAGTTGCACATCCTGTAAGTCTGTAGGTGGTCTGTGCTGGCTGGGATGAGGTTGCTCTCATGTTCTTGTCTCATATCAACTTGCTGATGCAGCAGCACCTCGTTACAACACAGCATATGAGGTGGGTGCTGCTGTGGGAGTGGGTCCCTTCATGGACAGACTGCCAGGAGCAGAGGAAGGAAGCTCTTTACTCCATGAGTATTCCAATGCGTTTGCTTGTAAGGATGCACCCAACTAGTTGCTTCCTCTGTTATTTCAGAGGGATTCAGAGCCAAGGACTTGCAAGAGTCACAAAGACAGGTGGTCTTGTTGTTAGTGTTGGTCCTTTGGCTTGGGTACCTGCAGGAGAGGGTAGATATCCAGAGTCCTTTTGGTAGTCATTGTGTTGCTGCACTTGCTGCTTTGGACTTTTGGTTAGGGTGGAATCCAGGAGTGACTTGTGAGTATTGTGCAACTGTATGCTACATACAGATGTTTAATCAAATCCCACAAGGCAGGAGCTGCTATGGTGAGCTGTGAAAAGTGCAGCCACTAACCCTGTCAGACCTGCACTTTCAAATGGAGACTGATGAGGGAAGTGGGCTCGGTGGATCATCAGAACAGAATCATGGCAATGGGAGAAACATGAGGCTTTACTGAGGGGCGCGGGGTGCATATGTGGCAGGAACAGGGCACAAAGATTGAGAGGATGTGGCTCTTAGCCACATGAAGGTTTTGGCATGCAGCTTGTGCTCAGGAAGTTTGGCTACCCTGATTGCAAACATACGTATATTTGGAGATGTATAGTGAGATATCTGTCTCTCTCCTAATTTGATTTGCATTTAGATGGAGAGAGGAAAACCACTGAAGCAGGGAAGTGGGTGGCTTTGTGTGGTTTCCTAGCCAGCAAAAGCTGAAAACAGTTTCAAGTTCACATTTAGTAGTACAGTAGTAACTAGAAGAAGACATCTGAAGGTAAGTGGCTGTGTCCTACCTCTTGGCAACAAGGAAGCTGGAATTGCCTTTGTTCAGATCTGGAAATGTATGAGCTCTGTCCTCTAGCTCCAAGCACACGTAGTGATGCCATGGCACAATTTACAGCTTTATTTTAACTTAAAATATAAACTGTGGTTTGCCAGAGTAAAAAGTGTGAAATTTGCTGCGCTGGAGTTAGGGAGGGTGGAAGAAGGAACTGAACAAAACCAAACCTTGGAAGCAACACTAGCTCCACACCAGAGCGTTTGTTTTACCATGAATTTTTTTCACAGCAATTTCATCTTCTTTTCCTCTTGTCCTTGCTCCTGCTTGCCCACCTATATACAACATATGGAAAGGTTGAAAAGTGGCAATTAGTAAATGAGAGTAGACAGAAATTGTTCTCCAGCAGCTCCAGATGGAAGTTAGTGATGCTGTTTGCAAGCTGTGTGCCGGTGCTTCACTCTGCAGTATAAAATGCCCTCTAATGGCCAAGGAACTGCATAACTCGTCTAAGAAACCTGCAAATAGTCATTTTTCTTGGGGTTTCTAATTTCACTGTGCTGATATGGGTATAGGAACAGGTAACGGCTTGAGTAGAGGAGAGCTTTTGGTTATACACGTGTGCAAAGAGCCAAAGTTCACCTTCACTTCTTTGAAAGTCTTTGTGATTAGTAAAAATACATAACAAACAATTTAAAGTAGTCTGGTAAAAGATAGGTTGTAATTTTATTCTTCAGTATGGCAGGGACCTTTGGAGACTTTAGGATTGTTTAGATGCCATTTCCTCTCGTTTTATCTGAAAAGTTAAAGGTGGTTTCCCTAACCGTTTTGTGCTGTGGCAGTATCAATGTGCATGTTATCAGCGTCATATACAAGATAAGAAAGGCTGAAGGAGGCCCGTGATTAATTAGCAGATGGATTAGGTGCTCTCGAAGCTAAGGGGGTAATTTGGGTTCAGCTCCTGGTTATTGTTATGCTCACCACCAGGCTTCTGAAGGCTGTCAGTGCAGGGTAAGCAGAGCATCGACCAGCTTCACTTCTGATGGCAGAAAGAGAGATGACAGTTATTTTCTTTAAGGCAATTTCCTGGCTGTCTGTTTGGTTTTGGGTTGCTTGTTTGTATTTTAGACTTGGCAATGAAAGTAGTGCCACTTCTAGTATTTCCTAGTCTAACTTGAAAACTCATAGAGGATCTGTGGAGGGTTGTGACTACCTGACAAAGGAACATGCCTGGATCTTCCTTTCTCAAAGCCAAGAACCAGTCACAAATGTCCTGGAAAGTGTTGAAAAGTAAATAAGGAACAAATCCCAGGGTATCTCATCTCAATCACTTCTCTCTTGTTCTGTGGCTGTTGAGGCAACTTGAATGTTATCATTTCAGTAGGTCTTGATAACATCTTTCTGACTACTGAGAACCCAATCTGGAGTGGAGTTTGCAACCTGAAACATGATTCCTAAAGACACTTCTAGATAAAATCCAGATCCAAACAAAAACCTGTCTCATTCTTTTTGCATCATTAAGATGGAAAGAAAGGAAAATGCTACAAACCCATATGGGATTTTTTTTCCCTTTAAAGTGTATAGAGTTATATATAATTCCAATTCTTCTTTTATTGAGTCAACAAGTAGCTTTGATGGAGTAGAACTAGTGTGACATACCATGAAATTCAAATGCTAAAAGGAATGCAGGATCAGGCCCTCCACGCCATCTTTGCAGCCTTGTGATTTTAGCACAGTCTGTATCTTGTTGCATAATGTTTTAAGATGTGGTCTGCATCATTATGTAGTGTGTTTTATTTAGCAGCAGATGTGCAGGCTCATATGCCGTTATGGTACATTTTGTTCACTCATGTAATATCAAGTTCCTCGGAATTGTTACCAGTTCTTCAGTGCAAGACTCCTACAGCATGTTATTCTTCTCTGTATGGTGAAGAGCAGAAGAGCTCTTTTATTTGCCATCAGCAGGTGCTAACGTGGGAGTGCTGGCTCTCCGTGAAACACGCTTAACCTGCTGCGTTGCTGCCTTTTCTTACCAGGTAGGCAGTGGAGGGACAAGGTTGTGATCGTTAGGTTTCTGGGCAGAAAAAAAGCAAATCGCCTAGAGAAAGAATGCTTATTGCCACCCACGGTGCCACCCAGGCATTCCCACGGAGAGGGCCTTAATGCAAAACATCGCTGAACGCTCTGCGGCAGCAAAATCATACTAATAACTAGGCAAAGCATTCAGCCTAATGAACAATGGTTTTGTAGCAAGAGTCCTGCCCTCACCGTTTTGAGGGTGCTGACAGCCTGTGGAGGAGATGTAGGCTTCTGGGAGCCTGGCAATGAGATGTGGTTTGCAGCCAAGGTAGTTCTCACAAAAACTGGGGAAAAGCATTTGCTGATTTTTTTGTAGCATCCTATTCCCATGCAATGACCAAGAGTGTTTAATGGAGTGGGAGAAGTTTGAAGCCTGGCCACACACAAACTGTGTGATTCCTCTTCCCAAATGTGAGGGTTTACATCCCTCAGGCACTGGGCGGGGGGGCGGGAAATCACATTGGCTAATGAAAATCTGTTTGTTCTCACCACTCATATAAATGTTTAATCCACTTTTGGTTCCTGCTGGGCTATCAAGCTTAATGGTGTCTTGACACTATGAGTTCTCCATGTTGCTTTATTGTGCTTTAAAAGAAAATGTCCCAAAAAAAAACGGATCTCAGGAAGGATTGTGCTCTCTGGTCTCTTCCCTTCCATGTGGTTCCCCTCCTCCCCTGCGATCGTGCCAGGGCTTTAGAGGGAGGAGAAAGTGATGGGAGCTGTACAGGGGCACCGCACTTAAAGGATGTGCCGCTGGCAAAGGGAAGAAGGATGACACAGCGTTCACAAAGTGCTCCTCCTGCTTTGTACCATCTCCTTTGTCCGCTTTCCTCCCCTGTCATTATCTCTGTGTGTCTCCTGCTTTCTTATCTCTGCATTGCCTTTCTTATGCTGAACTCTGCTTCTCAGCCCCTCCTGCCCTCCCCGTGGCAGCTGCCGACGGCTGAAATGATCAGCTCTGGAAATGGCCAGCTAGTTCAGAGCACCCAGTGATGGTTCAGTGGGGCTGAAACAGTTGTGGCTGTGAGTATGCTTGCACATACTGATCCGCCAAGAGAATCACAGAATGGCTTAGAAGAGACTTTTAAAGGTAGTCTTAGTCTAGAGCCAGCAAGAATATCTTCAACTATATCAGTTTGCTCAGAGCCCCATCCAACCTGTCCTGGAATGGTTTCAGGACTCTCTGGGCAACATGGGCCAGTATCTTACCACCTTCACTCTAAAAAAATGTCTTCTTTAATCTAGTCAAAACCTCCCCTCTCTTAGTTTAAAACTGTCACCCATCCTTCTGTCACAACGGGCCCTGCTAAAAAGTCTGTCCCCTTCTGTCTTAGAGGGAGGTCACAGTAAGCTGTCTCCAGAGACTTCTCCAGGCTGAACAACCCCAACTTTCTCAGCCTGTCCTAACAGCAGAGGCATTAGTGGCTTCTGGTCATTTTTGTGCCCTCCTGGGGACCTGCTCCAGCTCCAAACCTGGAAGCAGTATTGCAGGTGAGGTCTCACCAAAGAGGACTTGCGTCCTGCAGTACCATTAAGTACAAAACCTTGTCTAGGAACCTCTCCCAAAGGCCTAGAAAATGTCTGGTGGCATCATCAAAATATTTGGACTGAATTTTCCTCAGTTAAACAGGAGTTGTAAATGTGGAAATCCAGTTTAGATGTGAGGAAGGATGAAATTTTTTCTTTCCTCCTTGGCAACAGGAGCTTTCACAGTTTCGGGAGCTAGGAGTTTTCTGCAGTGGGGAATGTCCACTTTCTCGATGCCATATTTTGTAAAGGGTAAAAAATAGAGTAGAAATTGTGAGTAACAGGTTCCTGACTCTACTAAGGGTCTGGGAGTGTGTGCATGCATTTTTTTGTTTGTTTAGAAAGATGCTTTCATTTGAAGTTAAAGAGAAGTCCTGCTTAACATATGACCATGTATTCATGGCAGAAGTGCTGCATTCATACCACTTCTTCATTCACACCTCAGAAGGCAGCAGTCAGGATTTTACTGCTTCCTAGTCTGTGATCTGTATTTTGGGCAGGACTTACAGATCTGATTTCATGATCCTTACCAAAGCTCACGATGGTACAGTGGGGCTGTAGGCTTGCACCAACTTTAGTTTGTCCCAGAACAGGATGTAGGGAACACCACTGTGCTTTCCTGGGGCTGTGCAAAGAGAGGGGACGTGAGGGTTTGGTCTGGAGCACTAGGAACAGGGGCTTTTAGTCACCTGCTTGATGCCACCACAGTTTGGTGGCATTGCCTGTGATGAATGGGCTAAAAGAGACATTCCCTGTATTTGTGCTATTGTGCTATCTATGTGGCCATGAATAGATGATAAAACAGTGGTAGCTGAAAAGACAATACATTCTTTGTAAAGCCACTTTTCTCATGTTTTTGACTAACAACCCATTTACTTTTGGAAAATAACCTTTTCTCATTTTCCATCGGAAGCGGGAAAAATAACCCCAACGCAGCTTTCTCTGCTCTCATTTTATGGCTCGTGGGTCACAGTGTTCAACAAGCGGTGTTAAGAAGCTTTCTAAATGTGTTCCATCAGGATTGTATTTTTTTCCTAAACCGTTGTATTGAAGTACATGCCTTCTTTAAATAAATAACTAAATGCTGGGCTATGGTCATGTCCAAGGGGTTTCAAGAAAATTTGCATTCTGAAAGACACTGTTGGAGGCTAACATGGCCATGCAATTACTGTATGTAAATCACTTCACTTGTTTCCTAATCTTGCTGAAGATGAAGTACAATTTTGGTGCCTGTGCCTCTCTCCCTCACATTTCCTTATACAATGAGGTTTTCTTCCATTTTAATTGCTGGCTGTGATTTTTGTTCTGCCAAGGCTGATTGTATTTATTTTACTGGGGGGGGGGGAACATTTAGCCTTGTGATTGTTTTGAGATTGGGTTGGTTGGAGAAATCATTGAGAGTAGATTGAAGTTGGGTGTGCAACTAATTGTGTCCTCCATCCCACAAATGGAAGATCTGCTTTCTTAATTACAGCTTCAGATGAAGGCTGGTGAACAGCCACCCTGCACATCTGCTTTTCTCCATTTTAGCCATCCTTGCCAAATCCTGCTCAGCAGCTCCTGCCACATTTTTAGTAAGTCTTCTGGGTTGGCCTTTTACCGCTCCTTGATCTCATCATGGACACCTGTCAAACAAAGATGGAACAGTTAACATCATTAGGAAGGAGTCAATTCATGAGCATCATATTAAACTGTGTGGGGTTCTGGTAATACCAGTAGTAATTTCTCTGATTGTTATTAGTTTCTTTTGTAGAAAGCTTTCCTGTAGGGAGTTACATGGGGAATCGAGACGACAATCTTTAATGCTTCCAAGCTTTAATGGAAATGTTTGTCCATGAAAAAAAAACACACCCTGTCAAAATCAGATACATTTTGAGTATTGATTTTGTTGAAGAAAAGACTTGCAGCCCAAACATAATGAACCATTTAAGCATTTTCAGAACAAAAAGACAACGTCTCTCCTGGCGTGACTCCCTTATAACCTGGGTTTTTTTGTTTTGTTTTTTTTTCTCCCTGGAAGTGGAGTGTGGTGTATTAGAGGTAAAAAAGTCGTGTGTATTCTTTTAAATGCTGACCATGACAGTCCTGTTAGCTACCCTGTCTTTAGTTACCCTAACATTCTCATTTCTCTGGTAAGAAATACTTTGAATGTAGCAGGCTTCCGCCTCTGGAATGGAAGTTTTCTGCTTCTTTTAGAGTGTTGCATTAATTATTGATGTGAGTGGGAATCGTGCTCTTTAGCATCCCTGTGTTTAAAAAAAATCAATTAATTATTGCTATAAATCTCAGAGATTATGCTGCAGTTGTGCTGCTGGGAAATTGGCCATTAACTACCAGGAAATCACCCATCTTCCCTTAGTCAAAATTCAGTTGTACCAACACAGCCCTTTTCCTTTTATAAATTAACTATCAATGTGATGCATAATTGATAACAATTTATAATAATAACAATAATCTCCATGAAATTGTCATCTCCGTGTGCAGAAGCTTTGTTAGAGGCTTTACCCTCACAAGCTTAGCCTAGCCCACAGCATTTGTTAACTGGGTTTTCTGGGAAGTTATTGCTTCACTGGTGTAGCATCAGGAGAGCCTTAAGATGTTGCAGAGGAATAAAATGCAAGGGAGAAACACTGGACCAGACTATGTGGATAAGAAGAATGCAAAGTGTTTGGAGATGATGGGTTAAATGTTGCTGTTGCTACTCTAGCAGAAGTCAAGGCTACAGCTACTGCCCAAGGTCAACTTTTGGGATCAGTTCGAATGAGTGGCACCAAGTCTGTGGCTATTGCTGGCTTTTCAGAATTGACTTACTTTTTAAATCCCTTTCTACTGCTTTGTAGGCAGAGTGTTTGAGACTCTGCACCACAATAGAGGTGGCCACTCAGGAGAGGATTTTTTGCTGTGGTTTTGCTCCTGTCTTCCTCTTACCCCTCTCTCCTCGAAAAGTCTCTGAAAAAGTGGTGGTGTTTTGTTTGTTTTGTTTTGTTTCTGGGAATCGTAGCTTTCCAGTGATCCTGCTCTTTTACTGCTTTTAAGTGGGCTTAAAAGGGTGATGTATAGCTGGAGAGGGCAGGAGCTTTTTCAGCAGGATCCATCACTGGAAGGTTTATAGTTTTTATCAGGATCATCTATCTTCACCTTAAAATGTGAACGAGGATATTGAATCATGGGAAGTATAGCATAACGTGGTAAAAAATTAGTGCATTTAGTGTTGAATTGTTTTAATTCAGTTATCAGCATGAGGTCTGTGTCTCATATGTCCTGATTCATGAGTACTGTGATGGAACTTGCTCTGAAAAATTCACACCTGGATTTTACAACAAAGTTGCTGGGTCAGAGTGCCACAATGGCACGTTTGGGCTCCGCATCCTGAGCTCAGGTCAGAGCATTCAGGGGTTCAACAATCTTTTGACCATCTGTAGGAGCAAAAGCATCAGACCTGAGAGGATCCTTTTAGGGTCTTCCTCTATGTCAACAAGATCCAGATGCCTGCAGCTACTCTCCCTGTGTAGAGCATTTCATATAAATCACCCACATGTACATTTTATGTATTGTGATATTTCATCAGGATTTAAAAGCATGTGTGCTAGGGGTGGCATCTCTGGCACCCAACATTTAATGTTAGCCCTTCAAGTATGAAGGCAGAGACAGGCTATGGTGGCAGCTGGAATATGCATCATGGTCTAGCTGCAAATTCAAGGTCTATCAATGATTTTTACAGGGCAAAGCTTAAACACGACATGAAAGCAGCCGGAGTGTGTGCATGTGTATGAAAGTACTGGGAGAGCAAAATCTACTTTCCCTTTCTTTTTTTTTTTTTATATACTCTCTAACAATCTTGCAGCGTCTGTGAGCCTACAAAATAGCTTAATGGGTTTTATCTGCTAGGAATAGATTTTTCAAGACAGAAATAAAACTGGGGAGGCCGCACAGCGCTTCATCAGTTCTCCTGTACGATGCTGTTTAATCACAGGGAAGATCCAAGGGACTGTGAGCTTGTCTTGCAGTCTAAGATGCGTGACTGGTGGGATGCTGGAAGCCCTGAACTCAAAACTGTCCTTTAGAAAACTGTTCTGCTCCTGGAGACAGGTCTCACCTGGAAATCCTCATGAACCCTTCTGTTTCTCTGTAGGATTGACAGTGGCGGTATGCACGCCAATTCCTGTGGGTTCTCCTGAGTTCCTGGGGCACCGCTTTGCTTTTTGAGTCAGAAGGTTGCAAGCTATCATCAAGAATGGCACTGGTGGATAAACACAAAGTCAAGCGGCAGCGGCTGGACAGAATTTGTGAAGGTAGGAGTATGCTCCAGATTTTACGTAGAAGCTGACAGATGGTTAAGGTAGAATATCTCGCTTTTCTTTGGTTTTTTACAGTACCTAGACATAAAGAAATCCAGATCCAGGACTAGATCCTCTCTTCTGGCTCAAAAATACAGTCACACCATTGCTGAAAAATTGGGAAGGGATATATATGTTGGTTAGGTAGCTGAAAGTCATCTGTAGTCCTGTGAACAGGATTAAGTCTTATCCTTTTCACCTAACTTCTACTGGAATGAGCTAGTCGGTCCCAGTTTGAAGCATAACTTTGATTTATACTGTCTTTAGAAAAATGTTGTGCTCTATTGAACATGCTGCTTTCTGGAGATCTCTGGCTGGAAACAGACCTGGGAAACAGTGGGTAGTGCCACGGCTCTTGCTTCCCTTCCCACTCTGAGAGGTGCAAGTTACAGCATCCAACATAAAGTGTCACTCGGAGGGTTGAAAGTGGGCACTCTCCTGTAATATGAACTACCATCCTATTAGAAATAGATGGGAAATGTAGGAGTTGTTGTTGGGAGTATTTCTTGTGATGTGGGATGTACTTTTGGGACAGCTTTTCTTTCATTGGTGTGGTGATGAAGCAGACTTGCTGTACATTTTTTTTTTATTTATTATTAATAGTATGTTACAGCAGAGATGATTTATACCTTGCATTTCAATTTTCAGCAGAAAAAGGTTTTAGGTAACATTTCCTGTTGCATCTCACATAGTTACTTAGGCTAGAAGTCAAGTGATGGCCAACAAGTTCTCAGTTTTTGGTGTGTGCTCTGATAATTCTCCTCTGTAGACCAACACTCTTCTGAGTTCCACCACCAGCAGGGGAGAGCAGAACGGAGAGTTTGGGAAGAATATCTTATGTTGCTGAAGGAGTTCCAGTGTTCATCTGCTCTTAACATGTGGGCAGTGACCCACAGGGTAATAGTTTGCAGCATTACGTGAGTGCCAGTGAGGTGAAATAAGTTTTGCTCATGGGCAAAAGAATAAAGCTCCTGGGGGATTGTACCATGTCCATTTGAGCAAAATGTGAGGGGCTTTGTGGAGTGCCCAGTGAGGGTTAAATGCTGATCAACCTGACAGGGGAGATTTTGCCTTGGGTTTTGTGTGTTGTGTGTTTCTTACTCTGGTATGCCAATGTAATGCTCCTTTGCTGTTGCTTTAAACTGACCACAGAATTGCTTTGGTTGGAAAAGACCTTTAAGATTTAAGAGCTAGGAGGATGATAAAGGGACTGGAGCATCTGTCTTATGAGGAAAGGCTGACAGACCTGGGGCTTTTTTATCTGGAAAAGAGAAAACTGAGAGAGGATCTTATTCATGTTTATCAATATATGAAGGGTGGGTGTCAAGAAGAAGGTGCTAGTCTCTTTTCAGCAGTGTCCCATGATAGGACATAAGGCAATGGATAGGAAGTGGAACACAGGAAGTTCCACATCAACATCAGGAAAAACTTCTTTACTGTGAGGGTGATGGAGCACTGGAACAGGCTGCCCAGAATTGTTGAGGAGTCTTCTCTAGAGACTTCCAGGACCCGTCCGGATGTGTTCCTATGTGACCTGCCCTAGATGATTCTGCTTTGGCAGGTGAGCTGGATTTGATGATCTCCAAAGATTCCTTACAAACCCCTACCATTCTGTGATTCTGTAAAGATCACCACTTCCAACCAGTGAGTTACTACACTGTTAATTTTCCTGTGTTAATTTTGGAGGTGGGGAGGCAAGCAGAGATGAGAGTTAGGAAGGAGTATGCAGGGTACACTGCAGCATGGAGCTGCATATTTCTCCTCCTGAATGTCATAAACGCTCAGGTGTAGTATGCTATCTCATCTTCAAAATGTACTTTGAACTTGACTTAAAAGAGTTGTATCAGCTGAGCCTGGATTTTCAAAAGCTGCCTTCCTGGTTTGATGTTTACTATCAGATCTGGTTGCTGAGTGTACAAGAAATTCAAAAGTATCACATGACAAACCTGCTAACGGAGCTTTAGATGTGATTGAAGTTTAGATTATTTTTCCTCTGATATAGGAGCTTTTTTCTTCTTTCTTGGTCAAAAGATATTATTTTCTAATCTGTAAAAGTGCCGAAGATGTAACTTCTGTAAGCATACTTTGTCATTTGCCACTTGCTTGGTGATTTGACTGAAATAATGGCGTTCACCATTGTAAGATGCCTTTGTGTCATATTTATAAGTGACAGATGAGGACTGTCAGCAACATTCTGGAAATTACCTTGAAAAATGCAGAAGATTTAGAATTTGCCAAAATACAAGACTTGGAGGACAGTAGATTCCATCCTGGTGTCTTTGATGGCTGTTTTCTTATTACAGGCTCCTAATCTTACATTAAAACACAGTAAAGCACTGAAGGGGGACAAGTCTAGCTGCTGTGAAAACACACTTTGAGAAAAAAAAAATCATTTCTCTTGGGTTTGTCATGAAAGGTATATGGAAAAATTAGTGGGAAATTATGAGAAATTAGAGGACTACTTCAGCAGGTTGAGGAGAGGGATCTTTGCTAACAGGATGGTGTTCAGGGAGGAGAATCTCTTACTGCTCCATCAAACCAAGCACAACGCAGTCCAAAGAGGTTGATTTTAATGGGTTCCTGTTCCGTGGAACTACTTGTGCAGCTTTTCTCTTTAAACAAGTGGAGAGGCTACAAAGCTAGATTTTCCTGATCAAACTCCAAATGTTTGGTAGTAGGTAGGTGGATTTTTGTGCTTTTATTAAGTTGTGTGTACTGTACCATCCCCTTTACAAGTCACAACACAAGCCCTTGGAGAGTTTGCTTGGAACAGACTGAATTCCACACAGCAGGATGATGGCAGGTCTGCAGGTGAAATGTCCTCAGGCTACATGTTGCAATCACTACCCATACTGTAAGAAGTGTTGTTCTTATTTCCTTTAGGAATTACTGAAAACCGAGTCCCATGTTGAGGGAAATAGCATACAAACCATGGCAGTATTAAGAGTACATTAAGAAGCTACAGTGTTTGTATTACTCTGTTAAACATGCATCTGGCATGGAAAAATAATCCAAGCCATACAGGGGAGTGTTGTCCTTCAAAAAGCAGGGTCGTAGTTTTTATAGGCAGGTTTATGAGTGTTCCAGGAGGAGAAGCAGTTCTGTCTCATTGCATTACTCAGCTTGACCAGTTCCTCTTCTTTTGGTGAGGTTCTTTTAAGATAGAGTTATGACATCTTTGTATGATTTCGTATGCATTACTTTTTGCTCTATGCAGGATGTTTTGAAGAGGTGAGCTTTTTGTACAAGGTAACAGATTTTGCTCTATAGGAAAATATGGGTGGGATAAAGGTACAGACTTGAGGAGATAAAGGAATTTTAGGGCAATGTCCTGCAATAAAGACATTTAGAGCAGTCTGTTAAGAATTAAGCAGATTGTGAAGCCTGTCCAAATGAAGCAAAGCCATAGTGTGCTTGCAGTGATCTTGCCTTACCCATTTATTTCTTCTCTGGTTGTCCCAGAGAGCTTGGGTGCCTATTCTGTAATTGGATCCATGTGGGTGGAAAGAAGTACCCACTGAATGACTGGGGCTTTTGAGAATAGTATATACAGAGTGGTTTACATAATTCCTGTTTGTGGAATTGACTCTAATTGCATAGTGGGTCAAAAAATGCTTTAGAGGTGGAGCTGCTGGTGCTGTGTTCAGTTAGGCTTGTCCAGCACCCCCTGGTTCAGATCCCATTCCCACTAGCTCATAATTTTGCCACATTTTTAATTTGTTTGAGCTGAAATTTTCCATTCCGTTTCACCTCGGGGTAATTTTTTTAGACGTTCCAACAAAAGCTGTGGAGCTGTGTGCGAGTGGGAAATGGGCAGGGATGTTGGATTTGCTGTGCTTGAAACAAAGCAGAGCTGCAAGCATGCAGCCATGCAGTGTGGAAGCCATGGTACCTGCCTGCTTTCTTTGGGTAAAATGTCTCATTTTTGCAGCAGAGCTTTTGTGATGTCAGGTGTGTGCCTGTGAATGTAGCCAAATTTGTTGCAATTTCTTGGCTTTGGAAGAAATTAAGGAAGAACAGCTAATGCAGCCGAGAGTTGTCATGTGTTCTGCAACACTCCCCTGAGGACAGGAGCGGTGTGTGTGAGGTGGGGACCTCTGCTAGAGTCTGCAAAGGGGGAGCAGAAGGGATCAATGAAGATGAGCACAGACTACAAGGGCCCCTCTCTACAAGGACACCAAAATGCTGGAGTGTGTCCAAAGGAGGGCGACAAAGCTGTGAGGGGTCTAGAGCTGTGAGGGAATTGGAGTTGTTTATTAGCCTGGAGAAAAGCAGGCTGAAGGGAGACCTCTGCAACTCCCTAAAAGGAGTTTAGAGTGAGGTGGGAGTCAGTCTCTTCTCCCAAGTAGCAAGCAACTGGACAAGAGAAAATGGCCTCAGGTTGCATGGGGGAGATACACATTGGACATTAGGAAAAATTTCTTCCCTGGAACTGATTGCTCAGGGAAGTGGTGGAGTTTTCATCCTTAGTGGGGTTTTAAATACATGTAGATTTTGTGCTGTGCTAAAAGACATGGTTGAGTGGTGGACTTGTTAAGTTAATGGTTGGACTTGACGATCCTAAAGGTCTTTTCCAACTAGAATGATTGTTTCTCTGATGGTCTCCGATCCTACAGGTATGTGTGTTATTTCTCCTTGTCTTCTAAGCCTGGTAGTTTCCTTTTGCTGTTCCTCAGTTGTTCCAGCTTCCTCTGCCTCTCTCTAGGCAGCAGAAAGTCGACCAAGCTCCAGGTTGAGAAGTCATGGCATGCCCTACTGAGATGACAGAAGGCAAGATGTGCAGTATTGCTGATGGGCAGATGGGAAGGTTCAGCTGCAGAACACGGGCTGCATACGATTGTCTCTGGCTGTTCAGTGCCTGGGTCAAGGTGGCTTGTTGCTGTGTGTGACTTTTAACAGCAGCAGTTTCAAACCATCAGCAGCAATAACCCTGAGGGCAGAAGCTCACCTGCCTTTCATTTAGGAATAACAACTGAGAGATCAGGTGTAATGTTTTTTCTGTGATACCTATAGCAGAACAAGGTATATGCAGCATTGCCTCCGGGAGACCCCAAGGTCATATGACTGTGCCACTCCTGGCACATGGCATACATCACTCTCTTGGGGCTCTGGTGCTCACACATAGCTGTCCTGTGCAAGGAAATAACTTGAAGCATCACTTCTGCTGCTCAACCCGCTGCTTGCTCAGCTGTTCTTTGTTCTGTGCTTCTCTGAATATGTTTTTTTAACATATTTTAGCATGTCCAGGAGCTGGACAGGGAGCAAGGGGCAGCCTTCCATGGTTCCTGGCAGTGTTTTTGGGAGCAGTCTGGCTGGGAAGATAGGAGAAGGTGCTGTGGCAATGTGCAAGGTAGCATTGTCATTTTCTCATGAAATATAGAAACTCAATGAGAACAAGGTAGTGGTGGTGGCACATCCAGGATATAGGATGGCAATGTCTTATCTGTGTGTAAAATGTGAATTTTCCAACATAGCTGAATTTTTCTCTTGTGATCTCAAGTGCTGTCTCTGCTCCCTACCATTGCTGCTGTGCTAGCCTGCTGCCTTCAACACCAGTGCTATGAAATTTTAATGCCTGGCTTTATAGGTTAAAGTTTGCATTGACATTTATAAGTCAGTTGAGCTTTCAACACACGCCCCAAATGTGGCAGCCCTGAGATGAACAAGAAGCACAGAGAAAAAATAATTGCGAGGCCAAGCGAGCACAGACATCTTCTGATAGAGTTTTTGCTTTAAGATTTATCATCATCTAGTGGCAAATCACATCCTTACGTGTCAGTTTGTGCTACCAAGGCTGTCTGTGCTCTGCAGAATAGCAGAACTGTTTGCAGTGCCAAACAACAGTTCATATTCTTTGTTTCCATTCAGGTCCTTTGATATATCTAAGGGGTGACAGATGCCAGCACAATCACATAATACTTTTCAGTGCGTAACGCACAAGTCTCAAGACTTTTCAACTTACGTTCTGAGTGGCATCTTAGTGTCCTCGTTGGAAGCAGCTTCTCTCATGATGCCCATAACTCATATTTCAGTAGGAATTCTTCAGATATTTACCTTCCAGTCTGTATAGTATCTGTGTGGGACCTTGACCCTCTACATACCCTTGATTATCAGCAGCAGTGGGACACTATCATGGATGCTGATGCCTCTTGGATAGGTCTGATTCCTTTTAAGTAATAGCTCATCTCAAAAACCTTGAATAAACACCTTCCCATGATAGACCAGCCAGTTGGGATAGTGATTATTCTCTCTATTCTCACGCCTCCCCATTGATTTTGCGGCTACTCAAAGAAAAGGAGCAGAAGCCCTTGAGCAGCGCAGTTGCATTTTCAATATGAAGCAGGAAACTCAAGAAGAACTAGGAAACACCTTTGTTCCTCCAGCAGCCACTTGTTTGTTTGTGGTCATATCCGCTGGTTGCTGGATTTCGACCAAGCCTTCATTGAGGAGGGTGTCCGCTCTGAAAAGTTCACAGCATGGAGCACCTGATGGCTAAAACAAAGTACATATGGTCTGAAAAGGGCTGACGTCAGCAAGTGCTGCTTGAAGAGAAATACCAACGTCCTGCAGCAGTCAGGAGACAGTGTGGCCCTAGTGCTGGATATGCATGCATGTATCTGATCATCTCTCTCTATTACTGAGCTGGGGAACTCTTGCAGCTGCATTAGGGTTTTCTGATAGATAAGTGGTCTAAGTATCACAGTATCAGCAGGGTTGGAAGAGACCTCAAAGATCATCAAGTCCAACTCGTCACCACAGACCTCAAGACTAGACCATGGCACCAAGTGCCACATCCAAACACGCCCTGAACACCTCCAGGGACGGTGACTCCACCACCTCCCTGGGCAGCCCATTCCAGTAGCCAATGACTCTCTCAGTGAAGAACTTTCTCCTCACCTCCAGCCTAAACTTCCCCTGGTGTAGCTTGAGATTGTGTCCTCTTGTTCTGGTGCTGGTTGCCTGAGAGAAGAAGGTAACCTCCCCCTGGCTACAACCACCCTTCAGGTAGTTGTAGACAGCAATAAGGTCCCCCCTGAGCCTCCTCTTCTCCAGGCTAAACAATCCCAGCTCCCTCAACCTCGCTTCATAGGGCTTGTGCTCGAGGCCTCTCCCCAGCCTCGTTGCCCTTCTCTGGACATGCTTAAGCACCTCAATGTCCTTCTTAAATTGAGGGGCCCAGAACTGGCCACAGTACTCAAGGTGTGGCCTAACCAGTGCAGAGTACAGGGGCAGAGATGCGAGCATGGTGATGAGGAGTTATGATGTGAGTGGAGAAGGTGAGAGAACGGTGGTGGTAGCACAGGTGGGAGCCTAAAGCTGGCTCATCTTTTTGCAAACACAGGAAGGGATCCATGAATTGCAGAAGGGAATTCAAGGAAGGAAAGAATTATTTCATTATCAACAAAGTTACTTCAACCACAGCTCCATGAGGCCATCTTGAGTCACTTCAAGAATGGACAGAAATTGTGTATTCCACATTTCCACCTGTGACAGAAATCAATGCAAACTATATCCAGTAATCATAGAATCATAGAAGGGTAAAGTTGGAAGTGACCTCAAAGATCATCCAGTTCCAACCCCCTGCCATAGGCAGGGACACCTCCTACTAGTACAAGTCACTCAAGGCCTCATCCAGCCTGGCCTTGAACACCTCCAGGGAGTGAACATGCACAACCTCCCTGGGCAACCTCACCTTCACTGTAAAGAACTTCCTAACATGCAATTTAAATTTCCCCTCTTCCAGTTTAAACCCATTAATACTTTGATAAATACACTAATGCCAGGTACTGGTAAATGTCAACCTGGATCTATGGCAGAGGTACTTTTTACCTGCTGTTTATTTTGGTTTCTCATCCATAAAAGCAGACTTGATATTCACACTGTCAATTATTACTTGTAGTGCACTTTCTTAGCGTACAAAGTCCAAGACAACCCTCACTAAAAGTGCCCCTGAAGAAGTGCGATGGTTCAGGCTTTTCAGCAGTGCTTCAAGTGTGTCCTTGAGGTCTGGCCTCGTACACCACTAGCAGCAGTTTATGGAACAAGTTCTCACTCAAAAACTGCAGTTGATTTGGGCTGAAAAAGAGAGGACCCATGCTCATGGAAGCAGATAGGAAAATGTAGTTTAAAATGGCAAGGCTTTCAAAATGAGTTGTACAGGCAACCTGAATTCTGGCACCTTCTCGTTTTACAGGCTGTAGTGCTTTATTAAGATGGTATTAAGACGTAGGAAGTGATAAGTTCTAAGACATCATGGTACTTGTAATGCCAGAAAAGGGGTGGTTTCAATGCTCACCATCTCTCTTCTGGCACTTTGCATGTCTGAGGGTCTCAGGAGGGACTGGGCAGCTCTGGAATGTGGCTGCTGCCAGTTCTTGCTCTGTTGTATAATGTAACAGTGGCCAGAATGACTACGTTTGACATTTGGGTGGAGGAATTTTCCTCCGTTCTTGCAAATTTGAATGCCAAGTAGCATCTGATAATACTTATTTTTACTGCTTAGAAATAGAATCTTATTATCTCAGGAAATTCTTATCAGCACTAGTCATTTGATGAGAAACAATGAGTTAAAGATGATATCGAATGTGGAAGAAACTGCTTGTCCTGAGTAAAAGTGACTTATTTAGAATAAATACAGAGTTTTTTCTTCTTTTTTTCTAATGCATCTGAGTTTCTTTGTTACATGGATATAAAACACAGTACAAGGATGCCCCCCTCTTCTCTCCCCCCTCCCCCAAGTAAAGCTCTTTGTACTTTTTAAAAAGTTTCCACCTCAAAGCACATAAACTATCAGGCTTTTAGGGAAGAATTGCTTACCACATTTTGCCTAGAGAAAAGGCAGAGTTAGATTGTCAGATCCTCTGTATGACACCCTGTGCTGATTTACAGTAACTGAAGAGCTGTCTGGCTGCTCCTAATGTTTTGGCTGCATGAAGGTTTCAGAAAAAAACACTTCAAATTCATCCAAAAGCTGGATTCTACCTCATTTTACCAATGTGGGGAGTGAAAAGTGCACCATCCAAAAGTGCTCTGAATAACCATTTCACTGATTGAGGTACAGCAAGCTTGGGAGTTACTGATCATTAATAGGTTTTGTTAAAATGTTAAGATCTTTTAAAAATTGGACAAGATCCTATGGATGAAGGTATTTAAAACAGCTTTACTAGGTTCACAGACATTATTTAGGTTTATTGACCTCAATAGGCACAAACCGGAACCCAGCAAGTTCCATCTGAGCATGAGGAAAAGCTTCTTCCCTGTGTGGGTGACAAAGCACTGGAGCAGGCTGCCCAGAGAGGTTGTGGAGTATTCTCTGAAGAGATTCCAAAACCACCTAGGCATCCTGCAGTGGGTGACCCTGCTGTGCAGGGTGAGTGGACAAGGTGATCTCCAGAGGTCCCTTCCAACTCCCACCACTTTGTGATTCTATGACTTCAGTCTATGATTTTCAATTGTTTTGCTGTGCTGGAATCCAGAACTTTCTATATTTGGACATGTTCTGTTTTGTGATAGAGGCACCATGTAGCAGATACCTACATGTATGCTGTTGTCCTTACAGCATGGAGGCACTGGCTGCTCAAGTAGTCTTCCAGCTCTATGTAGGTTCTTCCTCGGTACATATGCAGTCCATCTCCTGTGACTGCCATAAGGGGATAGACATGACAAAGACATGGGACTTGAGCCAGATATGAAACCAACCTGACAAAACCCCACAGACATCTGGTGAAGAGCAAGACACATTTAGATAAAATTACAGACAAAATTTCCACCAACTTGGTATGCAGGTTTTTTTGGTAATGGATATGTGGCTGAAGCTCTTGAAAGAAAGAGAGCTCCCCATTCTCTGAGGCTTCAGTCTGATATGCACAGAAACAGGAAAAAATACTTTGGTTGCATTCCCCTTGTGATTAAGCCCACATTCATGGTAACTTAATAGTATCTAACTCTTAATTCTGCCTTGTATTTTTCCATTTCCCCCCAGTCTTAATAGTCTGTGTAACATGCTTTATAACTTCATGTCGTTAATTAAAAAACAATTGCAGCTGATTACTTCAATACCATCAACTTAATTTTCATCCATACCACATTTCCCATTTAAATGAACTGGTTTACAGATTACCGTGGTGTCAGCATGTTGGGGGGCTTTTCCTTACTCTAAATCCGCCCCCACATTTCTAGATTACTCAGAAAAATTACAATATCCCCAGAATATGCAATTAAAAGCTGCACTAAAAGGTTGTTGGAGCTTCAGGGCACCCCTGTCACCCTGTTCCCAGGCTCTGGATTTTGGGACCACTGCAGAATCCTCCTCCAACAGGCAGCGGGTGGAAGCTGACTGCTTTGCCTCTTCCAAATCAGAATCATAGAATGGTTTAGGTTGGAAGGGACCTCAAAGATCATCCAATTCCAACCCCCTACCATAGGCAGGGACACCTCCTACTAGAACAGGTCTCTCAAGGCCTTATCCAACCTGGCCTTGAACACCTCCAGGGAGGGAGCATCCACAACCTTTCTGGGCAACCTGTGCCAGTGTCTCACCACCCTCACTATAAAGAACCCTTTCCTAACATCTATTTTGAATCTCCCCTCTTCAGTTTAAACCTACTACCCCTTGTCCTGTTATTACAAGACTTTGTAAATAGTCCCTCCCCAGCCCTCCTCAAGGCCTCCTTTAGATACTGGAAGGCTACTATAAGGTCTCTTTGAAGTCTTCTCTTCTCCAGACTGAAGAGCCCCAACTCTTGTAGCCTGTCCTCATAGCAGAGCTGCTCCAGCCCTCTGATCATCTTTGTGGCCCTCCTCTGGACCTGCTCCAACACTTCAATGTCCTTCTGCTGTTGGGGACTCAGAACTGCACACAGTACTCCAGGTGGGGTCTGACGAGAGCAAAGGGGCAGAATCCCCTCCCTTTCCCTGCTGGCCACGCTGCTCTTGATGCAGCCCAGGACTGAGTTGCTGTCTGGGCTGCATGTGCACACCGCAGGCTCATGTTGAGCTTTTCATCAACCCAGACCCCAAGGTCCTTTTCCTCAGGGCTGCTCTCCAGCCATTCACCACCCAGCCTGTATTTGTGCTTGGGATTGTGCCTACCCAGGTGCAGGACTTTACACTTGGCCCTGTTGAATTTCATGAGGTTGGCCTGGGCCCACCTCTCCAGCCTGTTCAGATCCCTCTGGATGGCATCCCTGCCCTCTGGCAAGTTGACTGTGCCACACAACTTGGCTTCATCTGCCAACTTGCTGAGGGTGCACTCCATTCCTCTGTCCATGTCACTGACAAAGATGTTAAACAGCACTGGTCCCAGCACTGACCC
>VWZE01018622.1:136797-161609 GCA_013396675.1 Eubucco bourcierii
TTTTTTTTTTTTTGAGATGGTCTTCTTAGTTTGGTGTTTGTTTGGTTTTGGGTTTGTTGTTTTTTTTTAACAAAGCGCTCTCTGCTGCCATCTAGCACCTCAAAGCTGTCTAGTAAACAGCTTCACTAAATATCCTGCAGTTACAGACAGACATGGAGTTTTGAGAGGTAAGAAATAACTGATTGAGTCAGCAAATGAACCTAAGGAAGGGACACTGGGCTGGCAGCTTTATCCCTGGGGCCATCCCCGTCTGAGAGCAGCCATGTCCCATAACCATCCCTTTGGATGGTGAGGGATCACAGTAACCCGCAGATGTGGCCCCTCCACACTTGATAGTTTGATGTGGTTATTGCAATATAATAACACAAAATGCCAATCTTTCAGAAAAAGCAATGCTGGTTTTTTTTGGTTTGGTTTGGTTTTTTTTTTTTGTTTTGTTTTGTTTTGTTTTGTTTTTCCGGTGGGGTTGGTTAGCTAAAGGAATGTTTCCTTCTGTTTGGTTTTGGGTTTTTTTTTTTTATCTGAGTCTGCATGGGAAGTACATTTTTCAAGCTCTTGGCATCATCAGGGGAAGGAAAGCAGAGAGACACCCTGAACCCCAGCCTGTTTATCTCCTCAGGACTGTGTTAGAATCTAGTAATTAATTATTTTTTATGCAAAGCTTAGACATGCCTGGCAGAGTTCAAAATTACAATACAGATTCATTTAACAATGGATTTCTCTACTGCTTTCTGGGACAGATATAATTCTCATGCTTTTCATTACCCATGGTATTTAAATCTTGATCCTGAATTCTTATTAAAAATGATGAGATTTGACCTCAAAGTCTAATACCCAGTTTTGGAGACAAGGTGCTTGATGTGATTTCTAGGGGATTATTTTTAAGAGCATTCATAGATTAGATCTTTGTGAGCAGTTGAGGGATGTGCCCAGTGAACCTTGTCTACTTGCTTTTAGGCTGCCATTCAGCATCCAGATTGATTTTCATTTTGTAGCCCTTGGAAGTGATATAGAGACACATCTGATATTTTTATTATCGCTTTGTTGATGCAGGCATGTGACAATGGTGTTTCTGCTAACTTTTATTGGATTCTCCCCATACTTGAAGGCAAAATTGTTTCTGAGTGAGGTTTAAAGAGCTTGTAGGGCTCATTCCAATGGCTCAAAAGGTGTTTTACAGCTGGGCTTCTTGTTTTTAACCACAGGGGTATTTTAGATGATTGATAGCTTCCTGCATTTGTTACCTGCAACCTGATTTTCATCTCAGACAGCAAACCAGCAGGGCTTTGCCAGGGGAGCAGAATACCATGACGTGACAAGTTGCCATGTGTTCATCTAGGTGCTTCTGTGCATACCTTATTCTGCAATATGTACAAGGTAACTGGAGGTAGGACACCCTTCAGTGAACCACAGATGAAATACCTCCAGCCAGAGAGCTGATGGCATGTGGCAGTGATTTGGGACGTGGTGCTGGCTTGCCAGGAGAGTGGGAAGGAACCTTTTTCCTACACCAAACTTCTTCTGAGCAGAAATAGACATGGAAACACAACAAAGAGTCAAGTGGTCAGGGCCACAGCGGTCAAGTAGAAGGTGACTGTAGTTACATTATATGAAATGCCTCTGTGTACCTTCTCAGCACACCACCAGTGGTGTAAGTGGAAAAGTCTTCTCATCCTCTTGGCACTTTGATGGGTGAAGTTTAGGGTGTTTCCCATATTCATGGGCCCATTTGTATGCAGCCATCAGGAACAGCAATTAAACCCAGTTACAGATTCCAGTTTGCGTGTAACATTTAGAAGCAGTGCGTGCTGGTGCCTTCCTGTAGCTTGCAAGTGCACTGGTGCCTTCCTGTAGCTTGCAACGCTTGTGAGCCAACAGTATGGCACATTTCTGTCCCAGCACCAGGGGCTGAGTCACAAATGGACGGAAGCTTTTGGGTTTTGCTTTAAAGTAATCAAAATACAGAGTTACATGAGGCAATGATTGTTTAATAACGGGCTGATCTGAAGCGTGTTTTGTTGTATCGTACCAAGTTGCTATTTGAGAGTGTTTTGTTGGAGTTACAAAGCATCTATGCTTTTGGTTTGGAAATTGGTAAAAAGCATGTGGCATGACTTCAAGTGCTGAGTGCTTTCAGATGCTGTTCTGTTCCTTTGATTATTGAAAATGATTCCAACACAATCCTGCTAATTTTCTCTTTGTGCTCCTCTAGTTTCAGGAGACTGTTAGAAAGTCCATCTAGGCAGAGTGCTTATTGCCACTGAGAGGGATTTTTACAGAGCCAAATTTTAGCAAATGCAGTAATTTCCAAGGATTTGGAACATTTTCTTCCTGCTTTTCTTCTCCCTATTTTTTTTGTTTGTTTTTAATTTGTGCATGTGTGTGTGTCTTACTCACACACATTATTCATTACTCCTTTTCCTCTCCATAGCATGCACAGTATATAGCACAGTGTAGTTTAGCAGCCCCTCATTTCTGATTCCCTGACATCCTGTAAGCTGAACACAGGAGGCCAGTGTTCAGAAAAGGCTCCTCAAGCTTTGGGGGTCATTAGGCACAATCACACATGGTCCTTGAAAGCTCAGGCAGTGAGGGCAGAAGCATTTATCCTACTGGTAGCTTTGTACCTGAAAACATATGACAAACACTGATTAAACCTAACACCATCTGAATGTGATAGCTGTGCGTTATTACATCCCTCTTGATGGACAGGGACTCTGTGAGTAAGAAGCCATTTACTCCCTGACAGTGGCAGAGAGAAGTATAAAGGCTGGGTGTTCTGATACCTACTTTCTCCATTAACACAAGATGTATTTGTTCTCTAGAGAATTTTTCACTACCAGAAGTTGGATTCCTTTGCCTTTAAAAAGAAATTGCCTTTCCAGTGCTGATGCACCTTACAGTTTTTGCCAGAAATGACATTTGGCATATTCATAGAATCATAGAATCATAGAATCATAGAATGGTAAGGTTGGAAGGGACCTCAAGGATCATCTAGTTCCAACCCCCTGCCATAGGCAGGGACACCTCCCACTAGTAGAGGTTACTCAAGGCCTCATCCAATCTGGCCTTGAACACATCCAGGGAGGGAGCATCCACAACCTCCCTGGGCAACCTGTTCCAGTGCCTCACCACCCTTACTGTAAAGAACTTCCTCCTAACATCCAGTCTAAATCTCCCCTCTGCCAGTTTAAACCCATTGCCCCTTGTCCTGTCATTGCAGGACCTTGTAAATAATCCTTCCCCAGCCTTCCTGTAGGCCCCCTTCAGATACTGGAAGGCTACTATCAGGTCCCCTCGAAGCCTTCTCTTCTCCAGGCTGAAGAGACCCAACTCCCTCAGCCTGTCCTCATAGGAGAGCTGCTCCAGCCCTCTGATCATCTTTGTGGCCCTCCTCTGGACCCGCTCCAACACTTCCATGTCCTTCCTGTGCTGAGGCTTCCAGAACTGCACACAGTACTCCAGGTGGGGTCTGACGAGAGCAGAGTAAAGGGGCAGAATCACCTTTTCACTATTCACCTTATTCACTATGTTGTTTCAGTTCCTCTCTCTCCCAGAAGGAAATGATTTGGGAGAAAACATCAACATTTCACTGCATTATTTTTTTTCCAATATAAACAAGATTGAGACTTGTAATTGAAAAGTATTTTAAAATAATAAAAAGCAAACTGAAACCTAATCTGCACTGTTTTGTTACACAGAGTAATTTTTCCAACAACTTGCTTTCAAAATTTGCAATGAAATGTTTTAAATCACTGTGAATTAAATTTCACATCCAACCTCTCCTGAGTCAGTGCTAGAGACACCAAAAAATGTTGTTTACACAGTTCTGTGGCAGATTTAGCATCCTGATTTCTTATCATAGGTTTTATATGTAAAGCAGACTCTCCTTGTGGGAAGAAAATGGCACTTTCTAGCACTCTGTAAAATACTTGATTCTTATCCACTGTGACTTGTTTCCAGAACTAGATTTCATGCTGTCAATTTTTGAAAGGTCATAGAATCATAAAATCGTTTTGGTTGGAAAAGACCCTTAAGATCCTCAAGTCCAACCATTATCAAACTCTGCCAAATCTGGTGCTAAACCATGCCACTCAGCACCACATCTCTGCAGCTTTTAAACACCTCCAGGAATGGAGATTCAGCCACCTCCTTGGTGAACCCATCCTGGCATTTGATAACCTTTCCAGCAAAGAAGTTTCTTTTACTATCAAACTTTAAACCTCCTCCGTGCAACTTGAGGCAGGTTCGTCTTATCCTCTCACTTGTTACTAGGGAGAACAGTGCAACCACCACTTCACTCCAGCCTCCTTTCAGATAGTTGTAGAGAGCAAGATGGTCTCCCCTCAGTCTCCTTTTCTCCAGACTAAACAATTCAACCACTTGAAGTGATGGGCACACCTTTTTTCCCTGTATTAGATCAACACTAAACTGAAACTCAGGGTATTAAGTCAAAACTGTGCATTTTTCATGTGATCTGAAATGCCAGAGCATTTAACCTTTTGATCAGCTTTTCTGCTTTTTTTTTTTTTTTTTTTTTTTTTTTTTTTTTTTTTTTTTGGTGTGTGATTTTTCTGTCAAATACCTCTGGAACTGAAAGATAAAAGTCAGAACAGATTTTTGCCTGTCCAACAGTCCTTCGTCCCCACCTTATATCAGGAGTGCCAGCACCTTTCTCTGTTCTGAAGAAGCACAGATGAGGTCAGTTATCACAGGATCACAGAGTGGTGGGGGTTGGAAAGAACCTCTGGAGATCATCTAGTTCAATGCCCCACTGCTGCAACACTGGATTGTGGCCCCGTGCCTTTGTGTCCTCTTTTGGCTATTGCTGTCTGGGTCTGAATTCAGAAAGCTCCAATGTTGTCAGGAATTTCTATAGGTGCTGCTTTTAAGAGTACCAGAATAAAAGAAAAAACATAATACCATTGCTGCCCATCCATCAATATTTCATCCCAATCATTTCTTATTCATTTATTGATTCACTGAGGAGTGTAGCATTTCCTTTGCTGCTGTGGTGGCATGAGAAGCTACTTAGCTCCATCATTTCTGGACATAACTTCCCCACTGGCTGCAGGGTTGGTGGTGTTCAGGAAGATGGGCTAGCAGAGGCCTCCAAAGAAGACATCTGCCTCATGGCAACAGGCAAAATTCAAGTCCCACGGTCCCTATTCCTGAAAGCATTTACCTCTACTTGGTTTGGAGCACAGGAGTAGTTTGTTCCATTGAGGTCAGTGTGTATGAGATAAATCATCCATATGCATGAGTGTTCCCAGCAGCAAGTCTAAAGGTAAAGTTTCCTGAGAAGCAGGTGTGAGAAGTGCAGGTCCTTCTGCCCAGGGGCTACAAGGTTGCAACTTGTGCAAAGGGAGGTTGTGCCTACGCAAGAGCAATCTGGTGCAATGGCATATAGGTGATTTTCAGAGCGTGGGCAGCCTTTTTAGCTCCAGCATTCAGGCTGAAGGGAGGGTCTTCTGGTTCTGCTGCTGTCCATGTGTGCACTGGAGTTGGGCAAGGCATGGCCACCAGTAACAGATGTGTTGGTTTGGGCGAGGTTTCTTTTGTTTGTCCATTATGCGACCCAAGGGCTTATTAAAGCTTTTGTGTTTTTTTCAGAGATAGTAAATGCTCAAAGCTGCCTTCTGACTTCCCTTGCAGTTGTTCAAGATCAACATTTTTAAAATGTCATTCCTCTGTGGCGTGGTTCTTTCCATTGTCAACCAGGGCTTAACATGGTGGCTATGTTCATTAGCAATTTCTTTGAAGATAATGGTGGAAGATGCCCTTGATCTATAGACCAAGATTGTATTACTCTTCCNCAGAACAAATGGCACAGATCTTACTGTGTCCAGTTGGGAATACATTTTATTCTTTAGCAAAACGTTGTTGTAATAAAATGTTTTTGTTTGTTAAAATGTTCTCTGCTTTATTTATAAGCCACAAATGTATCTTCCCATTTTGACTCTCACAAAAGAAGAAATTTTCCAATGTGCCTTAAGTTTGTTAGTTAATTCAATATGATGCCAATCAGATATTCTCTGAGAATTGCATAAATAATCTTTTGGGGGCCGTGTTTTGCATGTCCGTGTAATATCCAACAAAATTTTAAAGGCTGTGGTTCCTGGGGATGGAACTGGAGGAGAGAATGTTTGAAAAGGATTTATGATATTTACTGCAATAAAGAAATTTAGGGATTACTCAAAGATCCTGTCAGTATTTGGGTCAGAAATATAGCCCAGAGGTATTAGTATGGTAGGCAAGTATAAGCATTAGACTGTATTAGTGATTTAGCTATCATAATAACACAATAGTCTATCATGTGATGGCTAGGGCACTAAACATTTATTGTGGATTAACTGGGAAAAATGCACAAGCTGTCTTGCAATCAGAGCAGGGAAGGTGACTACTACTACTTTTCCTGAGCCCTTCCTGGAAGGTTGGAGGTGAAGAAATCTGTGATTGTGGCAGAAAAAAAGCAAAGTAGTTTCCATCTGAATTTTTGTAATTTTAAAAAAGGAAGATGTTGCTTCACTAGCAGTGGTTAGCAAAGTAAGTAATGGTTGACCTATTCTTCTTTGAAAAGGAATATTTTAGCGCGAGCAGCATGGAGCAATTCAGATATGTGTTTTGGGGAGCCATTTTAATATCTCATCTGAAAATGGTGACTATATATGGAAATTTTTATTACATTCCCAAATAACAATTTTCTGTGGTGATTCCATCTAAAGCCTTTTGCCTACTCTAAGTGTAAAAAAAAAGCCAAAACCGTAATCCATATGAATATTGAAATACCACTAGATACACATTGAGTTTTGTCTGATGTTTCTGAGTGTTTTTCCATCTCATAAACATGCATTTTTTTTCCCCAAAGGAAGCTAGAGATAATAGGCAAAAGTCTACTGTCTCTTTTTGCTTTGTAAGACCAAGCTTTAGATCCTTTGATCCTCCCCTCCTTTTCCGTGACCTCCACTAGGGTCTTAAAATTATACATTCCAGATTACACCTCCACAATTTTCTGTCCTGGGATGATGAAAGGATTTGAGTATTATGATAATAGTGTAAGGAATCCTTTTGGAGCCTAGTTAGTATGGCTAATTTGAAACTACAACAAAAAAATGTAATTTACAAAGCAAATTACAATATTCATAAAGTGTTAAACAGATACCTTACTGATTTCTAATCACTCTTGTATTCGTGAATATTGTGCACTGGCCTTTTTTTAGGCCCTGCCTGCTTGCTCCCATTTAATTTGTCCTTAGCTGTGTGCAGTGGATTAGCATTTCATCAGGGTGGATTAAGATTGAGTTGACATTGAAGCTTTCTTTTTTATTTTTACATGCGTGTGCGTGGGGACAAGCAGCTACATGCACATTTCGTTATCTGTCTGCCGATTCCTGGTGGGTGCTGGTGTGGACGGGAGCCCTGAGCTAACAAGGAATGGGACAACTGAACGGGATGAAACACACGATTTAAAAAAAAAAAAAAAAAGCCAAACCATTCCCCCAGGGAGAAATTGCATTGAGGTTGCTGGCTGGGTCTGCGCGGGAGATTTCATCAGGCTAAAATGATGTCACATGGAGTGAGGGCTTTAGTGGTTTTATTTAGCTCCTAATCCCTGCACACTGCTAGGCCAGTTGTCCATGTGCGCTCGCCGTCCCCAGCGGCAGAGGATAAAGCATCTGGGCTGAGCGGCCGCCCTCTTCTGCGGCTGCACTGCACAGGAAGGGTCTCTCCCTCCACCGACCTGGAGTGAGAGCAGGCGGCAGCGGCCACTGCATGCTTTTCCTACTAAGGTTTCAAAGAATTAATAATTCAAGCAACACTTTGAAAGGCAAAACCACTGGTCAGTGGTTGCTGAAGTCCTGGAAGGGCTCAGGCAGAGCACCGTCTGTTTTTGATGCGTGCCAGAGACGCGCTGAAAAGGAAGGTGCCTCCTCTTCTCTGTTTCAGCAGGAGCAAGTGGCCTCGTGGCAATGCCCATCCCCAGCAAGCACCCAAACATCGGCCGCTCACAGAGCTGGGATGCTGCCGGCTGGTATGAAGGCAACTGGGAGAGTGAGAATGCCTTTGAGTACCAAAGGCCACCAGGCCGGAGGAGCTCCCTGACCTACGGCGGTGAGGGCGGCTGGTATGAGCCACCTCGAGCAAACGATATCATCTTGCAGGGCGGCGCAGAGCTGAAGCAAGAGGCGTACCCGTACCAGGATGCCACCTTCACCCCAGGGCCCCTCAGGAAGGGCTCTGTTCCTGACTTCACCTACTGCGACCGGCAGGCGGCCATGGCGGGCCGGGGCTCCTTGCCACCGCAGGATTACTACAGCGACCCATCTCTGGCAGCCAGGTCGCCCAAGGACCCCCGCTACTACCGCGACCATGTGGTGAGCAGGCCGCTGGCGAGCTACGGGGTGCCTGGCAGCCGGCTTTCCTGGGACCAGGCACCAGGGCGCCTGCCTGCCCCACTGGAGGCCACCCGCCTCTACCGGGACCCCAAGATGGCCCTGGATGGACAGCGAATGCGCAGCAGAGATGTCTCCCCAGCACGGTATGGCATGGAGCCTACTGGCCCACGGTACGGTGCAGAGCCACCTGCCTTCCCCAGCAGGCAGGCCTATGGTGATGGGGCAGAACGGCCCCCTGAGCCAGCAGGAGCCAGGCAGGCTGCACCCACCTGCTTGGTGGTGGATCCCACCAGCAGCACCAGCACTGGCTATGGGCCAGGCCGCGAGTGTGCTGCCACCAAGGGTCCCTATGACAGCTATGAGGCAGCAGTGCCAACACCATCCCACCCACCAGTGCCCCCCACCTTTCCTGGGCCGGAGGGGAAGAGGAGCTTTGACCCAGAGTTTCTGGCGCTGCTGCGTGCGGAAGGTGTCTCAGAGAGCACCTTCTCTGCCTTGCTGCAACAGGGTTTTGACTCCCCAAACCTGCTGGCCATGATGGAGGAGAACGACATCAAATCTGTGGCTCCAAACCTGGGGCAGGCCCGTGTGCTCTCCCGCATTGCCCACAACTACAAGGCAGAAATGCAGCTGCAGAGGCAGGAGCGGAGAAGCGGGGCACTGCGTCCCAGGACCCGCTCCAACAGCTTCAGCCACCGCAGTGAGCTGCCAGGTGACTATGGGATACCCATGGGCTCGGGGCCCACCACTGATGGCCCTGCCATCCCACAGCCCCAGCCTCCGCTGCAGCCAATCTCCCCAAGAGGAGTGGAGATGCACCGCCGGCCATCCAGCGCCCCAACCCAGCACTTGTTGGAGACCACCACCTACCCTGCCTCTGCAGGGGCTCCTCAGGGGCCACACTTTCTCCCTGGCTCTGGATACAACACCCCCCTGCCTTGCAACACACATGCACGCCCAGCCTCCGCTTACTCTGCTCCGGTCGGCATGCCCATGACCACGGCCAACCCACATGCCAGCCCCAAAACGGCCTACCCTACCACCTACACCGTGCCCATGGAGCTGATGAAGAGGGAGCGGACGGCAACTGCGTCACCTGCACCCAGTCCGCATGGCAGCCCACAGCTCCTCCGCCGGCCGGGACCGCCGGGGGACAGCAGCCTGACGCCCGCTGGATCTGTTTTCCCTGCCCAACCTTCCCCATACCCGAAGCTCAGCAGGCGCACGGGGCCCCCAGTCATCGTCTCCACCATGGCATCACCTGAACCAAGTAATTTCTGAAGGGCCTTAGCCCATACAATAGTTTAGAACCACCTTGTTGTTGCTTACTTTATCTTTCCTAAAACCACAGTCAAATATATCAGGGTTCTATGCCTCGGTATTAGACACTTTCCTATTTAGAAAAGGAGGCAAACAGGATCTCTTCACAGGGCTGTGCTGGCTACAAGGGGCTAAAGATACTGGTTCTCTCTCTGCGGTTAAATTCCAAATATTTTATTTGCTTAGCCAGGTTCAGTTAAAAGTGAGCCGTATTGCTGGCAGGGTTAATCTTGCCGTTCCTGTTGTTTGCAGAGAACGGGAGATTAGATACCGTGCTGGCTGAGCAATTAGGACTACAGGGTTTGCTGCAGATTGACTTTTTACTGCTGTTATCAGGCTCAAATGTGGTTCTCTGAGGAAATGGTTGGCATTGTTTTGACTAAATTCATCAGATAGCTAATGGTGTTATTCCAGAATCGACTTACCTTTGGCCACTACCTAAGTCTTTTCTTCTTATTATTAATTTGCTGTTTTATCAGGCACAACTGTAAACTGCTTGATTTCCTTCTAGAGATGCCTGTGAGGTGATATAGCTGTTAAAGTAATAGCTCTGTGCTTAAAACTAAAAGCCTGTCATTAAGCACTAGAACAATAAAAATGAATGGTGGCTCATCACCCCCTCCTCTTCTAGTAGGATTTAGGCCCTTGGCTGGTGAGATGTGAAGCCAGATAAGCTGAGAGGGTTCCACTCCTTCGCTTTGGGGATGTACTTTGATGATAATCCCCAAAACCAAGTTGTGCAAGGAAATTTGACAAATCCATTCATTTGTGGTGTGACTTGCTGGAAAAATGAGGAAAGAAATCCCTTGAAATGTTTTTTCCTGATAATGGCTCTGCAAGCAGGGAATTTTCTCCCTGTGCAGTTCAGCTGAACTCCCATGCAAACAAGTCTCCAACAATGTGCCGTACCAGCATATACACGCAAAGCTTTAATAGAAGGATACCATTTATAGGCATAGAGATGGTGCCAAACTGGTGATGCCATTCCCCAGGAATCTAAATAAAGAGTGATTTTGTGAGTGGAAATGATAAAGTTGTCAAAATGCAGGCGCTTGGTGCACCCCTTTCCCTGCCTTACCATAATTACACAGCAAGGAAGTAGATGCCATTTCTTTCATGCTTACGCATCCTTTATGTAGCTAATGTTATGTATTGATTTCTTTAAAATAGTTAAATATTAGGCAACACGTTCTGTGTTGACATGGATCAGATGTGAAAGCAATACATCCAGGCAAAAATTTCCCAAAGCCTGGAAAAAAAAAAAAAAAAAGAAATTGGCATAATGCAGGGAACACAAATATGTTCATTTATTTGTCACACGTTGGACTGAGCCGATTGGTGCTGTTGCTGTGAAAACCACAGGGTGAGGGACTGATGGAGCGCTGGGAACATTGTCCTCTACCATAAGATATGAACCTCTCCTTCTGTGGGTCTCATATATAAATCACAAACGTTATTCTCCAAAAGTCTAGATGGTATCCCTTTAAAAGAAGTACTGGTGCACAACCAGAGGAAGCCAGCAGCGTTTCTGTGCTGCTGAGCTCTTTCTCCCTGCTCAACCCTCATGGATTTTTTTTTTCTGCCTACGACCAACTCATTTGCATGAGGATGACATTTGTTGCTCCAGTAATTTCATCTGATAATGGCCAGCTTGCAAAGCGGATCTGAAAACATATTCCTTAATTATGTGTTGCTAAGCAACGAGAGGGTTTGGCCATAATCACAGAAAGATTATCTTCTCATTGAAGTCCCTGAAAGGTTTAGCTGAAGTAGGACCTGTAAAATTGTCTTCATTTTTATTGATTTCTCCCTTTCTTGGTTTTTTTTTTTTGTGGTTGTTTTTTTTTTTTTTTTTTCCCAAATAACCTGAGAGCTTTTCTTCCTTTTAAACTGTATTTTAAAAGTAGAAGCCAAGGTAAGACCCATGGCAAATGTAAGTAAGGATAGGGATGAAAAATGGAAGGCGTGGCGTTTTGTAGGTATTTGAGCTGTGTTGAGGAATTGCTGTTTAAGGAGCACCCTTGTTAAGGAGTGTTCACACCTACATGCAAGGTGATAAGCAAGTATTGCAAATAGCTAAGATGTTTCTTTAAACAGAAACTGGAGGAAATCCTGGAAAACTGTGTTTGCAGCAGGAAGAGACAGCATGTGTTTTTAGGAGTGACCTTCTCCTGACTGAAGCTGTGGACGCTTTGAGTTGCAAGGTGAAAGCAAGTTCAGTATTAAATTCTGTCTCTAAACGTCTGCAAATATTTTCTGTTGGTATGGGTTAACATCTTCTCAGGCAGTGGAGAGCTATAAAGTGTATGTTATAGTCCAGTGATGTTCTGAAGCTTGTGCTATGGATGGGGCTTTAAAAAAAGCCATTTCAGTTCTTTTTGAAGTCTTGCTGGACTGTGTATCGTAGTCTTCCTATAGTGAGTAGTTTTGAGATTTGTCGTTGTGTGCTGAACTGTGACACTCCATATGGATTCTGTGCAGCTGCTGCTTACTGGAGTTTGGACAGAGAACTTGCAGGAGAAAGACACCTTCTGCCTGGTATTCCTGTAGAGACAGTGCCGTGAGCAAGGATACAGGCACGTGTCACATGCTTATGAGTCCCTTGTGTCCCTATGGTTAGATAAGGGAAAATCAGCAGCAGGATTTATTGCTGCAAATTCTTGGCATTTCGTAAAATAGTTCTTCATAAAAAGTTAGATACATCACCCTTCCTGGGAAATGCAGAGCTGTGTGAAGAGAAAGTGGTGAATGAGCACCCTAAAGCTATTGCTTTAGTGGTAGAGTGAGTGGGGCATGGAACCAAGAGTGACATCTCCAGAACTGAGTGGCATCCTGTCCTAGGAACCCCTAACCACAGCTCTGGCAAAACTGGCACTCTGAGCATCACCAAAACATTGTGTATGAAGCTGTTCAGGAATGGCTTCCCTGCGGAGAAACATTCTCAGAGCCAGTTGCTCCTGCAGCCTCACCATCCATAACATCACAGGTAGCAAATGCAACAAGTTCTCTTGGCGGAAAGCAGGAAAAGTAAACCTTGCAAAGTCTGAGTGACAAAGCCATGTTGGCTGCCAGAGCGAGTTTGTGGTCAGCTTTGTGCTGAAGTGGGTGGTAATGCCAGGAAATAAATAGCACAGGGCAGCAAAGCTGGTAAGGGCAAACCAAGTCTAGCAATCACTGATCAGATTGATGGAGTCCACCTCCAAAATGTTGCATTTTACAATTATCATCTTTCTTGGTATTTTTATTAGATGACTTAACATTTTCTTTTATCCAGTGTTTCAGTCTTTAAGCAAATGGCTGCTAAAAAGTCTTGTATTACTCTGGACTTCTCCCAAACAAGAGCTTGTTTCTGATGATAGGCTTAGGGAGCTCCAGTGGGGAACACTGGAGTAGATTTATTGCAAATATGTGTCTTGGATGGTTTTTCAAGCTCTATCTATATGACAATGTGAAAGTAAATTATCAGAGAAGGAGATTCATCCCACAGAGATGAGGAATAGCTCCTGAATACAAGTCAGGTGGGTGTCATAAGGAAGGAAGAGCAGAACTGCTTCACTGAATGCCAGTCTGAGGGTAGCTGTCTTCTTTGGAAAAGTGGTTCTTTCCACTGTGAAGGGGACTACTCTTCTCTTTTATCAGCTTAGAGTCCAGCTAGAAGTGCTTTTCTCTGTGATTAACTCAGCTCTGCTTATACTGTTTAACATCTGGTGAGATTCTTTTTATTGGTATTTTCCACCCTGTGACAGATAAAAAATTCAGTTAACCACAGATCACTCACAGGTTGAAGCTCTTCAGGTGGGTAGGCCCAAAGAGAAGAGCACAGTCAAGAGCAAGAGCCTTGATGGTTCATCAAGGATGGTTAGAACAGCAACATTCACTCATTGAAATGAGTACCACATTGAAATTTTCATAGTTTATGGGCAGAGAGAGCTCAATGGCAATATTTCATGTGTGATGTAGATTTCATGAGCATTTGTTGGTGTTGGTTTATTCCTTAACCAATGTACCATGTAGCATGGTTCAGAAATTAACTTGAGGTTTTCTTCACTATGTTTTTTGCACAGAGTGTAGCATGTAATCACAATGTATACATGTATGGCAGCTCAATTAGCAATCCACACTGAAACAGCACTAAAGGAAGCTCCATGTGCTAAATAAATGCCATTTGATTTGCACATTAACCTGACAGACTATCGCAAATCCTTGGAGTCATTTGTAGCTAGTGTGTTACTCCAGGTAAAGTAAGTCTGCACTGGGAAAACCATGGACTAATGATTTTCACTGGGATTATAGCTTCCATGAGAAAATACTTGATTATCATAGAATGATAGACTTGTTTTGGTTGGGAAAGACCTTTGAGATAGTTGAGTTGAACCATCAGTCTAACACCATGGCTGAAGTGCACATGTCCACACATTTCTTGAACACATTGAAAAAAACAGTTGTGTCTTGCTGATGTTTGTTTTACTGATGGTCACAGCATCATTTGCAAGATGCAAAATGATACAGTTACTAGCAGTGAATTTGGGAAAGCCTTTGAAAGGCTCACAAGGACAGTCACCAACCTCAGCTGGGCAGAGGAGTGTGTGGATGTGTGCTACGTGTGGATCTTAAAACTGAAGTCATCAGGGCTGCTTGCATTAGTGAAGTAAATAGCTGGAGAACAGAGCGTGCAAAAGATGTTTCAAAACTACCTTGATAAAATATTGCCTCTCTTGGCGAATATCTGCACATGATTCACTGATTGCAGAGAATACACTTCTTAAATACTTTTTTAAAGGTTGAAATATGTGAGGTGTTTTTTTTTGTTCTTCATATTTTTTTTTATAATGGTTTTATCAAAAGCAATATAAAGTGTCAAACTCATTCCAGTTGCAATTCATTGACTTTAGTACCATAGCAATAAAAATGAATTTGGGCTGTCTGAGGAGAACATGTTGTCAGCTGCACAAGCGTTGTCATCTTCAATTTACACTTTCCTTTTACCCCGTGCCTGTAGTTCTCTATCATTGTTAGGACTTTTATATATCCAGATCATTTTCTGACTATATTTGCTGGCAGTTTTTTTTTAGCTTTCTCATAAAGTAGTTTCCATAGCTACAAACTTAGTGTTCACAGAGGGGAAATTTTTTAAAGGTTTCTGATCATTATTGTATTAAACATTTTTTATATTTCTTCTCCTTGTCTTTCCCACAGCATTATAGACCAGACCAGTTTAATGAAAATGCTGCAAGACTGAATTGTCTGTTATTTTTAACAGCAAAGTAGGTGCCCAGCTGAATCCTTAAAAAGCAGGAAGCCAACATTGTTTAGCCACTGATATAAAGTAAGTGTTGCAGACGTGGGACATACATTAGTAAGGTTTATATATAGCAGCTGGCAGATGAGCTTTTGACTTTTGCACCTAAATAAAACCTGACCTTAACAGCAGGCTGCTGGTTTTTGGTAAAGAAAACGAATTTCTGATCTCTTCTAACTGCTGTTTCTAGCATTTTGTTAAAGTGAAATGTTGCTCCTAGGAGTGGGATTCAAGTGTGTTATTTTTCCAGTATTTAGTTCCACCTTTCCGGTGACCGCCAGCACCGTGTCCGGGGACCTTGCCTTCTGCACTCACAATCCAATTAGCTGCTCTGGAGCAGATGGAGAGGATTAGTGCCCAGCTTTCCTTCCTCTGCTGTCTTCTCCAGTCCAATGGGTACCGAAGCCAACAATCAGCTTAAACTTGGGTCCCATGGCTCAATATAACATGGCCCTAGGCCTGCCTGTGCAGGGCCACCCTGTACTCTTTTCTGTATGACACAGCATCCCTGCAAGGCTGATTCTGCAGATTGGTGACTCCAGGTCTCAGGTCATTTGGAAGACCTTGGCCTAACCTTATTTGGTCAGGCATAATTTTGTTGTTGTTGTTGTTGTTTTGGGGTTTTTTTGGTTTTTTTTTTTGTTTGCAACAAGTGTCTGCACACCTCGCTGCCAGATGCATGAGCAGTGTGCTCCACATCTGAAGAGTCAATGCCATCACTGCTAGCATTGGGGTCAGTGGTGGAGACTTTCCCTCCTGTGGCATTCTCTCTCAGGTGTGCCCTGGGTCCTGGGAGGGCAGCTAGGCTACCAAGCATAGTGTGACCAAGGGAAATGGCTCCTTGCCGTATCTTAACGCACCTTGCAGATGCAGCCAAGAAGGGGTTGGGAGAAGAAAGAGAACATTTGCCACAGTTCCCAAATGCATCATAGTCCCCAGGAGGAGGGTGGTTTAGGCTCTCTGATCTGAGAGATAAGCAGGTTGTCCCTGTAAGAAGTAAATCAGCAGGGCTTACCTGAACAGTTGGAGCTGATGGAGATCCTTGGCAAAGACTGATCCAAAGAACCAAGATGGTATTCTTGTACTTTATTTATATATGCAGATACATACACATATGAAAATGGGGAGAAAAACTTTAAGAAATACGATCAGTCACTATCCTTTTGGATCAGCACTTCAAGCCACTTCTGGCAAACAATGAAGACTCTGTAGGTTTTGTTATCAAGCAACTCGTTATTTCCTAGGTTGTCATACTGACTTGGCAAGTAAATAGGCAGACAGGACTTTGTTTAGACAGCAAACACAGTGATAAGTAATAATTTAGAATATACTTAAAAAAAAAAAAAGGCAGAAAAAGAGCATCAAAACCGAGGCCCCATCGAAGCACTTGGCATATGTATGCTTAGGCTGGAAGGGACCTCAGAGATCATCTACTCCAGCCCCCCTCCCGTGGGCAGAGATACCTCTCAACTAGATTTGGCTACCCAGGGCCTCATCCAGTCTGGCCTTAAACATCTCTAGGCAATATATTCCAGTGTCTCATCAGAGTTTTCCAGATGTGGAATGTACTATCTCCAGATGGGTTACCTCTGTGTCAAGGAGCCACATTGGGACCCACGGGGAGATGGGAGGTAAGAATGTGATGATCCCCCTGAACGTTGTTGCTGGTCTGCTTAACCCTATCACGTTTCCTGATGCTTAGGGTTTTAACACTGTAAATCTCTGAGCAGTTTCATGCTGCCTCCTACACACTTCTTTACTGACGCTTTAGGTTATCAGCCTTCTCTTATGATGGTCCAGGCTCTTGTCAGCATCTCTCCCTGTTTCTTGCAGAGTGAAAAAAACCCCAGAGATGGAAATGTCACATGCGGTTCTTATATTCTCTGCCACCTTCTGGTTGCAGTGAGGTGAGAGTTGGTCTCTCCTCTCTAGTATCAGGTGATAGAACAAGAGGAAATGAGGAGGCTTACGTTGGACATTAGGAAAGATTTCTTTCCTGCAAGAGTGTTCAGGCATTGGAACAGGCTGCACAGGGAAGTGGGGGAGTCGCTGTTCATAGAAGTGTTCAAGAAGCATGTAGACGTGGCACTTCAGGACTTGGTTTAATGACTATGTGGTAATAAGTTAATGGTTGGACCTCTTAGAGGTCTTTTCCAGCCAAAGCAATTCTATGACTCTATGATAAAGTTTTAAATGAGTAATTGATAAGTACGGTAGCTCATGCAAGTACATGTATTTTGCTTGGTCCGTTAAAGGAATCTTGGTTAGTATGTATTATAACAGTTAAAAGAGAACACTCAGTGTGGAGAGCAGAGAGGTTACTGGGATCTAGATCATCCTGTTGGGACACTGAAGTAATAAGGAAAGCCAAAATGCAGCTTTAGTTCTCCCACATGGGCAACACTTAGAATTCCTCTTGATCTCAAGTTTTTCCTGTTTTCAAATTCTTGCTGATGTTGAATGGACCTGCAGAAGAGTGGAAGTTGTTATCTCACCAGCTGAAATGTTTGGTGTAAGAATCTTAAATTTCCATTTCATCATTCCTTGCAGCAGTTGTGGCTCTGTTTCATCTGAACTCAGGGCTAAAAGGTCCAGAAAGCAGAATTACTGTAATAACACCCATGATTGCACTGTAATGCAATGCCAAGCAACCTGTCATGCTCTGCATTTGAAGTCTTTCCCTTATGGTTCATATTTATTCAGCAGGAGAAGGTGTCCTCTCTACTTGCCCTTCATCCAAAAAGCACGGGCAGCAGTGTGGCATCTCCCCTGCTGAGCTCTGGCCAGAGGACAAACTTGTGCATCATCTCGCTGCCGTAAGACAAGCAAGATATAGAGACCTATCATGTGGGCTAGCAGCCCCACGCTCTGGCTTGTCAGCTCTTTTACTCCAGTTTTCTCTTCCTATCTTTGCGTGGGAGAGGCCAACAAAATTAATATGGATAATTTTTGGAGAATTTCTTTCTGGACAAGCAGCTCCCAAAATAGGGCAGTGAGCGAAGTTGTGTTTCCCTCTGAAAAAAAAAGGTCTCTTTGCAGTTGATTTTGACAGAAGAATTATTTTAACCTCTCCTGCTAAAGCCACCAGCTCCACATAACTTAATTTTACTGCATTTCTTAACATTTGATGTACAAACCCAATGGTTTCTTTAAGCAAGAGGAGCTGCAAATTCTATGCATTGAATGCCTGTGCATTATTAAAAATAATAGGTTGTATTTGTCAAATGGATAATGAGTAGGTTTCTTTCTCTGTTTTTCAGTATTTTAATGAGTCCAGGAAATGTTTGCTATTTATTTGCTTTCAGATTGTACCAAAGAGCTCTGGAGATAATTGTCAAATTTCCAAGTGTGTATCAATATTTCATGAAGTGCTGTTTTTTCTTTCGACGTTCAGGAGTTAGGTCATTAGCACTGGAGCTGTTATTAACAGTCTGAAGCAAGCCATAAAAAAGGTATTCCACCAAACCCTTGCAAGTCTCCAACTGAAAATTTAAGATACAAAATTCTAATAGAGAGCTTATGGGTGAAATAAATATCAGTAATGCTGCGCAGTTTCTAATGTTGCATGTGAAATCTGTTAGAGGGTTTCTTGCTTGATCTCAGCTTGAACTCTGTGGTTTCTAGGCCTGATCTGGAGAACACCAAGGTCTGTGTGTGTGTGTTGTGGCCCAGTGCCAAGCACTTGCTACAAATTGAGGTGTACCTTACAGAGATAGGATGTCCATCCACGTCACACTTTGGAAACAAAAATAAACTCCACCTTTCTTACTGCCAGCGAATTAAATTCTATTGAATTATTAAAGCTTTCAAGGGCACTGATGGTGGCTGCTTAGTTTTTGGTTATTTTTGTATAGTCAGCCTGATTTTGAGGTGCAGTACTGGGGTGCGTGGGTGTGTGTTAAGAGCTATTGTTCTGGTTTGAATGTTTGCCATTTAAAAGTGGTTTAGTTGTGTATGTGGTTGAAGGTTTATATTTTCTTAATTTCTGATATTTCAGTTTCACATCTGTCTTCATTCTAACTAGGCAAATTAGCACAGTTTTGGTTTTTTCAGCCTAAAACAGTGACTGGCTGTATCAAGCTGGACTCTACTCCTAATAATGAGCTAGTCTGACTGGAGACTCTCAAGAAAAAAATATCTCAGAAAAAGAGAATTATTTGTATGTATGGACCCACTGTGCTGTAGAGAGGATGCTTTACAAAATAATTGATAAACTGTTGTGGCTTATTGACCATTACAAGCAGCTGTGTCACCAACATCCTTCACTAGACACAACTGAGTGCTAGCTGTTCAAAAAAAAAAAGAAAAAGAGAGAGACTTTAAACTTGATTGAGCTATGAGAAGTCTGGAGCATTAGTGTGGAAATCTGGAAGGTGGCTGGAAAGAGCATCCAGGTCTCCTGAAATAGAAAAAGTGCTTCCTGGACTCTTAATCAGAGAATGTAGTGATACAACAAAGGGAAATGGTTTTAAACTGGAAGAAAGATACAGATTTAGACTGGGTATTATGAAGAAATTCTTTACAGTGAGGTTGGTGAGACACTGGAACAGGTTGCCCAGGGATGTTGTGGATCCTGGAAGCATTCTAGGCCAGGTTGGATGAGGTTTGAGCAACCTGGTCTAGTGGAAAATGTCCCTTCCATGGCAGGGTGCTGGAACTGTATGACCTCTAAGGTTCCTCCCGACCCAAACCATTTTATGATTCTGTGATTCAGTGTGAGAGGTGATTGAAGCAGAAAGAGTAAAATAACTGAGGCTTTTGCATCTCTGAGAATGAGGCAGGAGAGGCTTTCTAGCTAAAAGTGGCTGGGAAGTCATGGGAGAGTCCCTGGCCACTGTGGAGAAAAGGGCACCAGGCAAGAGGATGGGACATTGTGTCAGCAGGATGTGGGATGTGCTGTGATGAGAGGGGAACTGAATCTGCACAACCCAAAGAGCAGAAGGCACAGAGGGAGCTTATTTGGCTGTTCCACCACAAAAGCATGAATGGGGGGACAAGAACCACTGACTCATTCCCTGGATACAGAAGGATGGGGTCCTACAGGAAGGGCAGAGCTGGCTGTTCTGCAGAGAGCCTCAAAGAGGATCCTCAGGAGTGGCAGAAGATGTTAGAACTGATGTATATCTCTGTGTGTGTCTTGGGACAATTTTAAGATTAGTGACACCAAGGGCTACAATAGACCAAAACAGGTCACTCGTGAAAGCTAATAGCAATGAGAAGAAAGAGAAGTGGCAGTTATGCAATGTTGACATGAAAAGAGTGTGTGGAGATAACAAAATTGGTTGTGGCTCAATACTATAGAGCTCTAGACTATAAAGAGATATTTGTCAGATGGAAGGTAGTGCACAGGATTAAAACCTTTGCTAAGTAAAATTCACCTTGTAAAGGATTTGCAGCTGTGCAAGGTGTGTAAGGGAAGTCTAGACCAGATCCATTCAACTGTCTTGTTCTTCTAAGGCACATAGAAAAGAGGGATTTTGGAAGTCAGTAGTAATTATGACACTGGTAACTCTTGCTTAGTTCTGAAACTCAGGATGTGGTTTGGTTTTTTGTTTCAGTTTTTTATTCTCTTAATAGTTGTTTTATGGTAGTAGATGAGCTTTGTCCTGGGAAATGAAAAGGGAAGTCTCACCTTGCTGTGGTTTTTGTCCTGGGAAATGTGAAGGGAAGTCTCACCTTGCTGTGGCTTCTGTCCTTGGTACAATGGTGGGACTGCTTGAGCAGTGATTGGAGAAAATACATAAGCATGGTGTTATGTCTTTAGTAGAGGAATCAGAGAGCAGAGTGGTGCTGAGACCGGGGAACCCAAAGTAGTACTCATGGATGTGCACTTGTGTGCAACCAACAGGTGGGCTGAGGCAAGGAGAAAGGGTAGGATCACTGGAGACAGAGACTGGTCTTTGGCAGTTGTGAAGAAGGCAAGCACATTGGCAGAGACATGTGGAAAGCAAATCTTACAGGATTGGTAGAAACAACACTGGCTCCAACAAGGCTCAGTGCTCGAGAGGTTTTGCACAGTGCAGAGTCATGTTATGCAATGAGTTTACAGTACAGGAAGTTGCAAAGCACTTAGTGAGAGCCAGAGGAGATGCTCCACCATTCTCCCAGGGGGACTAGAAGCTGTTTTTTCTCCAGGAAGGAAGAGGTGTCAAATGGCACCAAGGAAGACTACTGCTTTAACTCCTTCTGAAAGTCTCTCCCACTTCTCCAATGCCCTCAGACTCCAGAGCAGCAGCTGGACTTGAAGACAAGCAGTTTGGAATGCAATTCCTGTCTTGCTTTTGTGTGTTTAGGGTTTGGTGGTGGGTTGCCCATACTAGGTGCAAAGAGTACAGGGTTCCTTGCCATGATCCCTCCCTGAAATGGGGTGAATCTGGCCATACTCTGTATACCAGGATAGTTTCCTGGGGGTTCTCCAATTTCCTTCAGTCCCACTCTGGGAAGTTATTAGGCACACTGAGTTAATTTGCCTCTTACCTATTAGTTTAATCCGTTTGTAAGGCAGGAAGCCAAAGCACCACATCACAGAACACAAAGTATCTAGAAATAAATGCTGGACTGCCCAGCAGCAGCCAGGCTGCAAGCACTGCTGAAGCTGGAAACTGCCCTGAAGAGTCAAAGGGAGCAACTTTCCTTCACTGCAAACATATCTGGAGGAGTGGGAGAGGAAGCAGGAAGGTAGGAGAGCAGAGAAAATGGGAAAATACTGGAATTGACAACAGTAAGTCAAGCAAAATACTGTAGCAGGAAAGAAAATACCTGAAAGATAGAGAGTTTCCTGGGCACTATTCCATGCTTGGGAACAAGACTGCTGGTAGCATTCCATAAATGTTAGTGTTTCAGAATTTTTTGTATGCTCCTCTCAAGTCGGCATGGTTATGTACTTTGTTTAGTTGCCTCTAGCATCTACCCTTCATGGTGTTAAAAATACCTTGACTCAAGTCAATCCAAATACAGCAGTGCTGTGTTTGGTTAAGTGGGTTGTAAACCCCTGGGGTCTGAGCAATGATTTTTTATCAGAATTTGGCAAAGTAGCAAGTTAAAATTGATCCAAGATTTTACTCCGCGTTTTCTTGTAATCAGTGGTGTGTAACCTGTGCTTTTCTGCTTTGTGTCAAGCCATGCTGAGTGTGAACTGTGTGGTAATTTTGCAGCTTTCCTGGGGTGATGGCCATATTCCTGCTGCAGAGGTGTTCAGGACAGATTCTCTGAAGAGATGCACTTCTCCCTGCCCAAGCTAAGATGATTCTTTTTCATCTCCTGCACGGATCAGGATGGTGAGGGTGTCCACTGAGATTTTCTTTTTTGGAGCCACACTCAGAAAACTCAGTGTCCCTGCAGCCATCACTCTACAGTCACCTGTCTGCAGACCAAAGCTATGCCCCTCAGTCTCCCTCAATGTCAGACATCTATTTTTCATTTCATCCTGGAGGCTGAAACAGAAAAACAGAAACTCACAAACTCCTCATGCTTGTCACACAGCATGGCAGCCTGCCATGGTGAGGAGTGTGCACAGCCCTGGGAGGTCACAGCTTCATGTTCCATTACAGGAAAAGCATCTCATGTGCACCCCTGGAAACAGTCCACAACCTGTGATTCTCCTTGGCCAGAGTCTTGTGCTTAGGAGAAGCATCAGTATGTTGGTTTTCTGCTGCAGCCAAGAAACATGTTCCCCTTTTGGCTTCCTGGTCTCTCCAGATGCAGAGCACAGCTGCCTCTTCCCCAGAAGCATTGTTTTGGCACCCATCATTTGAGTTTCCGTAGCAGGATGCTCCATTATCTCGGCACGACAGGTATTGGCTTCCTTCTGATCAAGGTCTCAAGTTCTGGGTGGACTGGCAGACCCACGGGCAAGCAGCACAGAGGAAAGATGCATCTTCTCCACTTATGGCTTTCTCCACTCTTCTGTACAACTACCCACCTCCCTGTGGGGATGTACCCTGTGCTGGTGTGAGAGATGTATGTGGTCTGAAATCACAGAATCATAGAAGGCCTTAGGTTGTAAGGGATCTTTGCATTTATCTTCCTAGACAGTGTCTTGTGCTTTCAGGCAGAGATCTGGTCTGCTGTAGAAAAAATTAAATAGCCTTTGGTTAGTGTTTTCTGTTTGCTACATGGCTCGCTAGTTCTGGACACTGGGTCTCCACAAGAGCAGCCAGACAAACCTGGCCAGCAAGCAGGGCAGTGAGGTGTGTGTGTCTCAGATTGTCTTGCAGCTGGTTTCACAGCATTGGGTGCCTCTCTACTCTTTTATTGCCTAATATCAGAGCAGGACAGAAGACTGAGAATTGCAGAATGATGAGGGTTGGAAGGGACCTCTGCAGATCATCTAGTCCAACCCCCCTGGTAGAACAGTTATCACCTAGCTGCCCAGGATCATGTACAGGTAGATTTGAAGGAGATTGCACAGCCTCTCTGGCAGTCTGGGCAGACCACTACTGTTATATTAATAGGCTTCTTGGATGCTGTGGAAGCTGGGTTGACTGATTTGAGAATGTGCCAGTAGCCTTGTGGCCCACGTTGTGTGGCTGCAGCCCATGACGTGAAACACTGCAGTAGGGATGTCCAGAGGACAGAGTGACAGCTCATCAAAACTAGACAACAGTTCTGTATTTGACATCTTGAGGTCAAAAACTGTCAGTTCCTTGAATTTTACGGTGTCTTAAATTGCCTGGGGAGTGTTTTGAGCCTTGTCAAAATGAATTAATTAAGGCCAAGTCATATTCACAAGCTTGTACTGCTCTGATTCAGCAGCAGGACCACGCTTGATTTTCAGCCTAATAATTACAAGCAGTTTTGGAGGACCTGGGGGGCTGATAGAACTGGTTTGTGTTTCCTCCAGAGCCGCACGTGCTACATTTTTTACTTGCTCTTTGCCTTGGCTGTCTGTAGTGTTGCTTCCCTCCTCCTTATAAATGCAGCCAACTTTCTAATTAAGGAAACTACTCCACAGCCATTGTGGCTGTTCATTTGAGTTGTCTGTCCATACCAAAGTTTCTAGCTCCCCAAAAGATTTTAAGCCATTCCTTACTACAACTGCAGGAAGATAGGAACTTCATCTCTTCCTTTAAGTCTTTGTGCAGCACATTGACTTTGTCAGAGCTTCAAATCCACCTCTGGCCGTGACAAATGCTGCTGAAGTTATTTTTCTATTGGATTCTTAGATGAAAAATCCCAAACAGTTATGAGACATAAATATAATTTTGTGCTGGGCTTTACTGCTTACTGGGCTTTGAGCCTGAAAGGATTTAAAAATCATCATGCTCTAAAGGAAAGTTGTCAGGAGAAGGAGGAGGTGGAGGGTTGGTCCAGCCAGCTGTTGTGATTTGGGAAAAGGCTTGTCCTGTGCAATGGGAAGGAGACTGGGACTGAGACGCAGAGGCAGCCAATACTGGCACAGCTACACCCAGTGAGATTAAAACCAAATTAGAAACTCAGCTCGCAGGGCTTTATCATTTCCCTTACACTGTGATATTTATAAATGCAAATCTTTTATCTTACTGGTTATCCTCTCTTGGATCTTTAGTTAAAGGGCATTGTCCTTAGTTCATGCTGCAGTGATGACTGTAGGGAGAGGATGGAAACATTCACATGCATAAAAGCACCTTGGTGTGTGAGAAAGAATATGGGCCCTTCTTAAATTGCATCAGGAATAGTGTGGCCAGCAGGAGCAGGGAGGTCATTCTCCCCCTCTACTCTGCACTGGTTAGGCCACACCTTGAGTACTGTGGCCAGTTCTGGGCCCCTCAATTTAAGAAGGACATTGAGGTGCTTGAGCGTGTCCAGAGAAGGGCAAC
>VWZE01018622.1:161699-183737 GCA_013396675.1 Eubucco bourcierii
TAGAGAAGAGGAGGCTCAGGGGGGACCTTATTGCTGTCTACAACTACCTGAAAGGTGGTTGTAGCCAGGAGGAGGTTACCTTCTTCTCTCAGGCAACCAGCACCAGAACAAGAGGACACAGTCTCAAGCTGTGCCAGGGGAAGTTTAGGCTGGAGGTGAGGAGAAAGTTCTTGACTGAGAGAGTCATTGGCTACTGGAATGGGCTGCCCAGGGAGGTGGTGGAGTCACCGTCCCTGGAGGTGTTCAAGGCGCGTTTGGACGTGGCAGTTGGTGCCATGGTCTAGTCTTGAGGTCTGTGGTGATGAGTTGGACTTGATGAACTTTGAGGTCTCTTCCAACCCTGCTGATACTGTAAATGTCCATGAACCAGCTACTCTCAGCATCCTGAAGACAATGTCATGTTACTGCACCACAGTTCAGTGCTTCTGATAATCCAGTGTAAAGCACAATAGCTTTTTTTTTTTTTTTTTTCATTTAATTTCTGAAGTACACAAAATTCAGAATGTATGCACTTCATTGGCATTAATTGCTACTGCCAGTTTACCCAGAGGAAATGCTGAGATCAGGCCTCGTTGCTCACCCAGAGGTAGCTCCTCATATTTATTGCTCTGCCTTTGCATCTCTAAAAGCAGCAACTCCTTCTGCTTCTTAAATTCCTTGTTGGTTAAAAATAAATCACAAAGACCATTCATCACTGGTCACCATGGTGGTCTGCGACTCTCTGAGAAAAGCATTGTCCGTTGGAATACTATCAGCATCTTCACACTGGGAAAACTCTGTGCATCAAGAGATGGTGACAGAAGCACACAGAATGGAAGAGCATTTCCCCAAAGCCTGATCTGCACCATCAGTCTGGGATGGACCAGCAAGTTGGGGCAGCAGAGCACACCCAGCAGCTGGACACATCATGGAGGATCTGCTCTGCCTGACCAGTAGTGGGGGATGCATCCACACCCCTGCCTGTCCCCTGGCTCATGGGGAGAGGTGAGCAACTGAGGAGCTCCCCGATGTACCCAGGACTCCTGCATGACTTCGCTTTGCTGTGGAGGGCTGTAGCAGTCCAGTGCTGAGCTGGGGTTGGGCTTTCCAGCCCTGTAGGTCTGCTTTCCGTGGTAGATAGGTCCTGTATCAAGGGGAGCTCTCTGCTAGCCAAAATAAAGACACTCGGCAATCTGCCAGAGCTGTTCAGAGCGTGTAGTCTGTTAAAGGCAGAAAGAAAGACAGTTTGGGGTAGAAGATACAAAATGCATTTGCAAGGCATCTGAGCCCGGTACTGAGAGATTCTTTCTTCAAACATTGTTGGCAATAGCTTCTCTTGTGCTCAGACCAAAACTATTTTGGGTGGAACATTTGCTCCCTACTTTCTAGCAAGGCTGGTTGCAGGAATGAAGAATGGATTCTTTTCACTGGCTGCAGCTGGTTTAAATGATCCCCACACTGAACCCATTGACTCCAGGCACTCCTCATGTGAATCACAAGGAAGTAGCAACTGAGTTTTTGTTTATGTGCCCAACATGGGCAGAAAGAGAAAAGCAGCCTCAAGTCAGATGAATGCTTGACTCCAGGCACATGCCAGGGAGGAGGTCCTGGTGCACACTCCGTACCTAATGCTGGCAGCAAGCATGGTTCAGCAGCTCAGCGCGAGACATGTTTCTGTTGTGGGTGTCTGTGCAATGGCTTCTCCAGTGCTTCCTGCAGGGCCCCTGGAGAGCACATCAGCATGACTATTTGGTATAGAAGATCCATCATGCTCATTCATGAGAGCTTGAAGAGGAGTCCTTCAAGAGTCATGACCCTTGTATTGCATACAAAGCAAAAAAAAATAATTTTGAAACCCTTGATGGGTTTGAAATAATTTTGAAACCCTTGATGTCAGTTGGCTAGTCCTTGAACCAAGGCCTTGAGAAGGATTTGCTTCAGTGCACCTCTCTCAAGGTCCACTTCTTCCAAGGAGAAACAAAATAACTTGTTTAAGAAAACTCAGGAAATCATTTCCAGACCCTGTGACTGCAGTCTGTGTGTCTACTTCTAGATGATCTCTCCATTGAGAGCAACTTCTAGCAAATTTCTGCAGAACCGCTGTCCTTCTTCCTTCTGAGGAAGAGGATTTCAGGGCACCAAATGGGCAGAATTTGGTCTGCTAGTGCAGAGAGGACTATAGGTCAAAAAGGTGATCTGCTTAGGAGACATTCAGGAAAGCTTTTGCTGAAAGTAGTGCCACTAGGTGGCAAATTATTTGGGGGTAATTAATGATGCCACCTCTGATTCTTACGTATTCTTAAGAAAGTCAGTTTGCCATCCATTGTGGATTTTTTCCCAATATTGGGATTTTCTGTGAACTATCAGAGATATTAATTAGAGGATGAGATTACACTGAGTGCTCTTCAGTTTTGTCTCTTGGGTATTTGTGGAATGAACCATGAAAACACAGGCACACTTGCTGTGTGACGGTAAAGTGCTCATTTAGCTGGGTTTCTTGATGAGTTTCATGTCTTACCTCACCTTGTTGCCTCATAGCCTGTACCTCGTGATTGCAACCAGCAGGGGTGGTTTCATGTCAGTGGCAGCTCATGTGTGAGGGCTTTTGCCATCCCTTAGGACGCAAGCACTGTGTAAGAACCCTGTTGTTGCAGGAGCCTTCTTTTTCAGGATCCCAGGGGGCTTTCTCAGCACACTTGGATCATCAGCATTATGTAATCAGGAGTATAAACATGTAGGCCAGAGTATGATGCATCAGCATCCATCTTTGCCAACTGCTTTTTACTGCAAGGTGGAAAATTCATCACCTTTCAAAAACTTCAGTGCAAGACAGTCCATTTCCTACCCCTTCCCTACCTCCTTCCCAAGAACTAAATGAAATCTGGTTTAGTTCATTTTGCTGTACCTCTCTCTTCTGGTGGGTTTGTGGCACAATTTGAAATGTCAGCTAAATCAATTAATTGAGAATAACCGTAGGGTATGTAACTACAGCTCTTAGTTTGGTAAGCGATGGGTTTTATTGAACTGGTAAAATACAGAAAGCTGTTAGAGGAGAATAAGTTGCTGCAGTGATGTCATTCAGTCTGAGTTACAGTTTTATAACTCTAAGCAAATTTGAAGTATTTCTCACTATCTCAGTGTACATTACTATATCAACCTGGAGCCTGTGCTTACCTAGGTCAGCACTGACTTTCTTCTCTCAGTGACAGTGAAGAGACATAAAAATGAAGATGTTTTCAGCCCATTAGAGTTTAACACAGCTTCAAGAGCAGTCAGTTTGTCTCTTAACGTGCTGTGGATGTCTGTAGGAAATGCCTCCCAGCTGCCGTGGGAGTTAGCAGTCTATAACTATTCTTTGCATGTGAAAGAAAATAAAACACCTTAAATGTGAGAATTATTGACCAAAATAGCAGCTTACAAAAAAATCAGAGAGAAGATAACAGATCGTTGCTGCAGTGCTTTATACCAGCACCCTGATCTCCTTTATTTTGCTCCTGGTGCATTGCTGAGGTTGCCCTACAGGAGAGAAGTATGAGAGCTGAGGAAGGCAAGGGCAGGGCTCTGCCGCATGCTTTGATGAGGTCCTTCATGCCCCATGCTGTGACCAAACGAGTGTGGTGAACTTCGGGGAATGCTGGAGTCCCAGTCTGGAGCTGGGACGAGCTGGGGCTGCAGCACTACAGCCCTTTCCCTGTGCACTGGGAGGGTAGGGAGGCAGCACCTATGGTGCTTCAGGATGGTGTTCAGAGACCTCCATGTAACCTCACATCATCAGGGGAAGGGTGGGTGTTGAAGTCCTGTAGCACAGGAATAGCTCATTATTCCTGGAATCAAAAAAGAAGAATCTGCCAGTGTGTTATCTAGATTAATGAAGATGAAATATGCTGCATAAATACATCAGAAGCGTGATCATGCCGTTATCCCTTGGGCTACTCTGGCTCACAAGGAGAAAAGGTTGATTTCTATTTGTAGATGACTTTGCTTTCTCTGCCAATGATCATTTTTGTTTTAGTATGAAACCCAGGGAGCATTTCTTTTGCTCAAAGATGTAGCAGATTAACAAAGACATTTTTCCTAGCTGGTCATATATCTTAAATAGCTCTGGTTTAAGATACATTTTTCATCTATCATTACTTGTGAGGGTTAGTGTACTGTTTATAACTCTGGTGATAAATTAGAGAGCTTGTAAACTCTATTATTCAAGCAACTGTGCAATATTTGGACATGGAACATGTTTCCATAAACCAGAAGGTGCTTGCGTGCTGCTGAACGGACTAAGTGTGGGAGAGGTGGAGATGAATCAACTACAAGGGTAGGGTTTGCAAAGCGATGAGATTTTAACATAGCCTTGACTTGAGCCCTGGGCATGCAGGAAAAGCCTGTGTGGAAACCCTCAATGAGGTGATCACTTGTGTTGACAGATGAGGTGTCTCAGGATGAATGGCTACTTTTAGTATCAGAATTTGTGATGATGCTCAGTAGGCATTGCTTGGTTCACAGTCTTAATCTAAGATGCGAAATGTGTAGCAGTGGATGATCACTAATCAGATGACAACACTTTGAGGGTCAGGGATGAGAAAAAATGTTAGTGTCATAGAATGGTTTGGGTTGGGAGACACTTTTAAACATTGATGCAACACCCCCTGCTGTTAGCAAGGACATCTTCAACTAAAACAGGTTGCTTAGAGCCCCATCCAACTCAACCTAGAATGTTTCCAGGGATAGGGCAGCTACCACTTCTCTGGACAACCTGGGCCAGTGTTTCATTATCCTCAGTGTAAAAAATTTCTTCCTTCTGTCTAGTCTAAATCTCTTTTAGTTTAAAAAATCACTCCCTTGTCCTGCTACAACAGACCCTATTAAAAAGTCCATCCCCAGCTTTCTTATCAGCCCCTTTAAGTACTAAAAGGCCACAGTAAGGTCTCCCTGGAGCCGTCTTCTCCAGGCTGAACAGCCCCAATTGTCTCAGCCTTCGTATCACTTTGTTCCCCTTCTCTGGACTCTCTCGAACTGGTCCCTGAGAGGTCCAGGGAGGAAAAGTAGGGTGGCTGAAAGCATCACGACTTCAGTCCCTGCCATTACTTGGAACTGCTTTCCACTGTATCAAAAGAAATCACAACTCTAATGTTATTTGAGATCTTGTTGGAAGAGTTCTGGGGTTTTCCAGCCACATTTAGGTCCAGGGGCTGTCATGGTGGTGATATATCTGGAAGAGGTTTTAGGGGACTGGGGCTGAAGTCACGGGTGCTGCCTGTAGGTGGGTGCAAGCAGCCTGCAGACCTGCAGCCAATGTTCTAGAGCAAGACAGAAATGCTAGCAGCCAGAGAAAGCCTGATAACGGGGAAAACCAAAGAACGTGGAAGTTAATCATTAAACTTTTTCAGTTATCTTTATTCAACAAGGAAAACTAAAGGTAGGCAAAGTTTGCAGGGAGAGACAATCTCTTTTATTAGAACCAACTTGTATAGTTAGAAAAACACACATCCTTTTGGCACAAGATGCTTCTCTTCAGATCTCCACAATTGCAAATTACGTTAAAAATTAAATTCTTTCCATTTTCAAATGATTTAATAGGTATTTGGGAAAAGTTAATTTAAAAGCAGTTCACAAAAATTACTTCCTTTGGTTTAATTTGATTTGGACATTGGACGAAAGATTTGATACCCCTGAATTACAGAAGACTCTTTCCTAGCTTGAAGTTTACCTGTAGAAACACGATATCCGTAACCACAGAGTCAAAATTTCTGCATGCAGTCTCAGAAGTGTGTTCCTTTGGCAGCCTGAGAAGCCTTTTTAAGGGTATGGAGATGCTTTTCTTTTTTTCTGAAATGGCTACAATTCTCTTTTTGCAACCCCAGAATGCTTTCAGCACACAATATTAGTGAGTGGCTAGTAAGGCTCTACAAAAGTGTAAAGTCAAAGATTTAAAAGGGATGAGTTTAAAATAGAGAGTTCTCTGCCTTGACCACCACTATTTTTTTTCCCTCTTGGTCAAAAAGAAACCATGATTAAATTATAATGTTCTAATATTTTGCAGTTTTTTACTAATCAGTGTATTGTTATTAATCAGTGTATCATTAATCAGATGCTACTATTAATAATATTTCCAGTGAGAGGTTTGTAGGTTCACCCTGACCTCATGAAATCTACAACTTACAATTCAATTTTGTGTCAAGTGTTTCCTTTAGTCTATTTTAGAGTGCCTTTTTTTTTTAGTGGGTTTTGGTGTTTTTTGGTTTTTTTGTTTTTGTTTTTTTTTTTTAGTTTTTTTATTGGTTGGTTGGTCAGGGTTTTTTTGGTGAGTTTTTTTTATAGCCTTCTATGTTGTCCAATACACCAATTTCAAATTCCCTTAATCCAGCTTAGTCTCCACTGTATTAATGCATGGCTCGAGGGCACAAAGAGCTAAAAAGGGCTGTATTGTGTGGCATCTCTAAAATGCTTTTTCAGAGAAGCTGGATAAAGAGATTGAGATTTCCTGGAGGGGGTTATGGGTTGGTTTTGATTCCAGCTGAGTGAGCAGCCTTGCAGGTGACTCTCAGAGAAGACATCAGGGAGGGAGACATTGCAGAGCCCCACATCACCCCATTCCTGTCATACTTTCCATCAGAGCCTGTTCATCTGGGAAGGTGGCTGCAAGCACCATGTGGGATTCTCCTTCATTGTACTGATGTATCTGAGGAGACAGCTTTATAACGGTGTGAAAAATCCTAGAATATATTAGTTAAGGAACATGGATTGAAACAGTAGTTAAGTTTCTCTTCCTAGGACATTAAATATAGAATCCTGTCTTCTTAATGCAGTCACGACCAGTAAATCTTGCCTGATGTAGAACCAGCCGTTATCTAGTAAAAACCACATAGAGTACTGGGGTTCTGTGAGATTCAGTAAGTGTAACCCAAGGGCAAAGTCAGAGCTGTCTCATTGTTCCTCCACTACAACCATTACCTGCAGGACCAAGCCCAAGGCAGAGCTGCTGCTCTGGGGTGCCCAGGGGTGATGCTCCCCATGAACTGCTTTGCTTGCCTACCCTATATAGCTGGAAGATCCACAAGCAAATAGCCTTCCTCCATAAACTGTTCCTCCAAAGGATAAAATCAGTACATCTTTCCTGTGCTGTGTGGTGCAATCATCTCCTTGATCTCCCAATGCAGTACACCTTCTCTCCTGGCAAATAATTGATAATGTGCCTGGAGGGGATATCAGCTCCGTCCAGGAAAGGGATTCTGTTAAGGACAGCACGCTCTGAAATACATGCCAAGCTCAAGGACGCACTCGAGGGTTGTCCTCCCCCATGGTGGGTTTCCTGATGTCCTCAGTGACTTCCTTGGGTGATAGCAGACCATCCAGGAGCTGGGTACCTCAAGAGTGGGCACTCTGCCATCAGGGAGCATGCCAGGGAGACTTCCCCAGCCCAGGCAGGGGCTGTGCTTAGAGCTGCAGAAGTGGAGTGCAGATTTTGTTTGCTAACCCTGGGAGAACAGGTGGGGTTTGGTGGTCACTGCCAATCTCAGTTTTGTTTGCTATGTTTTTATGGTTCTGAGCTGCTTGAAATGTCAACAAGAATTCAACATGTGCCCTTTTTTTTTTTTTTCTTTCCAGTGTAACCACGTTAAAATCCTACATTATACTTGTAAAGCATTAACTGTAAAAGTAAAGCAACTTTAATAGCAAGTAGGTTGTAGTTAAGTGCTTTCAAATGTTGGTATTTAGGGGTTTGGGTTTTTTTCTCACTTAGTTATGAACCTGTGCTACAGGGAAGTGAGGGTGTTTATCTTAGGGAAATGAGTGGGATTTGCAGGTGTTCGGCACCTCTCAGGACCTTCCAGGATTATTCTTTCACTCATATATTTCCATTTTGCCATCCTCTCTGCCCTAAGCAGAATTGGTCTCAAATTCCTCAGAGAGCAATGAGAGAGCAGAGGGGGCTCCGGGTACAGAGTGGAACAGGGAAAGAAGCGGAAAAAAGTGAAGCAGGAAACTAAGACAGCAAAAGCAGGAGCCTTGAGCTACAGAAAAGCTGGAAACGTGGCTGTGCTTGGGCTTCCTCTCCATGACAAGGTTTCCTTCATTTGATCTTTGCCGTGGAAGAGGGATAGGGATCTGAGAGCAAGGACACAGCCAGGAGCAGTGGTAGGAAGAGAGAAAGTTTTCAGAGGTCTGATGCCCTCAACAGAAACATTTGTACATTGAACAGTAGCTGTTTTGGTCTCCAGAAGGGATGACCTTGCAACAGGGTCGCTGAACAGACAGTTCCAGCTGGGCTTGTGCACTTGGCAAGTGCCCAGAAACTATTTTAATAGGTCTTACAAGGGACAAGGCCTTGGCAAGACCTGTGGGTTTTGAAGTGAGCTCACCGTGCTTTTTGCTTTAGTAGCTAGCTAGCATCACTCAAGTTGTGGAAGAGTCCCCGGTGTTCACATGGTGTGGCTCACAGGGCTCAGGGACAACCCACATTCTCTTTCCGCTGGTGCATGTCACCACGGTGTCACTTTCTGCCCCTGGCTTGAAAGTTTTGTGCTTTTTATCACTTTCTGTGAAATGCTGGAGATGTCCAGCTGGATTTAAAGAATTGAAACTATGGCTCATCCCAGGGCAGGTCTTTGGGTGCTCTCTGTGTGGTCTCAGCTCCTGCCACATCCTACAGCCCATCTGCAGCATTTGAAGGAGGAACCGAAGCAGCTGCCAGCCTTTTTTTGGCTCTTTGCGCTTGGCCAAAGACTGCTTTGGTGGGAGGCTCTTAGAAATCTAGCTGGGCTCTCACTGAAGGTGCCCACATTGCCCTCATGGAAAGAGCATTAAGTAAAGCCTGGGCTGGATCATTGATGAGTTACTCTTTCTTCTTGGTGCTAAGGGACATGGTTAGTGCTAAGGGACATTTTTTAACATCACACTTGGTTAAAGAAAGGTTGGTGTCAGCGATCTTAAAAGTCTTTTCCAACCAAAGTGATTCTATGATTCTTGCTGCAAATGAATGACTTGAGATGACAAGAGGGTTTATCTTCCAAAAGGCTTCCCAGGCTTCCAGCCTAGCGAAGTGGTCCTGCCTCACCAACTTGATCATCAGTGCAATAGGAGCATTATTGTACAGGAAACACTGTAAGGCAACAACAACCATTGTCATAGCCAGCATAGTCCTCCGATGCCTTCTCAGCCTGGAGCAGCCTTCCAGTATTTGAAGTGGGCTACAGGAGACCATCAGAGAGACTCTATGCAAGGGCATGGAGTGAAAAGATGAGGGGTAACCCTTTCAAACTGGAAGAAGCTCAATTTATATTAGACATTAGGAAGAAATTCTTTCCCATGAGGGTGGTTAGGCACTGGAGTATGTTGCCTAGAGAAGTTGTTGATGCTCCAAGCCTAGAAGTGTTCAAACACAGACTGGATGGGGCCTTAAGCAAGGAGGAGGTGACCTTGCCCATGGCAGTGGGGTTGAGATGATAATCTTTAAGGTCCCTTCCAGCCCAAATTGGTCTATGATCTACAGAAAACCTCTGGCAGATCTCAACAATGCCAGCAGCAAATCAGAGCAGCATACAGAAAGCCCTATGTGTATCTTGCTTTAAAGATCAGTAGGACTTTCAGTCCAGCATAATGGGAAGGACTAAAGTCTGTGCTTAACACCCACATAATTTAATTCCTACAGGAATCTCACAACATGATGCCTGCTTTGTTTTCCACTCAGGATCCCTCATTATCAATGTGCCAATGCACATTTGAAAGATGCACAGGGCACACAGTTAGTGTGATTGAACCCCCTTGCTTCCCCAAAGCTTGCTTTGATGGATCACTTCTTTCTTTTTTTCATTTGAGGAAAATTTCCAATCTAAACCATAAGGCTGTCTGCTGTCTGTCTGTGATTAAACCAAAGGTTTGCCCCCCACAGTGCTGGTACACTGTCAGCAGTCCCACTGCTGGTCTCCGGCAGCATCATTTGAGGCTGTCCCCATGCCAGTGCTGTCACTGTCCGTCAGCAAGCTCATCTTCAGCCTTGATTTTTACATCTTCCAAAATGTCTTTGCAGGCTCTGACTCCCTCAGGGTGATTTGAACTCCGAGCAGCCTCCTGCCCAGATAGCTAATATCAGCAGCTCTCCCCTGTGCCCTTGTGTAAAGCATCAGCATCATTCTCCTTCCATTTATTTATTTTATCATCTAGTTTAAAAAAACTCAACACAATGAAAGCTGTCCATTTCCTGAAGCAGCTCGTTTATTTTGTACTGCTGTCATTTGTTTCCATTTGGATATAAGGGAAAAGAGGATAAAGAGGATAGGGAGAGACCCAAGAGAGAGCTAGGGCAGGATGTCATCCCTCCTGCATGATGCTGGGTGGCTGGAATGTGTCTCTCAGAGGCAAACGTCACTTGTGTGAAATGTAAAGAATATAGACTGCAGCTGAAGTGGCAGCACTGGAGAGAAAGCATTTTCTCAGGGTTCTGGGTAATGTCAAGAAATCCATTCGCTGAGCACTACGGGTATAATTCCTTTGCAGCACTGGGCTTGGTAATGGAGCACGTGCAAGGAGAATTTATTGGGGGTTTTGCTGCCTTCTCCATATTGTTTTCAACAGGAGCTGCAAAGCTCAACCCTGGGTGGTGGGATGGTATGAGAGTCCGGTTGGTGTCTGAACCCCTGACCCCCAAATGGGTTTTTCTTCTTTTTTCCCATCCCTCTCTTAAAAAAAACCAACAAACAAAACAAAACAAAACAAAAAAAACATGAATGCAAGAAACTGAGCTCCTCTGAGCAAGCTTTTTTTTTTTTTTTTTTTTTCTCCCAGGTGCTTCTTTTAGCTTTCTTGGTACATCCCTCACCACCCCATATGGCCTTTCCCATCTGCTCTGCCATCTCTCTCACATGCCCTGGCAGCTCCTGCTGCCTCCCTGGCCTTGCCATCCTTTCTGTCCATCCCCAGCTCCACACTCCTGCTTATTGCAGTGCCTGGCTATCCCCGGGAGCAAATACATCCCTCAGGCACCCTCCCATCTCCTGTCACCTTCTGTGGCCATCAGGAGTTTCATCCTAAGGTCTTTGTTACGTTGTATTACACCAGTTTATATACTTGTGGCTGCACCTAGAGTGCTCCCAGATGGGATGTAGTTTAGAGATTATTTCATAGAAGAGTACTGCTCTGGAGTTTTGCTAAGTTTGTGCTTGATTTTCTTAGAATCATAGAATGGTTTGGGTTGGAAGAGACCTTTAAAGATCATCTAGTTCAACCTCCTCTGCAGTCATCAGGGACATCTTCAACTAGAGACGGTTGCTCAGAGCCCCAAACAACCTGAGCTGAGATATGTCCTGTCCACACATGTTTCATAGAAGCTTTAAGTACTGAAAGAGCACCAGAAGGTTGCCCTGGTCACTTCTCCAGGCTGAACAACCCCAACTGTCTCAGCCTGTCCTCACAGAAGAGGTGTTTCAGCCCTTGGATGATTTTTGTGGCCTCCTCTGAACCTGCCCAAACAGGTCCATGTCCTTGTACTGAGGACTCCAGAGGGTACACAAAAGGAGGTGAAGAGGTGCATCTGTTTCTGGTGTATCTCTAGGATCTGAAGTGAAAATAAGAAAATACCCTGTCTATGTACTCCTTGTGTTTGACTGAATGTTTCTTTGTGGTTGCTGTGCACTTCTGTAGTTTGGCTGCACACTGTAATTGTTGTGTTGGTATCAGCTAATAAGGATATAATTTTATATGGGAATTTCCTATGGATTTTTAAAAATACATTCTTCAAGGAAACCCTGAAAAGTTATCTGAAAAGAGAACTGGCAAAAAGCCAGCTCTTGTGTGCTGACAGGAGGAAATGTGCTGGAGAGATCAGGAGTTTACTAGGTTCTTCCCAATGGCAGGTATGAGTTTTTTCCTTTCCCGACAGGATACTGCCCCTCCCGAGGGAGAATGAGCCTTGCTGCCTCCTTACCCATGTTCCTGGAGCTCAGGAGTTTCTCTGAAGCATGATTTCCCTTGCCAGAGCAGAGAATGCCATGGACCTGTGGTTTCTCCCAGCGGGCTGAAATTCATCTCCACTTTGTCATTGTCTCCCTTCCCGCAACAGCCCTGTCTGAGAACATGGAGCCCATCAGCTCCAGCTGCATCAACAGCCCTGTCTGGGAACGTGGAGCCCATCAGCTCCAGCTGCATTAGAGACATTGGTTCAAACACCCAGGTTTCCTCCAAACAAGAGTGATTTCCCAGTATTTTCCTGGTAGGATCCTGGCAGTGTCAAAGATGCTTTGCTTTAAAACATAGCAAATCATGATTCTTTATAAAAAAGGAGATTTGACATCCCTTTCTAAACTAGCTGTTCCATTTGTGTGGCTTCTGTCTGTACAGTAGCCAGTGCCTCCAGAGGAAGAACAGTAAATATCTGTTTTCCCCTGACTGGGAGAGAAAGGCTGGGTCTTACCTCATGTTTTTTACACACATTTATTATGAGGAGCAGCAAAAGTTAAGTGAATGAAAGATCATCACTTGTGAGTACGCTGTGGTAGCGGAGGGTGGTCCTCTTGGTCCTGCAGCATTGCAATGCTTTCCAAAAACATTCCCAACCTCACAGAAATCATCTTTCAGCACTTGTTTAATGGCACCTTTGCAATTTTCTTATACCTTTCTGCTTGCAAGCACCACTCCATCTGCTATCTGTGACCCACAGAGGTGGCTTTCCAGAGGTTTCCCGTCTACGCACTCCTGAATCAGAATACAATACTGGTTTGCAGCCTATGGAGAGAGTGGCCTAGGGCCACCAAGGAGTGTGGACTACTGAGCCACCTCAGAAAGGCACCGCAGGACTTACTGGCTTGTAAAGTGGATATGATGACTGGGACAGTGAACAACAGGGAGATTTGGAGCATGCCAGTGATGGCAATATAAGTTCAAGAGAAAGATGTGCCTGAATCCCCTTGTCTTAGAGACTGGATTTTAGAGATACTGACAGGTCGTTTGGTGTTTATGTTGTAAGTCAGGACCAGCTTGAGGTAATAAACCTTTGTTCTCCTCACTCCTGACCTCGTCCTTCACTTCCGAGACTCTCCTGGGCACCCTGAAGCATCCAACAGAGATGCGTGTGCCCATGAATTGCTTCCTGTTTCTCCTGGATGTTTCCTTTGGCTCTGGGTACTTCAGACCCCCTAGCCTGTGGAGGGGAGGGATGATGCTGTTTGAACAAGTGGGATGGTGGTAAGACGTGAAGGACAAACATGTACAGGCTCACCTTGCTGCTGACCGGTTTCCTCACCTACTGCGTTTCCCCTGGGTGAAGGATTGGTGCACCAGCACTGTTCTGGTTCAGTTTTGGCTTCCATGGCTGAAGATCAGTTTGATGTATCCAAGGTAGTATGTGCCACCTAGATCTCTCTGTTAACTAACCTGCAGCACTCTCTAGCCATGGAAAGAGTAAGATGCAGCACTAATGGTATACTAAACAAGAGATGCAGATTTTTTTCTTGGATGAGGATTGTCTCTGGCTGTTGCTGTCACTGACAGTAAGGATGGTGACTGGAAAGAGAAAAAATTTAAAAAGCTACTCAAAGCCATGTGCTGCTGCATACTTTGGAGACAGGGCATTGAACAGGTCTCAGATTCCCTCCTTCATGTCTACATTCTGCAGGGAGGTGGGTTTTGGATTCTAGAATCATCACAGGATCACAGAATGGCTCGAGTTGGAAGGGACCCTAAAAGATCATCTAGTTCCAACCCCCTTGCTATGGACAGGGACACCTCACAGTAGACCAGGTTGCTCAAAACCTCATCCAGCCTGGTTTTAAACTCTTCCACTACTTCTCTGGGCAACCCATTCCTGTGCCTCACCACCCTGATAGTAAAGAACTTCTTCCTAAGATCTAAACTAAATCTACCCTGCTCTAGTTTTAAACCCCTTGTCCTATCACCATGGCGATGATATTGGGGCTACTGTTACCTATATGGGATGAAATGGGCGTCTCCAAGCAGATGTCTTGGGCTAGTAAGTGTCCTTTCTGATTCTGAAAACCAGTCGATTTACACATCAAGAAAGAATCTGGCTCTTGGTTTCTGGGTGCTACATGAGATCAGGTCAGCCTTGCTTTCCCTGGTGCTTTGCTTTTTGTTTTCTTGGTGCTGCTCAAGGCTATCAGTCTGTTTCTGGAGCCTGCTTCAATACTCTCTGTATGGAAAAGCATGTTTCGGTTTGAGTTTAAAAAAAAAAAATTTAAAAAGGGAGAAAAGAAAAGAAAAAAGCCACACACACAAAAAACCCCAAACAAACACAAAACGCAGCGTGGCACAGATTAAATCCATTTGAGACAACTCGGGGGAAAAAAAAAAATCAACCCGCCGTATGTGCAAGTCAATAGGAGGAGGGGAGTGGAAGGGGGGAAAAGCAACTGTGACATATACAAACCCTTTAGTGTGCATAGCATAAGATTTTTTGGCTGGCACTCACATGATTTTATTCAAGGGCTGGGAAAGAACTACGATTAGTTAAAAGCTTCGGCAAAGTCTGGAGGGAGTGCTCTGAAGAGTTGGGAGCCGCGCAGAGGTGACTGTAACTCCTCTCGAAATTTCAGACTATTCTTCCGTGGCTCAGGACAAAAGCCTTTTCTTTTCCCTCCGTGTTCAAAGAGACATTTGTCTTGAGATGTTGCAGCTGTGGGCCGCGGGATTGCTTGTTTGAAGATACCCCCTCGTAGACGAAAGGAGAGGCAACGCACTGAAAAAGTGGTAGTATTTTATCGTGTGTGGGTTCCCCCCCTTCCTCCTCCCTCCCTCCTCCTCCACTGCCATGTGTGGTTTTTAATAAGAAGAAGAATGTGGAGGCAACATTTTCCAGGCAAGGGGAAATTTCCTGTTTCTTTTCTGTTTGTTTAATAAAGTGTGTAGTTGACTGTAAAACTGTAGCGACTTTGTTGTGAAGGAGTAATTCAGGCGAGTGTCAGGATTGCTTCTTGATGCACTTTTATATACTGCAAGTGACCATGCTTAAAGCCTTTTTTATTATTATTTTTCTCTCTCTCTTTTTTTTTTTTTTTTTTTTTTTAATGCTGCGTGGCTTAGGCAACTGAGATTAACAAGAATTAGGCAAATGGCTTCTGCTTTTGTTTCTGTGAGATAGTACCAGCCGTCTTGCGGTCACACAAAGGCTGCCATTTAGCAGGGAGCACTCCCTAATTCTCCTGGCAGGGGTGCCATTGGGATCGGATACAAGTGGGTGGCAAAGGGGAGGAGCGGCAGGAGAGGACAAGCAGGCTTTGTGTATTAAAAATGAAACAAAAGCACTTTATACGCGGGGCTGCGTGCAACAAGCGGCGCTGCCTGTGAGCCGGGGTGGAGTTTGAGTTCTCAGTGTGACTGCAAAACCTTTCCTTTTTTTCTTCTGTCCCCCCCCCCCCCNTTAATTTCTATAAACCCTTCCCTTCTCTCCCTCTTCCTTACCAAGCTCTCCCTGCAATGCTGGCGAGCATCCGCGGGCAGCTGAAAACGCCTAAAAAATATAAAAATACATCTTGAACAGTACTTGCCAAACTTTGCAAGAGCAGCTGGGGGTTTATCGGCAAAATCAGCTTCAGATGGTAGGGAAGCCAACGAACTTGGGAGGCTACGTGTAGGGAGGGAGAACTGATCCCACCGCAGCCCCACAGAGAGCCGCTCCGCTGGCTCCTGCCGGCACTCCTGGGAGGGAGAGCTGATCCCAACCCAGCCCTAAGGAGAGCTACTCTGCTGGTTCCTGCTCTCACCACCCCAGCTTGCTGTGGTGCCCATGTATGGGTCTTGGTTGAACCCATGTTGTAGACCTTGGTGGAGGGACTCTGGTGGTTCTTGCAGAGCGAAAGGGTTAATGGCTGTGATGTTTGATCAGAATTTAGGGGGGAGTGTCTGGCTGCTTAATTACTTTCTGATCCGTGGCATACCTTGTTCTTAATGAAGCAGTCGCACGCAGAACAAATGTACTGTGTATGAGCTTGGGTAAAAAGAAAAGCAGACTGAGTTTAGCTTGGGTTTGCCAGCCCAAGTGTTTTGGTTTGATTGTGTTTATGCAGGAGGTGGGAACCAGGATGGTGAAGAATAGATGCAGGGTGCTGGAGAGGCACCCAGAAAGGCAGACTAGAAAAATATACCATGGCTAAAGTTGCAAACCCTATCACTGTTTTTTATTAAAAGGTGATTTCCATACGTTATGCACTTCATCTCCTATTGATTTTCTTCAAAACTTGCCTTGTCAAGTTGGAGTAAATTCCCTCATTGAAGCAGAAGTGCACAGTATTCCTCTGTCTACTTTGGGGTCTCCAGCCACCATTCAGCCTTGGCAACTGCGCTTTTGTGTGCGGGTGAGGGCGACGTGCCTAAGAAGTCTGTGTCATCATCATGCACAATTACACCCGTAATCCCGAGCAAAGACACAGATGCTGGGTTAAAAAAACAAAAACAAAAACAAAACACCAAAACCAAAAACGAAAAACCCAACCCAAAACCCCAAAACTGTGTTTGGTTTGACTTTGAAAAAAAGCTTATGTAATGGCAGCATAATAAAGCCGTTATTTTGGGGCTCAGATTAAATGTCAAAGTTTCAGATAATCCTTGGTTTCATCTTCCATGGGACTTCACAGAAAACCACCACCAGCTTCTGTGTGCCTGCTGCTCTGCCTAAGGACAATCCTAGTACTTGGTGGGCACCAAAAATCAATTTGCCTAGACAGAGGCATAAATCTTCATGGAGTGGGGATGGTGGCCTTCAGGGCTGGGAGCATCATGGCCACCTTGGTCCTGCATCAGATTCCTTTCTATTTACAGTTGTGGTGTGAGGCTGCTAAGTGATGCTCTAAACCTTGGAGATCATGCATGTTAGTAAGCATTTAAGTCAGTGTTATAATTCACTCGCTTGTTAAACTGAGAAAATAATCTAGCTGTGGGATGGTGCTGCACAGAGGGATTGTGTAAGCCCTCTGAGATTTGTGCATGTTTTTATTCTTGCTTATCTGCTTATGGCAAGCTTCTTTTGGTTATCCAAATCGTCTCGGCACTCTACCCTGCCTACTGACACAGTTGCACTTCCATCTGGATGAAATGCATGCAACCATCATCTATCACTTCCAGTACATGTTGATGGAGGAAGGACAGAGAGAAGGACCTATTCCAAAAACATTCACATGTAATGCTGAAAATCTCTAGTCAGATCTGCCGGGTGGGTTGGTTCTTCATTCCTCAAGGCAGATTCGATGAAACAGGAACCGGAACTCACTGCCTTAAACCTTCCTGCTTAGCCACAGAGTTATTTTTTTTTCTCATGTATGAGAGAAGTAACTCGGTGCTACCCTGCGTTTTGTACACAGCAGCGTAGATCCCTCCCCAGGGCGATGCTCTTGGTGCTGGCGTCACTCTGGCCCGTAGCACCCACGTCTGTCACATACACATCAGCTGCTGGAGATCTTGATAACACTTTACCCAGCAGCAATCTGGGCAAAAAGGCACTTAAAATTTTCCCTTTAAAAAAATAACTAATTAAATCAGCGTGTTGCTCTTCTAGTTAGTTTCTTTCCCTCACTGTCATTTTCCTGGTGTGTGGGGCTGCAGTGACATGGTTCCTGGTGTTGACCACAATTCAGAGGGCTGGAGCAATACACAGGACACAAGGGTGTCACAGATGGAGTGACACACTTCATTCATAATAGCGAAGTAGCAAGATGTTTATTGATGTAAAGCAGCAATTTAACAAACTTTCATAATACACGTGACAGTGATTTAACAAGATGCCATGACAAGGTACACTTGATTATTTACTGCCCAGAGGACAGGGTCAGACAAAACTGTTAGGGAGGCAGTTGAGTTACGAGGTCCAAAATGGACCTGCTTGCTTTCTAAACTCCTTCTCAGAGAGGAGAAGGTGCAGCTGGATCCACTCCCAGTTCCAGTCTTGGTCAACTGTTTAAGTCTAAAGGATTATATATGTACAACCAGTCCTTTCTATCAGTCAGCTAAGATTTTAAAGTTTAGCCTGCTATTAATCGCTTACTGAGAATCTTTCATGGCAAGGAGTCTTTCAGCCGTGAGGAGTAACCTTGAGAAGTGTCCCTGCTCAAGGGGAGATCCTGGTGTGCACCCTGCAGCCATAAAGGACAGCTTAACGGGCCCTGGGCTGTCTGCTAGATATGGTGTAAGTTAATTGACTTACAGTCATATTTACATAACAACCACAGAAGTTAGTTTCCTCCAAGACAGACATTGACTAGGCCTCTGATTAGGTGGACACATTTCTCAAATGAGGCCTTGGCTGTTAGGTCCTTACCTGTGTCCCCAGAATCCACATGGCCAGACTCATCCATTATGATCACCACTGAAGGTTACCACTTGAGCAGAGCTGCACAAAGCGCTGGAGAAAGGAGAGCACACCATCACAGAAGACTAGTGAAGGAGTCTTCAACTTTTAGCTTTAGTCTGATTTCATCACACAGTGCCATAGACAGTAGCATTTCATAGAATCATAGAATCGTAGAATCATTTGTCCTGTAATACTCCATGTGAGATGTTTGTTCCCTCACAAACAACTCCACAGAGTTCCTCAGCATAGTCCCATGCTTGTCTAGCTCACCAGCATCATCAGTTTCACTGTGATATACCTGTGATATGGTGCAGGAGAGGAGAAAGCTCTCATCAAGATGTGGAGTCTGCCTGCCCCTCTATAAAAGAATTGCACAACTGCTGTGCTTAAAGGGAAGGCAGATGTTGTCTGGTAGCTCTGGAAGGTTCTTGTGCAGAAGGCAGGCTTTGGTAATGAGAGGAGCTTCTCTGAAACTGCTTGTGTAGGGATTTAAGGTTTAAACACAAACCTTCCAGGCCTGGTCATCCTGTGGTGGCAGGAATAAAACACGACTGTGTGCAGAGCACCTGTTCCCCCCACCTACACTTATCCCAGAAACCTCCAAAGAAGATAACTGGGATATTTTGTACAGTCCTAATGCAGCAAGTGCCTTTACTGAGTGGTAAAAGGAGACCTAGATATTTCTAAGTCCAAAAATGAACTGGTTACGTCTCAGCAGAGATCAGGCTTCCGTGGCCCTTGGTGGTGAATGTTCTTCTCACATCTGCCTGTAGAACTTGTCATTCTGAAATGAGAAAAAAGCAGCACAACTGAACAATTCCCTGAATATCAGTGGTTTCAAGGAAGAAGTTAATGGTGTGGGGTGTGTGTGTGTAAGGATGGGAAGAGCAGTATCCTAGTAGAAGCCTCCTGCCTGGAAACATTCAAGGTCAGGTCAGACAAGACTCTGAGCAACCTGATCAGGTTGATGATGTCCCTGCTCAGTGCAGGATGGTTGGACCTTTAAAGGTCCTTTCCAACTCAAACCATTCTAAGATACGAGTGCACTGCTCGGTGCCACAGTGAAATGAGGTCTGCAGCCTTTTCATTCTATGTATGCTGGTCCTTCACACCAGCTCCCAGAGCATCCTGTGGCGATAGAGCAGGTTTGATTTTACAGAGTAAGCTGAGTTTTACCATTCCCAGCTTGAAGCCTGTTGGTTGTTGGTAATATAACAGAATATAAACCTGCCTGCTTAAGAAGTCTTGGGTGTCCTGCTCTTTATGGGATTTTCCAGTAGTCCTGTTTTTATAGTGGATGTCTGCTTAAGCTTTTCTTTCTGAGGTGGTCAAAATGGTAAAATCATTCCTTAAAAAAACAGACCAAGAGCAAGATAAAATTCCAGCCCTCCTGCAGGCAGGGAAAAATTTGCTGCTGGCTTGGGTTTCATTTCACTTCTGAGATGCTAAATTGAAGAGGCTGGAAGCTCTGGCTTAGGTGGCTTGCTTGAAGAGGGTCCTGTTTGGATGATGATGGTCACAGTGGAGATACATCCCCAGAAATTCCCAGGAACAAATGAAGTTGTCCATCCCAGCCCTGGGAGCAAGCCTCACTGTATTTTCCCTCCAGCCATGGCAAAACCACAGCCATGCTCCCAGAGAGATACCTGGACTTTGTCCTGAACTTTGCACTGCGTTGCCATCATCCCCACAAAATTTATTGTACAAGCTGAAACCATGTGCCGCCACCCCTGGTCCAACACAGGAGCCACACGCAGGTGCCACCACTGCTGGGGGGACCTTCCGCTGCCCCCAGAGTAAAAACCTTGTTCCTTCTGCTTGCAGGTATTCGCCCTCAAATCATGAACGGCCCCATGCACCCCCGGCCCCTGGTGGCACTGCTGGATGGCAGGGACTGTACAGTGGAGATGCCCATTCTGAAGGACTTGGCGACGGTGGCATTCTGTGACGCACAATCAACTCAGGAGATTCATGAGAAGGTAATGGAAGCTGTGAGAGCAGGGGTGGGCTGGGGAATAGTGTGCTTTGGCTGTCCTCTTCTGATTCTTCTTGAGCAAAAGGAGTACAAAGCTGCACTTTAAGCCCGTCAGCAGAGAACACCATCTGAAGTCATTGCAGATTAAAATTCATCGAGGCCATTTTAGGCACCAGATGTTGCTTTGGAAAAAAAAAAGTCACATCATCTGTTCACATCAGGCTTTTTACATCAATATTATTAATGTTTCTCATGGCATTGGAAGACTGCTTGCTTGGTGCAGCACTAACAGCTACCCTGCACCTCCCTCCGGGTGCTTTGCTAGCACCATCCCACGCTGCAGCTCACGGGTCTCCTCAGGTGCTGACTGCACCTCAGCAGCTCATTTCTCCCCCAGCAGTGAGTGGGTGAGGTCTGGGCAGTGTGCAAGCAGATCTGTGCCTTGTGCATGGGTGTTTTTGCTTGGAAGCTCAAATTCTTGTAAATACTTCTTCTAAAATTATTCTTTGTGCACATTTAGGTAACTCAAATGACGTGTGAAGTGGTCAGAAATCACTTCCAGGATCTGGGAAAGAGAACTACAAATAGCTTCAGTGTTAATCTTTGCAGTGCTTTGAATATTGAGCATGGGGTAATCACACAATCATAGAATAGAATGGTTTGGGTTGGAAGGAACCTTAAAGATCATCTAGTTCCAACCCTCCACCGTGGGCAAGGACACCTTCCACTAGACCAGACTGGTCAAAGCTCCATTCAGTCTGGCCTTGAACACTTCCAGGGAGGGTACATCCACAGCTTCTCTGGGCAACCTGTTCCAGTTCCTCACCAATATCACAGTGAAGAATTTCTTCCAAATATCTAATCTAAATCTCCCCTCTTTCAATTTAAAGCCATTATCCCTTGTCCTGTCACTGCACTCCCTGATAAGGAGACCTTCCCCATCTTTCCTACTATGAGGCTATAATAATGTCTCTCTGAAGCCTTCTTTCCTCTGGGCTAAATAGGAAGGAGGGCAGAGACTTTTTTTGAGGCACTGATAGATGGATTTAGCCAATTTTTGAGAGCTTGGATCACTTTCAGCTTTCCAAAGCACTGAATTACCTTGTGGTGAGTGCTGATGAAGGTTTGAATTTCCACTGAAGAGGATGGAGTACAGCTTTGTGTGACTCTAGAGCCTCAGACAAATCTTTTCAGATACACCTTGACGACATGTGAACAACAACCTGACAGACATTTGTACTTCCAACATACAAAAGAAGGTTGAGGAGATGAGTGACACACATCTGTGTGCAAATCCAATAGATACTGCCGTAACACCTAATTCCTTTGTAACAGCAGAATTACTGCTGTTACAGTATCACAGTATCGCAAGGGTTGGAAGAGACCTCAGAGATCATCAAGTCCAACCCATCACCACAGCCCTCAAGATTAGACCATGGCACTAAGTGCCATGTCCAAACGTGCCTTGAACGCCTCCAGGGACGGTGACTCCACCACCTCCCTGGGCAGCCCATTCCAGTGACAAATTACTCTCTCAGTGAAGAACTTCCTCCTCACCTCCAGCCTAAACTTGCCCTGGCGTAGCCTGAGACTGTGTCCTCTTGTTCTGTCACTGGTTGCCTGAGAGAAGAAGGTAATCTCCTCCTGGCCACAACCACCCTTCAGGTAGTTGTAGACAGCAATAAGGTCCCCCCTGAGCCTCCTCTTCTCCAGGCTAAACAGTCCCAGCTCCCTCAGCCTCTCCTCATAGGGCTTGTGCTCGAGGCCTCTCACCAGCCTCGTTGCCCTTCTCTGGACA
>VWZE01018622.1:183815-201225 GCA_013396675.1 Eubucco bourcierii
CTGCATGGGGTTGTTGTGGCCAAAGGGCAGCACCCGGCGCTTGGATTTGTTGAATGCCATCCCGTTGGACTCTGCCCATCTGTCCAGGCGGTCGAGGTCCTGCTGCAGAGCCCTTCTGCCCTCCAACCCAGAAACATCAGCCCCCAGCTTGGTGTCATGTTTCTGTTGGAAACAGAAGGATTAGCAGATACCCCCTGGAAAAGGGTTCAGGTGAGCCTCGTTTTCCTCTGCCTCGTCTTCTCAGGTGTAACATCATAATTCTCAAATATCCTTCTGTTCTGTTCCCAAAGGGAATGGCCTCAATGTCAGCTGGTCACACCCCTGGTGGTTCTGGTCACACCTGGAAGTGTCAGCTTGCCCTGCATCGTGGTGGCTCCTGACATCTCTGTTCTGTTGCAGGTATTAAATGAAGCTGTTGGGGCAATGATGTACCACACCATCACGCTGACTCGAGAAGACCTAGAGAAGTTCAAGGCCTTACGGGTCATTGTTCGAATAGGCAGTGGCTATGACAACATTGACATCAAAGCTGCAGGGGAGCTTGGTAGGTCTCAACTCTTTCACTTTGATTCCTTCTCATGTCCTTCTGAGTCTTTAAAAATCAACACAATCAGCTACTTCCCATGGGAACATGCTGGAAAAGAGGAGCTGCAGGCAGGACTCCCCAAAGGGGGTTGATTCATCCTCTAAAATTGCAGCTACAGTTTACATGCATGTAGAGGGTATTGTGACAAGAAAACTTGAAGTCAAAGAAAATGCAATTTTAGAAGGCAGCTTTTAGGCTCATGCACTGTTAAAATTGCCTTGAGTCCCTCACTCCGGTTCTATCCTTAGTTCCAGGTACTCCTTTGTCCCAAAGAATATGTGGCTGCTTTAGTTCTAGCTCAGGAGAGTTGATTTAACTTTGGGGAAATGGGAGGAAGGGTTTTATGAAGCAAGATTAGTATTTTGATCTAATCTGCCTCTCAGAGCCATGACCATGCTGCTAGGAAGGCAATATGTTGGGTGGTGGAGCAGGAATTTTGTGTTGAGTTGTTGCTTCCTCCTTTGCTATTCCATCATATGGAACGGGGACATGTTACATGTGGTGCCAAAATCACAGAATAGCTTTGGCTGAAAGGAACCTTCAATATCATCCAGTCCAGCCTTCAACCCAGCACTGCAAAGTCACCACTAAACCATGTCCCTAATCACCGGGTCCACACGCCGTTTAAACATCTCCAGGCATGGTGACTAAACTGCTGCCCTGGCCAGGCCATTCCAATGTTTGAGAACCCTTTAAGTGAAGAAATATTTCCTAGTATCCAGCCTAAACCTCCACTGGTACAACTTGCATCCATTACTAGTCCTGTCACTTGCCGGCAGGGAAAAGAGGCTGTGCCTCTCCTCACTCCAACCTCCTTTTATGTAGTTGTAGAGAGCGATGAGGTCTCCCCTCAGCCTTCTCCAACCTTAGCAACCTGAGCTCTGTCAGATCCTCCTCATAGGCCAGGTGCTTCAGGTCCTTCACCAGCCTTGCTACCCTTGTCTAGACACATTCTAGCACCTTAATGTTCTTAGAGTGAGGGGCCCAGAACTGAACACAATATTCAAGGTGTGACCTCACCAGGGCTGAGTACAGAGAGATGGCCTATTTCTGCTGGCCACAGTGTTTCTGGTATAAGACAGGATGCCATTGGGATTCTTGGCCACCTGTGCACACTGCTGGCTCATACTTAGTTGACTAGCAACCAATCTCCCCAGGTCCCTTTACAAGTTACAGCTTTGCAGAGGGTCATGTCAGAAAGGAGCCCCTGTGTCCAGCTCAGGGATTTTTCTGCATGCCTGGATTTGGAGGATGCATGCAGGCTGCATTGCATGGCTGTCAGTGCTGGGCCACTCACTTTCCATGCTGGTTTGCATAGTCACAGATTGAGAAGCTGCCAGTGCTTGATTTTAGCAGCTGAATTGCAACCAGTTTTGATCTTCTAATCCCAAGAGTCAGTCTATCAAGGAGTTCTACAGTAGTGTTTAGGTCGTCTTGTGTTAGAGGTTATCTCAGGGGACGTGAGGAACATCAGCTGGTTCACATGAGCCATTTTGCAGAGATAATTGCGACAAGGGAGATTCAAACAGCCATTCCTAAAAAGCAATTCTCAATATAGTGAAGTATTATTATTTTTTTTTTTTCAAGAAGAGAACAGTGTCTTCTCAATGTAATGGTTTCTTCATGTTTTTAGCTCTTATTGTTATTATCCATTATAACAATGTTCTGAGGCTCTGCACATCAAGAAAGGAAAAATATAACGGGGAAAGTAATGGGATACTGCAGAATAATCCTTCTCTTTATACTTGGCAAATTGGGTGGCCAAATGATGCAGTTTAGAGTAGAAAATGTAATGACTACCCACAAATGTAGCGTAAAGTTTAATTGGTATTGCTCTCCATAAGGTAGTTTTTAAACTGTGCAGTCAATAAATGACCAGTGCTTGAACACAGTGCCTGGCTGCTCACTAGTGGCTGCCAGCACCTTGCTGGGCTGGTGGGACCACTTCTCATACATTTATAGAATCATGGAATGGTTTGAGTTGGGAGGGACCTTAAAAATTATCTAGTTCCAAACCCCCACCATGGGCAGGGACGCCTCCCACTACACCAGGCTGCTCATGGCTTCAGCTAACCTTGAACACCTTTAGGGAGGGGATATCTGTGACCTCCCTGGACAACCTGTTCTATTGTCTCACGACCCTCACTCTAAAGAATTTCTTCCTGATATGCAGTCTAAATCTCCCCTCCTCAAGCTTCAATCCATTCTTAGTTATTTTATCATTACAAGTCCTTGTAAAAAGTCCCTCCCCATCTTCATTATAGGCCCCTTTCAGGTACTGGAAGGCTGGTATAAGGTCTCTCTAAGGCCTTCTCTTCTCCAATCTGAACAGCCCAGCTCTTGCAGCCCGACCCTGTTGGGGAGGTGCTCCAGCCCTCTGATCATCATCTTCATGACTCTTCTCTGGACCTGCTTCAGCAGTTTGATGTCCTTCTTATTCTGGGAGCACCAGAGACACCCCCAGAAGAAGATGCTGGTGTTGACCTATCTGACAAGGATATCTAATCCCTGGTGCTGACAGCTGCTTCATCTGTGGGCACAAGAGTAAATAACAGCATGAGAAGCTCATGGGAAAGGCAGCCTGGTGTCATTCATCTCTAGAAGCAAGTGGTCCACTAGAAAAGGGGTGTCAGCAGTGTCAGTGACAGGGACCCTCAGTGGAGCTGCAGACAGCCTATCACCCTCCAACCTTCCTGTCTCTTCTCTTTCTCCACAAACAGGCAAAAGCAGGTGCTTGACACTTAAATGTGTGATCCTCTTGGGAAACTCTCTGTCCCCCTTCTTAAAGGCCTTGGGCGGATGGTCAGAGTGGTTTCTGGGCTGCAACCACATCCTCAAAATGAATGAAAAGTTCCCCTCTGTGGAAGAGATGGGGAATGTCACATGAGATAGCATAGGCCTCAAGAGTTCAGGGAGGCCAGAGCATCATGTCCTCATCACCTGAAAGGATGCAGGTAGTGTTTTCAGAAGTTGGATGGTGGTGGGAGTTTTTGACCCTTAATAGAATCAGAGGATGGTTTGGGTTGGAAGAAGTATTTAAAGGTCATCTAACCAGGTAACTGGTCTGCAGTCATCGGGGACCTCTTCAACTAAATCAGGTTGCTCAGAGCCCCAAAACAACCTAACTTGGAATGCTTCTCCCACCTCTGTAGGGTCAGTGCATTTTTCTCCCACTTCCTGTAGGTTTTTTGCATAGCCGTAGAGTGGAAAACAGTTTTAAAACTAGAAAAGCAGCTCCTGGGAGCAGGGACACCGGCAGGAGGTTGGTAAACTGCACTGAATTACTGCTTCCTGCATAAGATAATGCTTGAAGGGTCTTATTATGGAAGAGGAATAGCTTCTGCCAGTTTAATCGAAGTCAATTTTTAGGTAGATTAAAATAAACAAGAATAATATTTCCCATCGCAAAACAAACTTTTGCTGCTGGAGTTCCTCCTATGTACCTATTCACTTGGAGTCTGCACTTGTCCTTACTCCAAACACATACCAGTGTTATGGGGACCCCTCAGCATTATTTGCCATGGTGGGTTTTGCAGGGCTTTCAGGATGCTGTACCTAAACCATGCACATCCTTGGAAAACATTACAGAATGACAGAACGGTAGGGCCTGGAAAGACCTCTGGAGATCATCTAGTCCAATACCCCTGCTTATACAGGATTACCCACCACAGGTTGCTCAAGATCACAATGTCCAGGTGGGTTTGGAATCTCTCCAGAAAAGGAGACTCCACCATCTCTCTGGGCAGACTGGTCCAGTGTTCCAGCACCCTCACAGCAAAGAAGTTTCTCCTTATGACTCCAGATGCTTCAAAGGGTGATGAGCTGTCTGGGAGACGTGATGGTGAAGGGCCCTGAGCCCCTCTGCTTTGTTACGGGGTGGGCAGCTGAGGCTGTCCCCACCCTGAGCTTCATGGTGTCTCCTCTGCAGGGATCGCTGTCTGCAACATCCCCTCAGCCGCCGTGGAGGAGACTGCCGACTCCACTGTCTGCCACGTCCTCAACCTCTACCGGCGGAACACGTGGCTCTACCAGGCACTGCGGGAGGGCACACGGGTGCAGAGCGTGGAGCAGATCCGGGAGGTGGCCTCTGGCGCTGCCCGCATCCGGGGAGAGACGCTCGGCCTCATCGGCTTCGGTACGTCCGTGAGGGGCAGCAGGCCCAGTGGGCAGCCTCTCAGGGAGGCTCCCTTGCTGACCACCTTGCTGACCTGGGGAGGACCTAAAATGGGCATTTTCCAACCCAGACCCACCGCAGTGGATCTCACGCTGATTCTCTGGGGAAGAGCTCTAGTGTGTGAGCCTTGACTGGGTTCTTGGAGGAGCACTGTGCCTCAAGAGAGACCACACCTGGCAATGCTGCTATCCTCTCCTGAAAAACCCCATCCTTGGGCCACAGCTGCACCAGGCCAGCTCTTCCTGAGACATCCTACCCTGCAAGGTGGCAGGACCATGTAAAACACTTTACCTTCAATTCACCCATAGCTACCGAGAGCTGCAGCATCAGAGGTAGCTTCAGCACTCCTCTTGACTGCCCTTGTGGACATCCCTCTTGGAAGCAAAGCCCAGCCACTACAGGTGGTTCAGGTGTGTTCAGGCAGCACTTGATGGCCAGAGACACGCAAAGTGGCAGAATCTTCAGAAGAGGAGGTTTGGGTTAGAGTAGTAGAGCAATTCTGGCTGCATTACTGATTCTGTACCTCTCAGCAAATGCGGACAGCTTTCACTGAGACAACCCCAGCTGAGAGCTAGGCCACAGGGGCTGCTGCAGCCATTCCCCCACTTGTTTGATGCTGTTTTGCTGCAAAGTCTTCAGCTAATTAGTGCAAGAGGTGAGGTGTGTGAGTGAGGTTAGAGCAGGAGGTCCAGGTTAGCTGCTCCATCACTGCTAGCTGGAAAAAATAAGGGATAAATGGAGCCTGTGCAGCCCTTATGGTGGAGACAGACTGGGGTATGTGTGGCAACACCACAGACCTCCTTCTCCAGCACTGGGAGCCCTCTGCTCCCAAGCCATGACAGTTGTCTTCTTCATGCCCAGATGCCCAGCCATGCAGCAAGAGGCTGAAAACCCATCACAAACAAATTGCCTAAGAAAGGCAGCAGGGTTTTGTCTTCCCTTTTTCAGCTCTTTTTGTAGACAGAGCACCATACAGGAAGCATCCCTCTGCAGTGTCTAGAGCTGCACACTGGTGGGGCTGAGCCACACGCTGTACCTTCCCTGCTGGACCTGTGTGGCCAGGGATGGTGTTCAGATGACTGTGAACTGGCAGGGGTCTAATGACCTCACTCATAATTTTGTTCATTTTAAAAACAATTATAACACAAGCACTGCACATTTGTGAGAGCCAAGTACAGCCCTCTCTGTGCATGGTGGCCGAAGTTTGCCCTCCAGCCAGCATCCTTTTGTGGGCTGTCCCAGAAGCCCAGGAGACCCTCACAGAAGTCCTCAAGCCAGACTAGGGTTTAGGCTGTAGGGCAGTTCACAGAATGGTAGGGTTTGGAAGGGTCCTTTGAAGATCATTGAATCCAGCATCTCCTGCCAGAGCAGGATCACTTAAAGCAGATCACACAGGAACACATGCAGGTGGGCCTTCAGAATCTCCAAAGACTAGGATTCTACCAACTATTCAGTGCTCTTCCACCTTCAAAGTAAACAAGCTCCTTCTCATGTTTATATGGAGCTTCCTATCTTCACATTTATGCCCATTACCTCTTGCCCTGTCACTGGGGATTCACTGAGAAGAGTCTGGCCCCATTTTCCTGACACCCACCCCTTAGGTATTTGTAAGTATTAATAAGTTTCCCACTTAGTCTCCTGTATTCCAGATTAAGAAGCCCCACCTCTCAGGCTTTCCTTGTAGGGCAGATGTTCAGCCACGTGGAGCCCAGGAGGTGGCACTCGGTTGATTCATCCCCGCTCTGTCCTTCTCACACAGGTCGCACTGCGCAGGCGGTGGCGGTTCGAGCCAAGGCATTCGGCTTCAACGTGATCTTTTATGACCCGTACCTGCAGGACGGGATAGAGAGGTCTCTAGGAGTCCAGCGGGTCTACACGCTGCAGGACCTGCTCTATCAGAGTGACTGTGTCTCGCTGCACTGTAACCTTAACGAACACAACCACCACCTCATCAATGACTTCACGATTAAGCAGGTACCACACCTTGCCCACACACCCCAAGTGTCCGTGCTGACCCTGGGTCCTCCATGGTCACAGCCACAGCAGTAGTGCTGCCAGAGTGCCTACACTATAAAATAGCTAGTGGCAGCCAAGAGACGGTCAGCCTCACCATGGTGTTCACCAAATAAGAACCCATGCTGTGGAAGACACAGTGAGCGAGAGTCTTCACTCAGAATCAGAGAATGGTAGGAGTTGGAAAGGACTCCTGGAGATCATCTAGTCCAAACCCCCGGCTAAAGTAGGTTCTCCTGAAGCAGGCTGCCCAGGAGCATGTCCAACTGTGTTTGGAATCTTTCCAAAGAAGGAGACTGCACAACCTCCCTGGACAGCCTGAGCCAGGGCTCCAGCACTCTCACAGCAAAGGAGGTTTTCTTCATCTTCAAACAGAACCTCCTGGGTTCCAATGTGTGGCTGATGTCCCTTGTCCTGTCACTAGATACTGCTATTCTCTTGACTCCCACCCTTTAGCTCTTGCTGGGCAAGATCCCCTTTCAGGCTGCACTTCTCCAGGCTAAGCAATCCCAGGTCTCTCAGCCTTTCCTCCTCACAGAGATGCTCCAGGCCACTCAGTATGCACCAAGATGGGGATTGCTGTCGGGTAGGAGCCACTCAGCACAAAACACAGGGCACAGTCCTGTCCAAAGGATGGTAGGCCTGGGTCACTTCACTGAGCTCACAGTCATCTCTCTCTTCCTGACCACCCCCAGATGAGGCAGGGAGCGTTCCTGGTGAACACAGCGCGTGGTGGGCTGGTGGACGAGAAGGCCTTAACTCAAGCCCTGAAGGAGGGACGGATACGAGGGGCTGCGCTCGACGTGCACGAGTCAGAACCCTTCAGGTAAAGTTCCGCCTTTCTCGCGGGTTGCTGTCTGTAGCAGCCTGGCCACGGGGTGCACAACACCCATGTGCCTTGTCACACAGTGCAAGTGCTGGGGGATGGTCGTCCGGCTTTTGAGAAGAGGCTGTGGCACCTCACAACAGACTGCAGGTGGTGGAAGGGGCACTGGGAGGTTAGAACAAGCAGTCGGTCTGGGTTCTGAAATGAGACAAAGGGCTCACTAGTGTGTGAGAACAGACTCACGGCGAGCACCAGGCATTTTTGCCCCGGGCTGCTGCTGCCTGGGAAAAGGATTGGTTGGGAGTGAATGCAGCTCCTCTCACAGCAAAATGGGTGTGGGGGTAGGATGAGTAGCTTGCCTGTGCGCTCCTACAAAGGGGCAAAAGCCACGTTCACTCCCTCCCACTCTGTGCTAGGTGACCCAGAGCCTGTCCCTGCATCTCCACACTGCTGCAGAGGCATCCCCCAAGCATTTATTCATGTGGGAGCATTAAGAACAGCCACTCATTAGGTTGGTTTTTCAGCCCTGATGGTTGTGGGTTTGGGTGCATTTTTGGTGTGTCCTGCACAGGAGCTTCTGTGGTCAGTTCAGCCTGCTTCTAGCTCAGATGTCACAGGTGAGGTGCTGGGACCCAAACCTTGCATATACAGAGGGTAAGCCACAAGCTCCTTGTCATTCTTTTATCCTCTCTTTAAATGCTAATTAAAACCTTTCTTCTTTCTTTCTCCACTGCTTCCAGTTTTGCTCAAGGCCCATTGAAAGATGCTCCTAACTTAATCTGTACCCCCCACACCGCTTGGTACAGCGAGCAAGCATCACTAGAGATGAGAGAAGCTGCTGCTACTGAAATACGGCGTGCCATCACAGGTACCAGCCCCACAGGTCCTGACTGTGCCTACAATGTGAGCTGGGGTTGGGGGGAGAGAGGGCTTCACCCTGCCCCTGTCTCAGCAGGAGACTGAGAAAGGGGTCCAACCCTCATTTTCTTCCCATAGGAGGAGCCAAGAAACCAGACATGATGTTTCTGTCATTTAGGGCACATTTGGGGTTGGGCGAGGGGTTTGCTTATGGGTTGTTTTTTTTTAAAGCAGCAGGGCACTTTTGGAGCATGACAAATACTGGTATCTGTGACTGGGAAGAATCCCAGAATGGTAGGGCTTGGAAGGGACCTCTGGACATCATCTAATCCCCTACCAAAGTAGGTTCACCTAGAACAGCTTGCACAGAAACACATCCAGGCATGTTTTGAAAGTCTCTGGAGATAGAGACTCCACAAGCTCTCTCATTGAAAAGGACAGTGAAGTAATAATGGCTGCCCCTTTTAATGGTACTAACTCAAACAGCCACAGCCAGGTGCATACCAAAACCTAATCTCAAAGCATTGAAGGCAGCTGTGTCTAACTCTTGCTAACTGAGCTCTTTCCATGGTGGTCATGATAGTGAAGCAAATAGATGGAGAAATTGTCCTCCTTGCTGACGTGGCAGGCAGAAGTTCTCATCTGGCTAGCCCTGGGCTTAAGGGAACAACTTTCTAGAAAACAGAGTTGGGAGTGAGAGTCGGAGGCTGGCCCCAACCCTGCACCTTGGGAGAGCTGCAACATCCTCCTAAAACAAGGGATATGGGATGTTTCCTCACACTGATGAATACAGTACAAGAAGAAACCTGTAGCTTATTATAAGCTGATAAAGCTTGGTGGGACCTGCCTGACACAGCCTTACCTCTCTTACCCACTCCAGGGCGCATCCCTGAAAGCCTACGGAACTGTGTGAATAAGGAATTCTTTGTCACAACAGCTCCGTGGTCAGTAATAGATCAGCAAGCAATCCATCCAGAGCTCAATGGTGCCACGTACAGGTAAGCTGGAGAACAGGACCACCAGGGCCTGCCGCACGATCCCCTGCAGACCTACACTTTGGCATACCACCTACAAAGCCAGGCTGTAAGCCAGCAACAACTGCTCGATTGGCTCAGCAGGTGAAATTCCCCCTCCTTAGGGAGCAGAGGTGGCCTCAATGAGATTAGTGATACTGCCTGATTTAACCACAGGTTTATTGAATCATAGACTGCTAGGGATTGGAAAGGACCTCCAGAAATCAGTCCAACCTCCCTACCAAAGCAGGGTCACCTAGGGCAGGTCTCACAGGAATGCATCCAGATAGATCTCAAAAGTCTCAAGAAAAGATGTCACAACCTCTCCGGGCAGCCTGTTTCAATGCTGTCACTCTCACAGTAAAGATTTTCCTCGTGTTGAGAGGGAACTTCCTGTGCTCCAGTTTGTACCCATTGGCCCTTGTCCTATCACAGGACACCATTATAAAGCCTCCCAGCTATAAAGCACCATTCCAGTGGGCTAGCAGGCACTTGTGCAGCATCTCCACAAGTGGACCCCCCCACCACCCCCCCAAACCCATAGCAAGCAAGACATGACTTCTAACTGAAGCAGTATCTGCAAAAAAATCTGCTCCTGTCCATGCCCTTACTGCTGTGAGCCTACAGTGTGGGCTAATAATGAGCCAAGGTAAAAATTCCAAATATAGGTGGGCAGCCAGGAGGTCTCATTTCCACCTAAACCCCTGAGATTAGGGGTACGTATTGCTCTGCTTAGGTGGTCTCAAAGCATGCTGATAGGAGATGTCAGGCCTGAGGACTCAGCTGGAGCACGGGCAGCCTTCAGCATGGCACTACTGCCAAAAATGAGATACAAAGAACCCTGTGGGGTGCATCACGTCACGTTAGAGGGCAGAGGCAGGCAGGAGGGCACCTGGCAGCAGAGCCCCTTGGAAGGCACAGCCCTGAGCAGTGCTCATGCCATGGCCTTGCAAAGAGGTCACAGGCAGCAACTGCCTGCTCTGGCTGACAGACAGGGGAGACAGAAACATCCAAAGCTGCTGAAATACTCCACTTAGTCCTGCTCCTCTCTGCTCTGATGTGGGCAGTGTCATTGCCCTAAGGACAGGTCTCTGCAGCTAAGCCTCTGCAGGGTGCTTCATCCTTGCTAAGCTCCTCAGGAGCCACAGCTCTGGTGCCTCTGTAAGCTGGGATCAGCTCAGCACTTTTGTGGGCAGGTAGAAGATCTTTGCCTTCCTGGCTTCTCTCTCTGCCTCTCCCTAAAGTGATGTCAGTGGCAAGGTACTTGTTATTGGGGGCCTTAGGTCCCTCATGTCCCATAGACCTCCCGAGGGTTTTGGCCTCGCTGCCCCCACATCACATCTCCCCTGTGGACAGCTCAAGAAAGTCTCAGTTCTTCTGTCTCAACCTGGGTGTCACTTCTCGAACTACATCCAACTCACTCTGCTCTTAGGCAGGACAGTGGCTAGAGCTGACCCCAATGTTCAGCTATGCTCTCTGGTTTCACAAGGAAGATGCAGCTCACCTTCAAGAGTGACAAAGCTTACAAACCAGGGGTAGGTGTTCACAGCTTCACACGCTGATGAAGGCAACATACGAGTATCTGGTGTTTCACAGAGCATTCCACCTGACTCCTTACTCAGGTTTTCAAGAGAGAAAGGCTTCCTTATGGGTCAACAAGCTCTTAGAAGGTACAGAGCAAGATCAGTCTCAGTATCATAGTGGAGGCCACGTACCCAAGTCACAGCAGCACTGGTTTATCATTCCTTGTAAATAAAAGAGAAACTGAACTCAGCGCTAGTGGAGAAGTGGAATCTCTTTGCTCCTCATTTTCTCTGCAGTGGTGCTTATCTGGCATGACAAACTTGCCTCTCTGTCCCCTCTCCCAGGTATCCACCTGGGATGGTCAGTGTCGCACCAGGAGGAATACCCACAGCTATGGAGGGCATCATCCCTGGAGGCATCCCCGTTACCCACAATCTCCCCACAGTGGCACACCCTTCCCAAGCTCCATCTCCCAACCAGCCCACAAAACACGGGGACAACAGGGAACATCCCAACGAGCAATAGCAGATAATTTAAAAATCCTTCAATAAACTTAGGACCAAGAGACATTGGAGAAGAAGTTATAGATGANACTGGGGAGAAGCCCTGAAGAAGTCACCTGCTTACTGAAGCGCTGAAAACTAGGATGTGATACGTTAATGGTCAACTTCTGTTATTGTGTGTTAAGTTTCCTTCATCTGTGCATCAATCACATGAATAAAAATATGATTTCCCCCCACCCCCCCACACCCCCCAAAGTTGCTTGGGGAGAACAGGGTTCCTGCACCTGTTTTCAAACCACTGCATTAAGCCATCTTTCCAGAGCTAACGCAGAAATGCTAAGAGGAAACCATGATGTCAGCCCTTTCCTTACTCTTGTGTCTCGTTACCTCTTCTAATAGGAGGCATCAAGACTGGCTTAGAAGTGGAAGATTAAAAAAAACAAAAACAAAAAAACCACAATAATAATCCTTTTTTCGTGGTCTCCCAGGGCCAATGATGTGTAACAGAAGTTCTTCTCTTGCCAGGTTTAAGTTCTAAGCATTCCGGCCAGGATTGGGAGGGCAGACAGAGCTCCTGGCACTGAAGGAAAAAAAACCACAAAACAAAACACAACCCACACCACCACCACAAACTGCCAGGTTCTTCCCTGCCCAACACCCTGAGTAAAGTAGCTGTGCATTCACCTACGCCCTGCAATGATGCAAGAAAGAGACAAAACACACACACAAAAAAAAAAAAAGGAAAAAAAAAAGGAAAAAAAAAAAAAGAAAAAAATAAGAAGAAAGTATTAAGTTTCACACACTATTTGTACTCAAATATATTTTCTCAGTTTTAAAATCTGCAGCTATTTTATCAAGTGGAAAAAAAAAGTCTTGAGCTGGAAAGGGTTCAAGAATAATGTTGCATTTCCTTATGTCTCAGGAAAACACTTTTTATGGTAACTTGTCAGACTGTCTATGAACAAAAACCCACTTTTTTTAGACATTGATAAAAAAAAAGTCTTCTTTTCTTCACGTGCTATTTTATACAAGAACACTTCAAGATGTGCTATTAGACGTGACTGATTTTAACAAATCCTCTTAGATTTGTATCAACTAGTTACATGTTTATATTCATAGTCTTTTGTGAATCATCGCCTTTTTGTTTGGCAAGCGATGGCCGACTTCGAGCCTTTGTATGGGTGCATTCCTGTTTCTGTGACAACAACAACAAAAGAAAATCGTGAGCTGTCCCAAAAAGAAAGAAAAAAAACACCAAACAAAACCAAGCCAACCCAGCCCCACCCCATCCTCTCCCCCACCCCCGAGAAACCAATGGCTATCAGAAGTATGTTTTGTTTTAGTGTGTTACCGTTACTGTATTTGTTTATTGTAAAGGTGGACATTTAGCGTTCAGTGCAGTTTTCAATAAAAAAAAAGTGATAAAATTTCTATAATTTCTGGAAGGTCAAAGCTCTCACTGCAGTCCGCCTCCTCGGCTTCAGGACACTGAGAAAGCAATGTAAGGTACAGAAATGTTCTGATCACAATCTGCCCTCCTCCAAAACCAAACAGGACCTCACAGCAGAGAGCAGGTAAGTTCATGGAATGGTTTGAGTAAGAAGAGACCTTAAAGATCACCTAGTTCCAAGCCCTTTGCCATGGGCAGGGACACCTCTCACTAGACCAGGTTGCTCAAAGGCCCTATCGAACCTGGCCTTGAACACTGTCCTGGGGCGAGGGCACCCACCACCTCCCTGGACAACCTGTTCCAGTGCCTCACCACCTTTACAGTAAAGAATTTTTCTAATACCCAGGTTAATATCTAAGTTGTCCTCGAGAACCTCAGCAGCAGCTGGGACCTGCTCCTGTCAAGACTCAGCAGAAGAGTGATGCAGAGAGAGTCATGACTGGTGTCAGCCAAGGCTCTGTCTTTGGCTTCCTGCAACAGGCTTCAAGAAATGCTGTAGAAACTCAGCTTCAGTGTGCAGGTCAGTTTCAGCATGCTGAATTCAGCGTCCTGCCCAGACATTCAAGCTGTAAACTTGTACTTTGTGAAGATATATGAAATCAACTGGGTCAGGAGAAATAGTGTTAAATAGGAAAAAGACAAAAAAAAAAAAAACAAAACCAAAACCAGAAACAAAACAAACAAAAAACAAAACAAAAAACAAATAAACATGCCACTGTGCTTTCCTTTAAGCTAGAGTCAGCTAAACCTCAAGCAACATTTCTTGTACCTAGTCAAGAAATGAGGCATTAACAAATGGCCAAGGAAAAAAGCTGAAAACATGCCCAAGAGCTGCTGCTTCCAGCCTCATGGGGCAAAAAGTCTGATCTTCTGAAGCCTGTTCTTTGGTTTCCATCCCATTTTTCCCTGCTGTTGCAGTGCCAGCACACGTGACCTTAGATGGGGCAGACAGCTTGGTCTTGAAAGGGGCTAAAACACAACAAAGTGAACCCAAGAAGTGTCTAGATTACAAAACTATTTTGATTGCTTTAACTTAAACCGGAAACTAGTTGGCAGCTTCAAACACATTAAAAAGGGGTCACCTGTCACAGGGGGTGATCCACACAACACATCAGTGATTACCCCCAACACCATAAAAAGCAGGAAGATAAACCAGGTTAGTTACAGAGGTGGTGTTTGGGAAACAGCAAAATGATGGTAAAAATGAAAACACTTAATTAATGTGAAGGTTTAGAGCTATTCTAAAAGTAAACTTGCTCTGGTACTCTGAGCTGGTTTTAAATGAGCAGTCACATCCCAGGTGGGTGCAAGTACTTGTGTGAAATGATCTCCATGCTGATTCTTTGGTCATCTGCTGCCAGTGGTGAAATCTATGTCAGGGTAACACAAGGCTGAGCTCAGACCCCACGTGGGACAGTAAATTCCATAGTTTTCATCCGACACCCAACCGCCCTCTCAACTAAAACCAAGGATGGATGCAGATGTAGACAGATGGCTTCTATGGAAGTGCTGCAGTCAGAATCATTCTGGTTGGAAGAGACCTCTAAAGTACAACCATTAAGCCAGCACTGCCAAGCTCAACCAGGAGAAATTAAAGACATCCTGAGAGTCACATACTTGAGGGCATGTTTTGGTAACAGACTGGTTTCAAAAGGTCTCCTTCAGTGTTGGGTTTCAAGCACCTGCAGCACAAGCACCAGGAAAACACACTAAGATCCATGGAAGAGGAATGGGAAGAGAATCAACATGATAAAAACGCATCAGGAAGCAGCACGCTGTGGCTCTCAAAGGGAACATTACTGGGCAAGGACATGGGAGATGCACAGCTGATGCCTGTTTGGTGCTGCTGCTTCCCTGACAGAGCCATGCTACTGCAGTCATGCTTGAGGTGGGCAGGCTCAAAAAGAGGCAGCTGCAAAATGACAGACACTAAATAAAAAGGTCCCAGGGGGGCTAAGGGAAATCACTAAACAAGGGGGGACAAAAGAAAAAGTAGCAAGTAAATGAGGGTCTCTAAACACACACAAACCAGATTCTGTTAATGGAGCAAACACAACCTATAAATACTTGCCAGAAGCCATGCAGCAGAACCTTGGAAGAATCCAGAACGACTAAATTTTAATATATTAAAACAAAATGAAAAAAGAAATACAGGGATTTTCACAGAAAAATTAATAAATAAAACCAGAACAAACCAACCAGATGTAAAGGAGGTAGCAACGAGAAGCCAAGTTCTGCACCAGGAAAGCGTGTGCTGCTGCCAGCAGTAACGGGAGGAAAAGGACATTGAGAAGCCCAGGGTTGTTGGTATCTCCGCATGGCTGAGAGAGTAGAACTTGCCAACAAGCTGCAAGGGAGCATCTGCAGATGCACCTTGCAGGTGTGTGACTGAAGGAGAGAGAATACCCATGAACATACACTGAAGCACCATGCTAGCACAAAGCGGGGGTTTGCATCTCTTTAATCTACAGGTACATGAGGTTTGGATTACTTTGATGCTTCACCAGTTCCAAAGCGACCAGCGAAGTGTCTTCACCTGAACAAACCATTGTACAGCACATCAAAACAAAACAATAGCAACCAAGAAAGCCAAGAGCTCTGAAGTACCAGGACTGTCCTCTCAAACCAGGAGATAAATACCAGAGCACGCGGTGCATGCGTTCAAGGAACAGCTGAACTGACTGCACGGTGAACTTCCACCTGCTGTGTGGCAGATGGGGGTGGTCAGGCCATGAGGCAGGCTGCCCACACACAATGGAAGAAGAGGGAAGGCATAGCTTGTCAAGTTTGGCTCAAAGTTGAGTTTCACATTGTTTATTTCCCCATATTACAAGGAAGCTTTTCTTCCTTCAACAGAAAAGTGCTGCAGAAAAAAGAAAGCAGCAGGGTGGGTGGGACCTTCCAATTCTGCACAGCATTTTGCACACCCCTTGAAGTAGCCTGCTGAAGGCAGGAGCTCATCCTTTTGTCCATTCAGATGGTGGTCTGTGCAGGGAAGTCAGTCCTCGGTAAGCTGGGATCTGAATTTACAGCAATCTGGGTGCTGAACGAGAACTTCTACAGCTGGCATAGTTACCCAGAACTACAGGGACCTCCAGAAGTGTACTATGTTACACCACAGTGATGCTGACAGAGCAGCCTGGATCGTGGAAATTCTCATCCCAGCTTATTCTCTGTTCAGTTCCCCTGACAGAAAACCTTCATATCCTCAGTTGGACACAGTATAGAAGAATTTCACTACAAGGTAAGAAAAAGGACTAAAAAACAACCCTAAAACCAAAACCCCCAAAAAAACAGTTTAGAAAGCAAGCTTGAAACAGGACCATGTGCTTGTGAAGAACCTCTTCAGTATCTGCCTACATCACAGAGGAGCATGCATCCTTTTACCTGAAGGTTTGAGCATGCACCCATTGAAGGAGAGCTGATGGCCAAAAAAAACTGAAGACATTTCATAACAAACCTCAGTGGAATCTGTGCTGGGAGGGTTGTGAAGTTAATACAGTACTTCTTCATCTCTATGCTTTTGGTGTCACCACCAAGTTCACGGAGGAGTTGTGCACATTTCAACACCATCAAAAGCAGCATTTGGAAGAAAAAGCAGCAAGTTCCTCAGGGTTTCCATAGCTATGAATTACAAAAAAAATAGGTGCTATGGGGGCTTCTTGCCAAATTCTAATTGAAACAAACTTCATCTATGGCAAAATTCCTTGTTCAACCACCACACCATCAGAAAGTGCTTTTCAAGACCAACCTGAATTGCACTGAACATGTAAAAAATGGCATTAATCTTTAGTGTTTTAAGTGAGATTTTTAGATAAACTTTATCCATTACAGGTTACATGGCTAAAGTTATCAAATATAATAAAATTTCTACTGGAGAATATACTCTGAACTTACAATCTCAGGAGCTTACAGAAGTTTTAAAGTATGGCCACGTCAACCAACATGCAAGAAATTCCCAGGTTTACATACTGAGAAACAGATAACAGTGCTTTTAAAAACAACTTGAGCAGAGATTCTTCTCTTTTAAATCAGAACTGTCACAAGGCTGTTCCCACCAGATTTAAATGACTGAGAAGCAACCTTTTTAAACACAGTGGGGGGGGAGAAAAAAAAAAAAAAAAAAAAAAAAGGTTTTCCTCTGCAGCCATGCTTTGAGTCAAGAATAAATGGTAACAACAGTCTGCATCACAGCAAAACGGAGTTCCAACAATATGGAATTCTCAATCATGTCCAAGTTCTCCAATTTCACACCATTTTGCTTTATGCTCAATGGAATAAAAATCCCTCTAATTTAGGTCACCTCTCTGAATAAATACTCTTATGCATACTGAATCTAGTAACTATTAGAATAAAAAAGAGGGGGGAAAAATCCCACCCAAACCAAACCAAACTTTTTTCAGGGAACAAGTCATTCCACTCAATGGAAAAAAAAAAAAAAAAAAAAAAAAAACTTCCTCTCC
>VWZE01018622.1:201242-252355 GCA_013396675.1 Eubucco bourcierii
AAAAAAAAAAAAAGCTTCTCTTCCAGTTTGTTCTGTTTAGACTTTATTTTAGGGGCATAGCAGTAACTAAAAGAGTAGTAAAATAATGGATATGGTTTTTGCTTAGGACTTGCTGTGGAGATTTTGTGCAAACAACAAAAAATAAACCCAAGGAGAAAGAAAAAAAACCCAAACAAACAAGAAAAAAAACAAAACAAAACAGAACAACAAAACCACCTCATGACCTGACCTGGGCACTGCTGAGATTTCACATGAAAGGGTCCTTGACAGACATGTGTCAGAGGGTCCAGAAGGTGATGTAGAAGACCACATTCTACTGCAAAAGAATCTGGGAAGGAAGAGTTCTCCATCTAAAGTGTGCTTTAAGTGCCCTTAGCTGAATAACTTCTCGGCAGGGGTTCAGCCCTTCTCATCATCCAACCTTTTACACCACCACATGCAGGACATTTACAGACAGATTTACAATCAGAAAGAAAAAAAAACAGGGGTGTTCTGTGGGTTTTTTTCCCTCTGTCTCAATAATAAAATTAGCTGTGTTGTGTTTCTCTTTGTTTGGGTACAAACTGTAGTCCAGCCCGTTCTGTTCTCCTCGGGCAGCAGATGAGCTTCTCCACTCGCTCCATGTTGGTTACAGAAGTCCTTCACACCACATCTCACTCCCATCGTGCCTTTCCACAACGAGCTGCTGGAGCACAATGCTAACTCTGCGTCAGGTGCTCTGCACGGCTTGTTTTCTTCATTTCTTCACCATCATTCATCATCGTCATCTTCATCTTCCTCGCCATCAGAAAGGGATGTACAAGGACGGATCTGCCGGTAGCGATCAAGCCACTTCTCCACCATCTGGGTGACCAGCGGGTGGTTGCGCCGGCGAGAGCTTTTCTGCATGGCAACCAGAACGCCTCCTTCTGTCACACAGCAGTCCAGCCACTCCCGGAGCAGCTTCTCCTGCTGCTCCTCATTGCCTATCTTTGGGGGAGAGAGAAAACACGTTGAGAATGAGCCCTCAGACAACCAGCAGGCTTTCAACAAGCCACTTGTGATACTCTAAAGACACCCAGGCTCAGAGGAGCAACATAGTTGGAGTTAGCATACAACTTCACCCCAGCTGGGACTCTCTCAAGAGTCAAGATGATTCAGGCTCCATTTTCAGCCACCATCTGAAGTTTCTGGGCATATTCTCCAGCTCCTCTTCCCTTCCAACTTTTCCTGACTTGTATTTCCAATATAGCCTCCCCACACTTGTCAAGGGAGGGGATTCTGCCCCTCTACCCAGCTCTGGGGAGACCCTACCTGAAGTACTGTGTCCAGCCTGGAGCCCTCAACACGAAAAGGACACATAACTGTTACAGCAGGTCCAGAGGAGTGGCACAGAAATGATCAGAGGGCTGGAGCACCTCTCCTATGAAGACAGGCTAAGAAAGTTAGGATTGTTCAGCTGGGAGAAAAGGTTTCAGGAAGATCTTAGAACAGCCTTCCCATATTTGAAAGGGGTTGTTGGAGAGCTGGAGAGGCATTTGTTACAAAGGCATGGAGTGACAAGATATGGGATAATGACTTCAAACTGGAAGAAGCTGGATTTAGATTAGATATTAGGAGGAAATTCTTCCCTATGACACTGGAACAGGTTGCCCAGAGAAACTGCAGAGGATCCAAGCCTGGGAAGGTCTTGAGCAGCCTGGTCTAGGAGGAAGTATCCCTGCCCATGGAGGGGGTTGGAACTGGATGACTCTTAAGGTCTCTTCTGTGATTCGACTGGCCAACATTGATTTTGCATCCCTTAAAGCTAGGTGTATTTTTCAGTCTCACATTTGTGTCAGAATCATTCTTTCTGGTTCCTGCTCGAGGTACATTGCAGTCCCCTGCACAGTGAAGCTCCATTCTGTTTACAGAGCTATAAATGACCGTTAGATTGGAGGAGAAACTTCACCTCAGCTTCACCTCCAATGACGGGGAAAGGAGCAGCATTAATCAAACGGATCACCAGATGGCCTGTAGTTCTTGGACCTGCAAGAACACGCAGAGGCTACAGAAACTGCTGAGGCCCCAGACAGAGGATACCAGCTAGGCAGCTGCTGCTTACCTCTTGAGCAGAAAGGAAGTGAATGTGCAGCAGTTTCCTCTCGCTGTCCACCAGCGGCAGGAAGGTAACGGTAACATCATCGTCAGTGTTCAAGTTAGCACCAGCGCCTCGATTGCCATAGCCATCATTCTCCATGGCAACCAGAGCGGAGAAATGGCCCCTGGTGTAGCCCAGAGCAATGGGACTTTTCCAACAAAAGCTCTGTTCCCATAGCAAAGGCAAATATACACCTAGGAGGAATTAAAGCAAGGGTCAGACTCAGAACTGCAGAGACCAACAACAAAGAGTCGAGACAAAGCTTCTGCTTTTAGCTAAACATGGCAAGAGCAGCCAGTGATCAGCACCGTGGGAGGAACAACCTGCACCAGGACAGGTGAGGGGTTGACCTGCTGAGAAGAATTTCCACAGAGAAGGACCTGGGAATGCTAGTGGACAGTAAGTTCACAATGGCCCAGAAATGTTCTCTCGTGGCTAAGAAGTCAAAAATGGTCTCCTGGAGTGTATTTAGAAGAGTGTAGCCAGAAAGTCAAGGGGGGTTCTCCTGCCCCTCTGCTCTACCCTAGTAAGGTCACACCTGCAGTACTACGTCCGGTTCTGGGTTCCTCAGTTCAAGAGAGACAGGAAACTACTGGAGAGTCTATACTCTTCTATGGTAGGAAGATGATGAGAGGACTAAAACATGTCTCTCACAAGAAGAGGCTGAGAGACCCAAGGCTTTTCAACCTGGAGAAGAGCAGGCAGAGGGGATCTTCTCGATCCTGATCAATGCCTAAAGGGCAAAGTTCAAAATTATGGGGCCAGACTGTTTTCCTCAGTGACCAGTGACAGAACAAAGAGATCACAGACACAAACTGGAACCCAGTAGGATCCATGTGAAGGTGAACAGACAGGTGAGACTCTGCTTTAGCTGTGGGGTTAGACTAAATCATCTTCAGGGATCCCTTCCAATTCCCACCACTCTGGGATTTAAAGTCTATTTGTTTTGGCCTAAACTGGGTCATCCTTTTCAGTACAGGCAATTATTAATGGGTTAACAGGAGATCAGTTCAGTATCTCTGCAGCTGTACAAGTTCAGACACAAAAGCCATTACAGTTACAGCCACACTATCGCTGCCCTAAAAGTCTACTAATGAACAAAAAAACAGGGTTAGAAAAAATGCTTGGTAACTCTTCTTAAACATAAGACAACTTACAAAGAAGAAAAGGAAAAAAACACACACAACAAATCAGATTCTGCAGCACAGAAATAAAAGCTAGTCAGATGTCTATTTTTTACCAGAACAAAACCTCCACCATCTGCTTGCAAAAGTTATTATTAACAGAACTTAACTGCACTATTATTCAGGACTTATGTGGCAAATCCCAGGGACTCCTCAAGCACTGGGTGAACAGATTAAATCAATTCACATCAGTTTTACATATCTAGTTCCCCTCCCGCCAATAAAATAAAAATGCAGAGAAGCTGATGCTGTTTTACAACAAATTACTTAAGTCACAGGTTCTGCAAGAAGCTGCAGTTTTGCTCCCCACCATTTTCAGTCAGTGATTTGCTTGAGGTGCACAAAGTTTCTAAATAAACCCAGAAACTCCTTTCTTCTAGGAACATAAATAATTCTTGGTCTGTACTGCTGCAAGATAACTTCAGCAAAAGCAATGCCTTACCTTGTGACAGCTTAAAAATAGCCAGGCGTAAACTTAAGAGCACATGTAGCATAGCAACCTTTCATAGTACAGCTGCTGCCAGCACGTTAGGAACAGACGCTGCAGCAAAACAAGGCACTTCACTTCTCCAACAGCCATGGAGATTGAACAGCAATGCTGAAATGGAAATCTAAGCCAGAGGCCAGCTTTTGGGGGTTTACTGAAGTTCAGAACTCATCTTTTTTTGCTGAAACAAAAATTAGTGGGGGCTACCAGTAAATACTTGTCCCTTTTATTATCATGGGATCATAGTATGTCAGGGGATGGAAGGGATTTCTAGAGAACTAGAAACCCCCTGCCAAAGCAAGGTCACATAGAGCAGGCCACATGGGAACACATCCAGGCAGGTTTTGGAAGTTTCCAGAGGAGACTCCACAACCTTTCTGGACCACCTGTTCCAGGGCTCTGCCACCCTCACAGTAAAGAAGTTTCTCCTCCTATTAGGTGGAACCTCCTGTGTTCCAGCTTATAGCTGTTGTTCCTTGTCCTACTACTAAGCACCACCAAAAAGAGACTGGCACCTTCATCTTGACACTCACCCTTTAGGTATTTATAGACATTAAGAAGAGCCACTCTCAGCCTTCTCTTCTCCAGACTTAACAGCCCCAGTTCTCTCAGTCTTTCCTCACAGGAGGGATCTTCAAGTCCCTAAATCAATTCTTGAACTATCAATCAAGAAATACATAAAAGTCTATTTCATCTAAATCTTTCCTTTAGATTAGAATTCACGCATGCAACATGACATCTAGATCTAAGGACAAATCCCTTTATCGCCTTCTTAGTGCTCCCTTCCTCCCATCCCCACCACAATGAAGTCTAATTCAATGCCAAGCACAAGAGATGCAGAAGAAGGGATAAGTAACTACAACATGTCAAGCCTTTCCCTTAAGATAAACGACTAAACATCAGGTCAGAATTTGTATCTGCACTTCAAATGACATACTGACAGTCAAGTGTCATGAAGCCAGTCCCTCAGTTCCTGGAAATTCATTGTTCACTTACACTGAGAAGTAACTTCATGAACTTTTCTCACTAAGGTCCAGTCTGAAGCATCAGCAGAACAAGGACTGAAAGTTGAAAACTGATTTATTTGCCTTGGGTGCTTCATTTAAATATGATGGATATAGACAGCACCATGTTAGTTAGGTCACTGAAGCTTTTCAGAACTGAAAGCATCAGCACCCTCAAGATGACTCCTTCACCCTTCTCTTCCACCAGAACAAATCACAGAGATGTATCATCAAGTGAAGTGGTCCTCTCCTACTCACAAACTGTGTCAGCTCCTCAGGACACTAATATTGGTGGGGTGGGTTGACCCTACCCACCCATCTGCTCTCTCACTCCCCTCTCCTCTGAAGATAGAGGTGAAAACATCAAAAAGTTGATGACTTGAGATAAGGACAGGGAGATCACTCACCAGTTACCATCATGGGCAAAACAGATTCCATCTGGAGAAGAAATTCTTTACAGTGAAGGTAGTGAGATGCTGGAATAGAGCACCCAGGGAGTTGTGGAGGCTTCAAGCCTAGAAGTATTCAATGCTAGGTTGGACAGGCTCTTGAGCACTCTGGTCTAGTGAAAAGTGTCCCTGCCTATGGCAGGGGGTTGGAACTACGTGATCTTTATGGTGGTTTCCAATCCAAACCATTCTACAATTCCAGTTACTACAGGCAGTTAATGTCCTGCTGACCAAAACGAGTAGATTTTGGCCCCAAACACTATCAAACATTGTCAGGGCTACAGAGATCACTGATGAGGTCTCATCTCTATAGATATATCTCACATCCCATTTAACTACACAGAACTCCTGTGTAGCTGCATGACCCTTTCAGGAGTGGAACATAATATATTTGCCTCAACAATCCTTACACTGAAAATCAGGAGCTTTTTGGCATTTTTTTTTCCCCATCATCATTTTACCTTAAAAATTCCATATAAAGAAAATTTCCCCAAGAAAGAAGGATGTGCTACATTTTCACTTCCTCCTCAACAGTATCTGATGAGCTCCACAAGAATAGAATTTAAAGCATTACCATGGAGAATCACTCGTAAAACTGATAAAAGTCCAACTGCTATAAATTAAGATGGTGTTGTACGCACAGTTGATGTACACACAAGCCACAGAAAATAAGGAGCACAGACTAACACCTATCCTGGAAGCTATCCATGTAGGATTTTGTTTCTTCAGTCTGCTCTGATGAAAATTTGTGTTTAAAAGCTGTATATTCATGCAGCTAGACCAGGGGCACATTTAAGGCCAAATAAATAGATCTTTCATTGTCGAAGCATAAGTATTTAAAGAAGCATTAAGAATCAATTGAAATCTAAGAGACGAGGAGGCTGTCAGTGACAGGACTCACAGCAGTTACAGCAAGGATGTCAAGTTGGAACAAGGAATCCTTTGAGAAAATAATTCTGATCAGGAAGATTTCGGGGGCAGAGAGGGGTTTACAATGCCTTCCAAGGTAAGAATATTAATTTCTCATTCTCTCTTACAACCTACAATCTTTCTTTCCTTTTGCTTTTTGAGGGATTGATCTGAAACACAAGCAGGGCAGGGTGCTGCACAGTAGATCAGAGAAGGCCAAACGCTACTCTAAGCTTCACAAAGAGGGCACATACTGAGCAAAGCTCACACGAGCCCAGAGTAGCAAGTCTTCTGGCATTTACTTGTTTCAGCAGCCCACACTGCTGAGTCCAAGGGCTGTTTGCTCTCAGCTGTGCTGCATTTAATTACCACTCATTAACCACAAAAGTGTGGTTGGACAGAGACAGAAGTAATTCTAGGTAATCTGACACAGGACTCCTAAGTTCACCTGTTCACAGTCTCATGTGTTTCCATTTATGGATGGATGCAGCTTGCGGCAGGCAAATCACAAGTCACAAACATGTGCCTAGTGAAAGGCTGTCCCAGACACCTGGCTGCCTTCTAGTTCAGAGGACCAGAAAATAGTTTGTAAAACATGTTTTAAAAAGTGTATTTAAGGCTATGTTAACACTTCTCTGCCACAGTGCCCAGTCTATAACATCGTAACATTATGCAAACCACTCAGCCTTTCGGGTAAAAGCCACACAAACCTGGTGTCAGATCTGTATCGAATAACTGTTCTTTCCCAATCTATTTCACATCATTTCAAACCAAACACAACACAACTATAAAAATATAAATTTTTATAGTCTTAAAAAACATATTAGTTTTCCAACATGAAAAAGTTTTGTCACTGCTCAAAACCTACAGGCTAGCTTCTCAGAGACTGCATAGGGACTCACAAAGGGCTGGAGCACCTCTGCTGTGAGGACAGCCTGAGGGAGCTGGGGTTGTTCAGTCTGGAGAAAAGACTTTGGGGGGACCTCATAGGTGTTTTCTAATATCTAAGGGGAACAGGAAGGCTGAAGAGGGACGTTTCATAAGGGCATCTAGCGATAGGACACAGGGGAATGGTTTTAAGCTGAGTCAGAGTAGGTTTAGACTAGATCTTGGGAAGAAGTTCTTCAGTACAAGGGGTGGTGAGACTCTGGAACATGCTGCTCAGGGAGTCTGTGGATGCTCCCTCTCTGGAGGCATTCAAGGCCAGGTTGGATGAGTGACCAAGTCTAGTTCAGAGGCATCCCTGGCCATGGCAGAGAGGTTGCAGTAGATGATCTCCAAGGTTCCTTCCAACCTAAGCCAGGTTAGGATACACAGCTAGAATAGGTCACGCATTTGACATTAACTCCATAGCCTGGAGTTCTACACTGTGGGTTTGTCTCCCTCCAAAAGTCAGTGTGTGTTTATTAAAATCACAAAAAGATGTTTTGCAAAGTCCTCTACTAAGCTATAAATAAACAGTGTTGTATTGGTGACAACAACTATAGGGCAAGCATGAAGCAGAAATACTTGAGGGCACAAAGATGAACCATGGGCAAAACAAACACCCTGCCAGCCTGTAACAGAGCTGCAGTGCCAGATCAAACACGTCTTTCCACAGGGGTTTTGATTCCTGCTAAGCACAAACAGATCCTTCCATCAGCTCTCATGGCTTTGTGCTTTAAATAACAAAGCATCAGCATGTAAATGTGGAGCGAAGTCACCTAAACACACATTTGGCTTGCAGAAACCTACAGACAGGTCTGAGCAAAACTGGACTGAGTCAATTAAACATCTTATTTATCTTAAGGATAGTCATGCTGTTTGCCCAGGACGCTAGGAGGAGCAGCAGTCAGAAAGAACCTGATCAAGCTACACAGAACCAGTCCTACTTCAGAAGCAGGTCAGAATTTGTGTCAGTCACACTTGCTGCAAAGTGCATTACAGAAACAGATACACCTTAGAACTTCCTTTTAACTACATAGTGGAATTCACTTCTGCAGGAAGTCACTCATTTAGAAAGACCTGGACAGGCTGGAGGGGTGGGCTCATGCCAATACAGTGAAGTGCAAGGTCCTACAACTGGGTTGGGACAATCCCAAGCAAAAACACAGGCTAGGTGCAGAGGGGCTTGAGAGCAGTCCTGAGAAGTACTTGGGGGAGTCAGTTGTTGGAAAACTCACCTTGAGTTGGCAATGGTTGCTGGCAGCCCAGAAGGCAGCCATGTGCTCAACTGCATGAAAAGCAGTGTGACCAGCAGGACAAGGGAGATGATTCTGCCTATATGGCTCTGCTCTGGCAAGAGCCCACTTTGAGTACTGTGTCCAGTTCTGGGGCTCCCAACACAAGAAAGACATCAAACAGTTGGAGTGGGTCCAGAAGGGGTCATGAAGATGATCAGAGGGTTGGAGTACATCCCCTATGGGGACAGGCAGAGAGTTGGGGCTGTTCAGCCTGGCAAAGAGAAGGTTCCAGGGACACCTTAGAGCAGCCTTCCAAGTACCTGAAGGGGGTCTACAAGAAAGCTACAGAGGGAACTTTTTACAAGGGCTTGTAGTGATGGGACAAGGGGGAATGGCTTGAAGCTTGAGAAGTGACTTAGGCTGGATATTCAAATTCTTTCGTGAGGTTGATGAGACACGAACAGTTTCCCAGTAAGGTTCTGGATGCCTCCTCCCTTGAAGTGCTCAAGGTCAGGCTCAATGGGACCTTGAGTAGCCTGGCCTAGTGGAAGGCATCCCTGCCCATGACAATGGGATTGGAAGTAGATCATCTTTAAGGTCCCTTCCAACCCAAATCATTCTATGTTCTTGTATCTTACGTAGTAATTGTTGTTAGAGCATTTATGACAAGAATTCCTGTCTCTTCAGCTTCCACACCATACAATCAAGTTGCCACCTCCATTACCTCTGTCAACTACCAAAATAAGAAACTCAGCTTTATCATTTTTCCATACTACTTGATTGTCTCAAGCCTTTTTTGTACACCCTTGCCTCTTGTCTTTATATGGATGTCTCCTCCTTCCTGCTCCACACATGGACTGCTGTGGTGCTGTGGAGAGACAAGGCATGTCCCTTTGTCCTGAAAGGGCACCCAGCAGACACCACTGTCACTCTGGTGAGACACTGCCCATGCAAACATTTTCTGCCTGCCTCACCCTCAACTTCATGTACCTCCTCTGGGAAATGCTGAAAAGCCTAGCTTCTAAAATGAGTATTTAGAGCCAGCAGTACCGCCAGCAAAAAGAATTTCCAATCGCTTTTACTAAACCTTGTGTCTTACAGCAGTACAAACCACACAACTTTAGGTAAGTTCTCATAATCAGAATATTTTATATACATTAGAGACTAAAGACCTGTGGAGGGTAGGTCAAAACAGATTTTCACTGCAGCTACAGGTAGCATGTTCACTCTAAAATAAAAAACTGCAAGTTTTGAGAGGATTGGTTTGAATTTTTAATACCTAACAAAAATTTATTTATGACATAATTATTTGATGTTCTTCCAGCCAGCAGCTTAATGTCATTCCCAACTTCCTTTACGATTTATAGTTGAACCTTTTCTAAAACTCCATTTGAGAAAAGAAAGTCTTACCTTGAAATCGGGTATATCCTAATGTTTCTCCTCGGAAACTCTTATAATATTTTACTCCATAAACTATAATTGGTCTTCTAAGAATATGTGCAAGTACAAAAATGTGTGTCTGCTCCAAACTCGCTCCAGGCTGAACCAAAGACAAAGAAAGACATCACTTGAAACAGAACTTAACCATTTTCTATGTTGGTATTTGAAAAACAATCTCCAAACTGAGACAGAAAATGCTTTTAAGCATGATCTAGCTTTGACAGGAAAAGAGGAAGACTGGGAGAACTATTACACATCAGCTAGAGATAAGCAAAAAGCACGTCAGCTTGCACAAGAATGTCATCTGTCAGGGATAATTCTCTGCCCTATTGCCTAGATTCAGTCTAGTATGTATCATTCCCCACTTAGAAATGAAGCTCTACATAATGTTTTTAGACTAAACAATTCATTCATCTGCAGACAGGTTAAGGTAAATACCTTTTGATGACAGGAAAAAAAAACCCACATCCAAAACAAATTACAAGAAAATAGCATCCAAATCATGTTTATATTTGAAAGAGGAGATAAAAATATTCCTGTAGTTGAAAGCTTCAGGAACATAAATCTCATTTTGGAAGGGAGTCACCCTGGTGACATTTAGCTGTGTAAGCTTACAGATTTGTACGTGTGTTCTAGGAAGTAAGCACTGCAGGAGCTAGGAAGCAGGACTTCAAATAAGTATTTGCCTGTTAGTTTATTCTACAGACTTCATTTACACACCAAAAGAGTCAGACCTTTTTTGTACTGTGCTGCTTAAAAATTAAGGGCTCCACAGAAGCCCTTCCATCTTGGCAGAAGAGCTCAGCCAGTAGTACTTTCAAATTGCTGGCTTAAGAGCAACATTTTTCTTTAATCTATAAAAATTCTTATCCTTGAAGAGCACCTTTCACCTCAAGAGGTTAACATAGCCTTTCAAACAGCCACCTCGTAAGAAACCTTCTTTACCTGGCTCGCAAGAGAGAGTATGAATGCCCAATCCTCCTGCCACTGTTCTTCCCGCAAGGAGAAATGTAAACCAAAGCTTTGTGAATACCACGATTCCCACTCTTTCCAGCGTGTGTAGAACCTGAAACGTCAGAGGAAGAGCGGTAAAGGAAAGAAACATTTATTCAGCCACCATACACCTTGCATCCAAGGGGGATGAGCATGTGTCAGAAAAACTGGGGTTTGTTTCAGTCTTCAGGAGGCTCCATTTGGTAACTCTCGTTTAAGAAATCACTTGGGATGACAATGACTGCAGCGAACACTCTCTAACAGATGCAAGTTCCCAACAGGTTCCTAGCTGGTTTGATACTTCATGTAATAGGGTTTTTTGAAGGCTTATTTAGGGTTAAGTATTGACACACAGGGAACATAACTAAGGTGTTCCATTTCACAGAGGAGGAGCTGCTCATCCTTCTCACATAAACACTACAAACATTTGCTATTGTTGACCATATCATGAACTTCGAAGTACCTGTGTACCAACTTCAAACAGACCATAGTTAAGAGGCCAAATCTGCTTTGTATCAGTTTTTGAAGCACAGAGTGTGGTAATCTCACCACACTCTCAAGGAATAAACTTGTGGGGGTAAGAATTGAATACAGAGTGGGATGAATCTGATATACACTGAAAACTTTATATTCACAGGATTCCTATTTTTCTGTTTAAATTAGCATTTTTGTATGCTAGTTTAGACTTATTCTTTTTAATCCACTACAAAGAAAAACAACCTACACTTTAAAAAGTGGTTGCTGTTATTTTACAGGTTCAAAATCTGCCAGATCACAGCTATAGAAAGCCTACAACTTCAGATCAGGAGCAGGGGTCTAGTGAGAAGCGCCAAGTCAACTTCTGAACAATGGCCTTCACTGTGAGTACAAAGAAAGCATTCTGGAGTTCAACTTATTAAAAAGTCATGGAAATGAACCAATTTTAATTAAAAGCTGAGAAAATTAACAGGCAGTGAGCATGTGTGGATGAAACCTTTCAGTAAAGATGTAATCATGGTAAAAACGTTGCATGTAACAGCCATCACCAACCAGGCTGGCCTTCCAAAGTGCAGCTAAAGCTGATGGGCTTAAAAGACCCTTTAGTAAGAATCATTGATAGGAATGTCTGTATGCTCACTCCCAGTAACACATGCACGGGAAATCTTCTGGGTCTCCCCACATTCCAGTTTCTACCCAAATACATCAGCTGTTTTCCCCAGAATTCTCTTGTCCAGCACCTTCTGCTAAATGAATTAATTGCCAGGTCTCCTGAAAGAAGCTTAATTAGATTCTGCTGAAGAATCTTCCCCCACAGGGAGGAAGAGGCAAGGAAAGAAAAAAAAAAAAGAGGGGAGGAAAAAGACAGAAGGCAAACAAAAACGGAAGGGAAAGAGAACAAGACAAAAAAAGAGGAGTAGGGAAGAGAAAAGGCAAAATAAGGGGGTGAGGGTGGGGTGTGTGGCAGCGGTAGGGAGAGAGAAGGCNAGGGGGGAGGGAAATTCCCTAACTCCTTGCCTCTGCCCACCAAAAACTCCACTGTTAAAGTGTTTTCCTAAAAGGATTTTTTCCTTGTGTTAGTCAGTCACAGTCATCTGCAGATGTTCACAGGAGGCAGTCATGCAGACAGAAGTCAAGGCTCAAGATTTCAATCTCCTAAAACAAGATTTCAGTTTAGCACAAGAGAACAGAATGCATCTGTAAAAATAAAATAAAATTCTGAGAGCGAACTTGAGGCATAAAGCCCCTTCCTCCACCAAAGGTTAACAGTGGAATACAAAAAGGGATAAATGGGAACACGCTTTTGAGTGAAGTACAAAAGCATGGTCATTTATAAGGTGAGTGGAAAAGACTCCATAGGCCAGGGCCCCTGGGAACTTCACTACTGAGCTTTTTCTGAGTAGCGGACACTAGACTATCTCTAATAAATAGATTCTTCTTTGTTCAGCATCTAAACACACACAACAAAATGAGGCCAAATGAGTTACATGAACATTCAGCATCTGACTAGAAAATACCCAGGTTTAAGTGTCTCCGTGAAGGCTGTGAAGAACAAATCCACTGGATAAAAAGTTTAATCATACTGTTGTTGAGTAGTGATTGCATAACAGCATGTTCCTTCAGCAACTGTCATTACAGCCAGTGACAGCAGCATCACTCCCCAGCTGCTACATATCTTAACCCACAAAATCAAATACATCTTCCCACATAGCATCTATACAGCAAGCAGAGGATGATCAGTTTACAGAAGACTTCTCACACCCTCAATCCAGATTTTTTGGAAGGAATAAATGACTCAAGTCTGACCAAGTATTACCAATGACACACCAGATGACTATTCAAGAAGCTCCATCACTAACAGTCTCTCATGCAGTGCAGAAGGACAAAGATGGACAAGGGAAGGACATGAGCCACCAGTGTGCACATGCAGCCCAGTCAGCCAATTGAGTCCTGGGCAACATCAAGATCAGTATGGTCAGCAGGGCAAGGGAGGGGATTCTCCCCCTTTTACCCCTTTGAGGTCTCTTGTGAGACCTCACCTGGAATACTGTGTACAGTTTTGGACCCCCCAACACAAGAAGGGCATGGAACTGTTTGAGCGAGTCCAGAGGAGGGCCATGAAGATGATCAGAGGGCTGAAGCAGCTCTGCTATGAGGACAGGCTACAAGAGTTGGGGCTCTTCAGCCTGGAGAAGAGAAGGCTTCAAGGAGACCTTGCAGTAGCCTTCCAGTATCTGAAGGGGGCCTAAAGGAGGGCTGGGGAAGGACTATTTACAAAGTCATGCAATGACAGCATGAAGGGCAATGGGTTTAAAACGGGAAGAGGGGAGATTTAAACTGGGTATTAGGAAGAAGTTCTTTACAGTGAGGGTGATGAGACACTGGCACAGGTTGCCCAGAATGGTCATGGATGCTCCCTCCCTGGAGATGTTCAAGACCAGGTTGGATGAGGCCTTGAGTGACCTGTACTAGTGGGAGGTGTCCCTGCCTATGGCAGGGGGTTGGAACTGGATGATCTTTGAGGTCCCTTCCAACCTTACCATTCTATGACTCCATGGCTGATGTGACTGTGTAGTCACTGAATACATAACCAGGGTCCTTAACAGGATGCTCTGTGGTGGGATGTAACTGAAATAAGAATTTGTGTTGGGTGTCAGCCTCTGCATTAACAGCTGGACTTGATCCTAAAGGCCTCTTTCAAGCAAAACCATCCTATGATTCCCTGCCCTTCCTCAGTGTATTTCTGCCCTCAGCTAGGTGGGACAGCAAACTACCTCCATGGCTCAAGCATAGGCACTGTAGTCAACATAGGCAGGGTTGTGCAACCATCTGGATCTGGGACACCAAATCTCTCTGTCATGGGAAACCATAAATCTACACCTGCCTTGGTTCCCTTTCTGTAGGAGGAGAACTTCCCTGGCTCGTGGCCCCGCCTAACATGGCCTCAGTATTCTGGGTTAGCACACAGTAGATCGATAGCCAGGGAGGTTGTGGATGCACCCCACCCCGAGACATGTTCAAGGCCAGGTTGGATGGGACCTTGAGCAATCTAGCCTGGTACAAAGTGTTGTTATCTATGGCAGGTGAGTGGAAACTTGATGATCTTTAGGGTCCTTTCCAACCTAAACCACTCTCTTTCTCACTCAGGATGTAGCTCTGTACAGGTTTGTACTAGAATCTGTACTAAGTTTTCCAATAACAAATCAGTAAATATGAATATAATTTCCTACCTTCAGTCTGGATAATCTAACAGCTATAGAGGAACATATGAGCCAGTTAAAATTAACTGTGCTGCCAATTAGGATAACAATTAACTTGAATTCAGAGTACATTGCAGATTCTGCCTAGAACACAAACTAGGAAGCTGGACCAGATTTAATACACTCTAAATACCAAGTGTTATGTTAGCTACAACAGTAAATCAACAACTGTTAACACTAACACTCTGCAAGACTGGTTTAAGTCTCAATAGTTTGCAGAATGTTTTTGGATACCATGCTTGGCTTTGTTACCATAAAACCTGACATATCATAAATTTCTCTTGTGGCCTCAAGGGGAACTGCCTGTGATGCCAGGGACATTCCTGCATGGTTGAGATGCACACTCCATTATAAACAACTCTACAGCAGTGATAGATCCATCTGGACATAGGGTCCTGTGAGAACTATTACCAAAGCACCAGTTTATGGGTGTTAATTAGCTTTAGGTGTTAACTTCGGGACTTTTCTCCAAACAGCACAGAGTTTGGAACAGTAAGAACAAAAGCTACTTACAGTACTTGTGCTGGTTTGAGACTAGTTGGAATATTTTGATGGAGAAAATTATATTATAGGCTGTGAAAGGAAAACAGTGGTGATGTCTACTTCACTCATAGGCTTGCTCAGATATGTAAGAACACAAAACATAGGTAAGACAGTCTCTCTCAGTCTCTCTCTGGGAGCCAGTGGGTCCTCCCCTCTCTGCTGAGTAATCTAAGTAACCACTTTCCTTCTAACCACCCTGGCCAATCCTCCAAAATCACCTTGCCAATAAGGCAAACACTGGGGTAAGGTACAGGAGTGGGGAGAAGGTGGAAGGGTGGTTGGAAGCCCTTCCTGGGGTCTCTGATTTCTGGGAGGGCTGTTGCGTTTCTGTATTAACTTTAACTTGTATATTTCTGTAAATATTCCTGTCTATTGCATATAGATCTGCTTGTATATCCTGCTAAGCTGTAAATAGAGCTTCAGTCCTTAACTTCCAGCTGGTTGAGTCTAGGCTGGGTGCTTCAACAAAGTGCGGGGGTTTGAACTCCCAAACCATCACAGTACCCCTAAGATTAGCCTTTGTTGTTGATGTCCTGCACATCAGACAGAGCAAGGGGTCAGGCTGGTTCTCACTACCTGCTGGTAGTGTTTCCCTTGTCCTTGACTACAAGAACATAAAACTAGTCACCTCTAAGTTATTAGGTGTTAATAGCCTCCTCCCTTAGTCACAATACACACTCCGGAACTGTCAGACACTGCTAGGGGTCCAACAACAAGAATTTTTTCCCTGGCAGAGGCAAACCACACAGTATCAGATTAAAAAAGGTTGCCACAAAACAAGAAAAGTTCTTCTACAGAAAGATAAATTAATTCTATGGCCATGTGACAGCACTACTTAAAATGTCAGCACTCTCTGCTTTACTGCCATGATTTTAGCAGGCAGAAGAAGGACAAAAAGAGCAATACCCAATAAAGCTGTAACTAAGCAGATGGAATGAAAATACTGAAGAGTTTATACAGGAATAAAAGGCTATCTTCTGTTAACAACCTTCTGCAAAGCTTTCACCATGCGAGCCAGGCATGGCATGTGCCTAACTCACACTGCAAGCATACAGAAAATCCAGTCGTAATGACTGTGGTTAGCACTCTCTTGACAAGCACAAGGCATTAAATAACTTTTTTCAATGCTATTTGGTGAATATCATGTACCATCACTGAGTTCAGAGCACCCCACTTTCCAGTGCTGGCACTTAAAATAGGTTAGATCTAAAATACTCTGTGAATCCTGCTATGACGGCATCTTTGAGGCACAAAATTGACAATAAATTGCTGGTTGCGTTTCTCAGAACACAGAAGGTTTCACTTGAACTTATGAAGAAACTTCTTTACTTGAAGAGTGACAGAGAACTGGAACAGGCTACCCAGAGAGGCTGTGGAGTCTCTTTGTCTGGAGACTTTCAAAGCACTTCTGGACGCATTCCTGTACAACCTGACCTAGACATACTCGTGTTAGTAGGGGGGTTGGACTAGATCTCCAGAGGTCCCTTGCAACCTCTATTGCTCTGTGGTGCACTCCATGGCAAGCCATCTTCAAAGCTGATACACAGAACACACAACTTACCAATGTGAGCAGTCATGTAAACTGTCGTGAAGAGCCTTCCGCAGCACTGAGTCCTTGTCGTAAATCCCCCACGTGGCCTGCAGTACTGAATCGAGTAGGCAGTCCCCTGCAGTCCGATTCCAAAGTGCATATAACCTGCTCTCCAAGCGTGTTCCCAGTTCCAGTGACCAGTTAATGATGGGAGATTCCTCTTCTAGCTCTGCAACATGACAAGGACAAGTTTTAAAGCCTATATTCATTCAAAGTCTCAGAGAATCTGAACAGCATGGCATAACCTTAGTAATTTACGGAATCACAGAATGGTAGGGGTTGGAAAGGACTTCTGAGGATGAAGTCCAACCCTCCTGCCAAGACAGGGTCACACAGGAACATGTCCAGGAAGGTTTTAAATGTCTCCAGAGAGAGAGACTACAAAAGCTCTCTGAGGAGCCTGCTCCAGGGCTCCGTCACTCTTAAATTAGAGAAGTTCCTCTTCATGTTTAGATGGAACTTCCCATATTCAAGTTTGTGCCCATTACCCCTTGTCCTGTCACTGGGCACCACTGCTAAAAGGCTGGTGCAAACTGGAAAAAGACATCCCGTGACACGAGTAAGTTTTCCTTTATACTACAAAACCAGGTGATCTACAACAGTTAAAGGCATTCCTTGGGCTAAATACTGCCAAGAAAGCAAGGCAAAACAACACCCCAAACCAGAGCCTGTGGAGGACTGTTAGTGAAGTTTAAAGACTTGTTAATTTTTCTTTAAAATGCTTGTGACTTAAAACTGTAACACATTAAAAAAAAGAAAATCTTTACAATGCAAACAATACATTACAAACGTGTTCCACATACTCCTTTCTTGGCTCATAAATAGACTTCAAATGCTAAAAATAAAACTACTATGGAGTAAAGATTAACTTGAAAGCATCAAATCCATAGTTGAAGTACACTTAGGCAAAAAATGCATTCCTTTTTTTAATCAGCAAACTATTCTCTAATGAAAAGCAAGGAGATCACAGCCATCCTCAAAGCACTTACCTTTCTGAACATCTCTATCAAGTACTTCATCAAATAGCTTTTCTTGAACTGTGGGTGGCAAGTCTTCAATATCTGTAAAATAAGAAAGCAAATACAACAGTCACTTAATATTGCTGTAAGAGAGACAGATCACCAGCTGATGTTCAGGAGAATGTGCACAAGAGCTTTCACCCTATCATCCCTTAATCTTCACCTTATCATCCCTCCTCTGAAAAGTTGCTATTATTTTCAGATCTGTCATTTGTGACCACAGGCTTCACAGAGCACACTGAAGCAGAGATGTACCTGAGACTGTCAGACCTGTTATGCAGAAAGGATCATTACAGCAACAAGCAGGCTAAGAATGGGTTTCTCTGAAGGAAAAAAGTGAAGTAGAGAACCACTGTGAGGTGGAAAAACAGAAAGAGTACTTTCAAACCTACACCATTTAGGACAGCATCAATCCTAAGCAATAGTTTTCCACCCATCAGAATGTCTTCCCCTCCCCAGTCTCCCCTAATGGACAGTTACAGTTTGCCATAAGACCTCTCGCAGAGAATACCTACTTCCTTCATCACTCCATACAGACTTTGATGAAATAGTTCAGAGAACCTCAGTGGTTTGCAGGTTAGAAAACAGAAATGAGAAAACTTGAGCTATGGCAAAAAAAACTGCCACAACTGGCAAGTGTTCCAAGTGCTATACAGACAGAATCTGCAACTATGGATCTACCTCTGAAAGAAATAAATGTGTAATGGGCAAAACTTCAACAACTTCAGTATCACATTCACCTGTTAGACCTTCAAGATTTGCTCATGGTCTGCATTTCAATACAGGACAAGTAGCGATGTGTTGCAAGGCAGATCAGCAACTAGAGACACTGACAGTTTCAGCACAGTGGTGAAGCATAAATTAAATATATTTAAAGCTGTAAATCAAATAGTTAAGACAGAAATATCTAGCATCCCTTTGAGCGTGCTCTGGGAAAATAACTGGGTTCTAAGTGGTATTTCAGGGGCAGGAAGATTTCTACTAATTTCAGTCTCTCCTAACTCCAGTGTCATCTGCCAGCCCTGCTGAGATGCTCAAAACTCTAAGGCTTCTAAAAGTGAAATCCACATTTAGGCACATGAGTTGCTACAGAAGCATATGATTGTTAGTGCAGGCAGGGTGCAGAGTTTGAATGATCATTTGGGGTTTTTTGTTGGGTTTTGTTTGTTTTAACTGAATTTGTCTTACAGTGGCCAGCAATCAACTCAAAAAGCTTTGCACTCTAATGTCTGACTGGGAGGCTCTTGGGAAGGATCCTATCAATTTATTTGAAGGATCAAGGGGAATCTGGTTGCTAAACTCCATCAAATAGCTCTAGATCTGGATTGGACTGTGATTTATAGCACTGTCCTTGGAAGTGCTGTCTTGAGACCAGTTGCTAAACGTTGAAAAAAGGTATTCAGTTGACTAAGTATAAATGGCAGTGGAGGTAACACTGACAGTCTTGATGTACAGCAGCTTTTGAACACTCCTATTCCTTAGCTACTTAATGGCTATTGTATCTGTCAAAAAATTGTGCAGTGGATTACAATGTCTCTTGAAAATATTGAATAAATTTCTCGGTTCTGGTGAGAGCAACCATGTTTACATGTTAGAGAGTCATTTTGCTGCCCCTTTTTACCCTTCCATCCCCCAAACAGCAATGAAATGTTCCTAGACACTTCATACACCCACATCTGCAACTCTAAGAATAGCTCAATACAAGACCTCATATGGGTTCTTGGTAGACAAGTGGTAAATACTATCCAAACTATTTGAGGAGGAGGAGATGAGGTAATATTCAAACAATTCTTACAATGATACTGCTTCATAATAAAAGACAAACAGATCTGCTAATTAGCAGAATTCCCATCTACACGCTGTCTTACCTCTAGTAAATGAAGCAAATGGCTGTTGAGATTGAAAGTCTTCTAAATAGCTTGAGGTACTCTTGCTCACAGAGTACCTCAAAACCACACAAAAACTAGGTACACCTAAGAATAGCTCTGGGCCTTAGCCATGTTAGCTTTCACTGCTCCTGTTATGTGAAAAGTCATATTGAAGCCCAGAAAGATCCATGCTCCTATCTTAACTTTAAACACAGCCTTTCTTTAGAAGATACCACTTTCCTTCAATTTCCTCCTGTCTAAGGAGGACAACAGATGTTCACTTCACAAGAACAACGTATGGGTTGAAGTGTGCAATCACTTAGTGAATTCAACTCCATCTGACCTAAGCTATTAAAATTTGGTATATGAAACCTACATACACATGCCACCAGCATCACAAACTCAAATATACATCCAAAACAAGTTATTATCAACTAGATGACAAGAAGAAACAGAGAACAACCTTCCATTAATGAGAAGAGTTTGGTAAGTACCTGCAGGTAAGGTAAACGTCACAAGGTCAGTCAGAAAATAGCAAGCAAAGTCTCCCTTCCGTTGATGAAGGGATGCAGCAATTTCACGACGAATTTGTTCTGTGACCTCTGGACACACCATGGCAGGAATGCACTTTGCTGCGTGCTGGGATACCTGTAACATAGTCGAGTTACTGCATTCTGTGTGGTTTCTAGTTAGATACAAAGACTCAGTGCTATTCCTACTGAAACACAAAGACTTGGGAGTGATAACCACTAGCAGACAGGATTTTGTTAGCAAGTAATGTAATAAAAGTATAAACACCGGCACTCTGAAAAATTTCATGTTTAGTGACTCAATCTCACTTCTCAAGTACCTGATAAGGAAGTCAGTTAAGAACCTCTTTAAATCAGTAAGTGAATTAACAGGTGATCAATTCCAGCAGGAAAACCAGAATAGATAAAAGCAAGATAACAGTAGTAACATCTATTATCTTTTACATGAGCCTACTCTACACTTAAGGAAAAATTTCATTATCACAGCACAAGAGAGTTTCCTACAAAGATTCTTGCCCAAAACTATTAAGATAAATTTCTCCAGATTCTAGTTATCACTAGATGGACCTCATTCAGCGATACAGGGATGACAGCGAATATATTACAAAAAGCTTTAATACAACTTCACCAGTTAATATGCTATTAAAGGAAAGTGTCCCTGTGGCTCAAACACCACTAAGCATTTCCACATGTAGCAGGTTCCTAAAGTGTTCTTAGAAACTGAAAACAAAACCCAAGAGAAAAATCTGAGACACAATATTTTAACAAATTCACTTATTTTTAAACATAATTCCATCCACCCAGACAGCCATGTAAGCAAAACAAAACTGCTGCTATTAGCCATATGTAAATACATGCACTTCTCAAGGCTTTAGCCACATTTGTCTTGATTCATCTACTCCTTTTAATTACTCAATCCTAAGTATGGCATCATCTTCGTGCACTTCTCAGGAACGCACACTTTCAGAATTGTGTTAAGCATCAAGAGGAAAGAAGAAAGAACAAAAATTTGACTCTGATCAGGTGAAAAGCCTTAAGGTTGAACTTAAGAACAGACAAAATAAGGTAACAGAATTACTTAGGGGTCTAGTAAGAGAGGAAAAAAGAAAAAAAGGTGGAGGAGAACAAAAAAATCCCAAGGTAACAAAACTGAGATGGACCACACAAAATTACACATAGAAATGGAACATGCAAGAGCAATGAGACCACAGTGAGAACTCAACCTGTCTATAAAATAGGCAAGTAATGGAAAAGATGTACCAAGTCTGCAAGGTAAGAAGTTTGTCCTTCTCTGGAAGAGAAGCTCCCACAAAAAACATGGAAGGAGGAGCAGGCAGACCTATTCATTAATAAAAACTCAGAAAAAAATAGACTGTCATTGATCTCCCTGTTTTGGTCCCAGGCCACTTCCTCTCCCCCACCCAAAGCACAGGAAGCCTCACAATAGCTCACTTCCACTGCCAGTAAGGTCAGAACACGTGCCAGAACTGTTCATTAATGAGAAACTGAACATCCCCCAAGACCACTGTGTACCTACAGCCCTAAACTCACTTCTTAAGGAGAACAACAAAGGCACAAAGCAGCAATTTGTGCATTCTAACTATATCAGCCTCTATCTTGTAGCAAATACAGGTCACTGCCTGCAAACAATGGTGTGGTTACATAAGACTTGAGCTCAAAGACCCAAGTGGCTCACCTCTGTGAGCAGAATTGCCAGCATGTCTTGCCTCTGGAAGCGTATGGCCAGGTGTACAAGCGTGTACCCAACGTCGAAAGCAGAAGGGCGGTTTAGCAGGCGCACTTCATCTGCAGTAAGCTGTCGGGCAATATCTCCTCCTGATGACTTGTAAGCTTCAACAGCAGCTAAATCCCCTTCTACAACTCCTGAAAAAGGGAAAATAAACAATTAATTTTATATGCTAACTGAGCCCTTCTGGATAAAGCTACCTTATTTAAACACAGTTTACCATTACTCCACTACAGACCTAGCATCAATGATCAACTGCAAACCCACAAACTATAGTTTTCTGTTTAAAAAAAAAAGAAATCTACAGAAGTATTTATACTTACCTCACCTCCTAGACTGTTTCCACTAATCAAACTAGTCTGAAGATATGGCAGGTCAAAAGCCAGTTGTGAAGTGGTGCTCAGGACCCTTGTGAAATACCTGGCATAACATGTTCAGTGGTGTTTCCACCAGCAGGAACGATGGGAAGTCATTCATTCATAGCACCGAGATTAGTTTGAGTATTTTACCTTCCCTTTTAACTTATCTTAAATAATATATCTAAGAAACAGAATATTTTTTTAAATAAGTCTTTTTTTCCAAATATGTTTTGAAACTCTGCTAGAAGAGACAGACCACAAGATTTCTCCTCAGTTCATCTCTGCTACTAATTGAATTCAGGGTATTCAAAACTGAAATTGAGGCACGGACTGTTTACTTCCTACAGCAAGACTGTGGAGGTGGGGGAATTCTAATGTTTTCTAGCATCTCTGGGAACCTCTAGCTTCTGCACCATGTTTCCTATCAAGTCCACTCATGCTGAGTGCATTCCTTAGCTGCAGTTACCAGAACACACTATCAACATAATGTGGTGATATGGGCTCTAAAAGAAGACTTCCTAAATTTACGAACTCCTTCAAACAAAGATTTTATTTAACACATCTGCTTCACCAGAGAACAATGTAATGCTGAACTGAGGAACAGAAAAGTCATCTCAAAGCCGTTTTCAAGAGAGAAGTAAACAGTTCTAATTTGCTATTGAGAAGCATCCCTATTTGCAGCAGCTCCACAACAGCAGAGTAAGAGCACAGACCACACAAGCAACAAAATCTTCTCCCCTATTTTCAGTAGCTAATCCTCCCTGCCAACTCCTAAGAGTAAATGTGCGAGCAACAGTCATGAGGCTGGAAACTGAGACTCGGGTTTACCCTTCATTCAACTTTGCTTAACAAGACTCAAAAATTGATCAGAAGGCAATGAGGTAAATGTCAGTCAGGACGGGCACTCCCGTTCAGGACTGAGATTTTAAAAAACAAAAAATCACTGAAAAATGAACCAGCAGTCCCTCCCCAACTCCAAAATCCTCACATAAACTGAACTGCCTGCTACCAGAGATGTATGCCAACCGGCAGGTCGCTGGGTAATCCAGGATTTAGGAAAGCATTTTTAGCTCAGCCCAAAGTCTGTCGCTTTCAATGCTGAGATTACAAAGCTTTCAGAAAAAACGCAGGGAGGAAATGGATTATCAGTGCAAGACATTTCTCTACAAAGTTATCAACTCTGCTTACTGAGCCTAAACAGATAAAAGTTAGATTATTCTCTTTAGTGGTGCTGTAAAGCAGAGAAGTTCCAGAATACAAATTCAGCTGCAAGTTTCAGCCAACATCTACTCATTCATCAAAGACTCAAAAGTCCAGGCCAGGGAAGAATGAAAACAAGACAATTTCTTACTTTTCAGATACTTTTTTTCTGGCCTGCCTGTACTACTATTCCACTCCAGCAGTAATGTCTCATTCTACGTAAGTGCTTTCTTTTGTGTTCACCCCAGACGAATGTCCCCTCCCTGGAGGTGTTCAAGGCTAGGCTGGATGAGGCCCTGATCAGCCTGGTCCAGTGGAAGGTGTCCCTGACCACGGCATGGTGGTTGGAAGTAGATGACGATGTTTAAGGTCTCTTCCAACCCAAACCATTCTATGATTCTATGAATTACAGAACTAGTTAGACAAGGCTTATGTCTGTCCAACTTTAGTTCTTGTTTCCTAAGAGTGAGAAGTCTTATTTTAAAGAAAGGAGTTGCTACTGATGAGAAAAGCTACCTCTGTAAAGGAATGTTCTCCAAATGACACATCAAAGGAACACAGTATGAAATGTGAACAACATAGCTGTTCTCTTGTTGCAACATTTTCACTTCCACATGCAACCAAAATAATCAAAAGGACCAGCTTTGCCAGTATAAGCTGCACCCGTAACAAGAATGCCATCTGCACCATTTTATTTCCATGCAGTCACATTTATGCCACTGGTTAGGCAAAACCAATGAAACGAAGCAAAAACTGACTTGTTTAGGTTTGAGTTTTTCAGTAGCCATGTATGCATACACAGCTGAAGTCAAACAATTTCTCATGACCTGCCCTCTTAAAATGAATTATACTACAGCTTTGACACAAGATCAACTGAGAATGCAGAGGGAAAGAAGAATTCTTACGAAAAGCATATTCTCTGCTACATTACAATATCCTTAATTTCTTCTTCTTAAAGTAATTTAGGAAAGACCTCCGATCAAAGATTAACATATTTCATACTCTTTCATATTTTAGCCACTGATGCCTTCCACTATGCCACCCAACAGCAACCATACCAAAGGCTTCCCAAGAATGCTAAGTTGCCACTATGGTAATATGAATATCTCAGCATAATTTCAGCATTCATATCAACACCCCCCAAACAACTTTTCCATTACTTTGATTAGACTCAAATCATCTTAACAGTTGCAGCAGTCAGCTTGTCAAGTACTAACTATGCAGTGTAGAACCACACTGCCTACTGCTGAGTCAGTATTTGTCACCATTCCTTTAACCCCCACCCTCAGCTGCTGAGGCAACTTATTACCAACCCACTCCTAACTAAGCCTCAGCAACCTCTGAGGTCTAAGACTGATGCTGAGAGGCGGCAGTGTGAGGTTTGGCAACATCTTCAAGCTCTAACTACTACAAGCTGCAGTAAGGCTCCAAGCTGGTAATGCGTGCTGCAGGCAGCTCTGCTAGTTCCTGCATCTTATTCCCATGTCTTGCAGTACTCGACATTCCTAAAAGCCCCATGTCCTAAAATTAATGATTAAAAATTCTTATATAAGCTGTTGTTTACAGAATCATAGAATTGTTTATGTTGGAAAGGACTTTTAAGATCATGGAGTCAATCTGGAATTGTCAAGTACCACTCAACCATGTCCCTCATCACCACATCCACATGGTTTTTAAACACTGCCAGTACAGTGATTCAACCACCTCCTGAGGGAGCTCCTTCCAGGGCTGGACAACCCTTTTGGTGAAAAAAATTATTCCTAGTGTCCAACCTAGACCTCCCCTAGCACAACTTGAGGGCACCTCCTCTCATCCTACTGCTTGTTACTTGGGAGAAGAGACTGACCTCCACCTTGGTACAGCCTCCTTTCAGATAGAGAGCAAGGTGGTCTCCCTCAGTCTCCTTTTCTCCAGGTGAAACAGATCTTCCAGTTCCCTCAGCCACTCTTCACCAGACCTGTTCTCCAGACCCTTCACCAGTTTTGTTGCTGCTGTTTGGACACACTCCAGCACCTCAATGTCCTTCTGGCAGCAAGGGGCCCCAAACTTAATATGGTATTGAAGGTGTGGCCTCACCAATGCCAAGTACAGAGGAAGGATCCTTGTCCTAGTCCTGCTGGCTGATTTCTAAACCTCAATGATACAATTAAAGCTATAGATCAATACATAAATCAGAAACAGGCCAACTGCGTATGCCTTCTATGCCTTATTTAAAAACAGAGAATGAAAATGTGTTTTATGTACAGTGTTGCCAATCCTTTATCTAGAACTGAAGAACAGTGATGGTATGCTAAATGACACAAACTAGCACAATCACAGCTCTTGGAGAAATGGTGATGTGGCTACGTGCGGGTATCAGATCTGGACATCCTCTCTTCCTTAATCCAGACAACCAAGTGACTATTTATGTTAGGAAGGGCATCAGGAAACGCTTAGATCAAGTCCAGACGAAGTCACTCCTGGAAACATTATTCCTTCTGCAGTTGAGTCTCAATAGATGAACATGATGCTCATGCCAAAAAAAAAAAAAAAAAAAAAAACCACAACAAAAAACCCCCCAGAACTCTCTCTGTATTTTTTTTTTTTTAACATAAAGCCCATTACAAATCTATTTCCTTATATAAAGCTTCCTCTTGCACACCTACTTCATGTTCTGATGTCTTCTACTAACCTGCACTGATATACTGTGACCCAAATACCCAGAGTATCACTACTACAGGGTTGATATTCTATGGTCATCTCTCTAGTCACTCCTAGCCACAGCAAAAGTCCAAGTTCCCCTTTACCCATTCTACCAAATATCTGCTCCATTTTAGCCACTTCAAAAGAACAGAGAAAATTTCTGAAAGCTCATCAGGTGCCAGCCTGCTTCCACTGTCAGCCACAAGTCTCAAGCTCCAGTGAATATTGAGCGGAAATATAGTAACAGGAACACTGCCAGAAATCTGAACTAGAAAACACAAATCTTGGCCCAAAATTATGGGGTAAATTTGTCTACATGCAGCATTCACAAAAACTGCCTGCAGTTGCTGAAGTCAGGATCACTACTTCAATATGCAGCCTTAGTATGTTTCTATTGACAATAGGAGGCACATTCCTACAATGCCTTTGATTTCTGTCAGATGAATGACAGCTTCCAATTCATTAAGTCTAAAGCTTAACAAAGCACTATTTACAAAAAATATTACAGCAATATTTACTGATGTCAGAATTCACTACACTTCATAACATACAAGTGCCTGATTACTTCCATGAGCAGCCTCTGAATTGTGTTTTGATCCAGGGGCTGTGCCAGTTGGATTCTGCCCCAGTGACACCCGCTGCATTCCTCAGGCTGCTGAAATGTCAAAAGAGTGGTATTTGTGTTAAGACTGTTCACACAGCACCCATGAGCACTCAAGCAGCTGGACCTCTTGTGAGGGCAGAGCTGCGATCAGCTGCAAAAGCTACAAAACAGCAAACAATCCTTAGGACTAAAGGTCTGCTTTTGATCCACGTCAAGAACAGTTTCTCTTTGAAGTGGACTCCAGAAAAGTTACTTTGATGCTGCAACTAAAAACATCAGCCTGTGTGTGCATCCACCAAGCTCCACCTTGCTTAATGCAGAAACTCACCTATAATCTGACCTCCTAAGTGACAGGATAGAATGGCAAGTGCTGCAACCCAAGCCATGAGGAAATAAAGTGCAAGTTAATACTCTGCATTTGCAAGTTTAGTTGTGCTTCCATCTGCAACTCAGGCATTTCCTCTTAGTAGAATATTCTTTCACAGCACCAGGAGCCAACATTTTTTGTTTTTCTAGTAAAATCTTGACTCTTACAGAGAGCAGATCAGGAATAAGCAATCACAGTACACACAAGACACACAACAGAGATTAAGGTTGTTTAAAAAGACTAATTTTTAAAAATATTAATCACCCAAGAACAACTATTCGTGCCCCCATGATCTCATATTTTTTCTGCTACAGCTGTTACAACTACCTTCTTTAATAATCAGCATTGCACAAAATCACAGAATTGTGGGGGTTGAAAGGGACCTCTGGAGAGCATCTACCCCAACCTCCCTACTAAAGCAGGTCTGCCACTCTTGCCCATATGAAATAAGCTCACAAACAAGCCTAGCTGCTAGAAACACACTACTTCAGCTAAGCTGCTATTACATTTAACCTTTAAAACAAGTAAATGACCTGCTGGATAGTAGCTCCGCAGAAAAGGATGCTGGAGTCATGGTTGACAAGAAGTTATCCATGGGATGGCAATGTGCCTTGTTGGCCAAGAAGGCCAATAGTATATTCAGGTGCACTAATACGATTATGTCCAGCAGATTGAGGGAGGTTCTCCTCTCCTCTACTCAGCCCTAGTTAGACCACATCTGAAATATTGTGAAGGTGTGCAGTTCTTGGCTCCCCAGCTCAAGAGGGACAGGGAACTACCTGAGAATTCTACAGAGAGTTACAAGAATGGTTAAGGGACTGGAACATCTCTCTTACAAGGAAAGACTGAAGAGACCTGGGGCTGTTTAGTCTGGAGAAGAGAAGGCTAAGGGGGGCTTATCAATGTCTACAAACATCTGAAGGCTGGCTGCCAGGAGGATGCAGGCAGTCTCTTTCAGAGATACCCAATGATAGGATGAGGAGCAACGGACATAAACTCAATTACAGGAAATTTCATCTCGGCACATTGGAAAAATTTCTTTACTGTGAGAGTAATGGAGCACTGGAACAGGTTGCCCAGAGAGGTTGTGGAGTCTCCTTCTCTGGCCATCTTCAATACCACATTGGATGCATTCCTGTGCAACGTGCCCTATGTGCTCCTGCTTTGCAAAGCGGTTGGACTTGATGCTCTCTGGAGGTCCCTTTCAACTCCTACTATTCTGTGATTCTGTTAGTATTTACAGGGTTTAGTGCAGTTAAATAAACTTGGAAAATACAGAAAAGTTTCTAGATGCACCTGTAAACTTAAATCCCATTTGCCCTGATTGCACAGTCCGAATGAATGATGATGGAACAACCCGTTGTAGGCTTCCACAGAAAATACTACAGTTGCAGCCTTTATTTTACTCACTCTGTTTGATAGTTCTGGAGCACACGGGCTAGCACTATTTGCAAATGAAACGGGCAAATTCTTTCAAAGAGATTGATGCAGTACTGCCTTTTTTTTTTTTTATTTACAGGGCAGTAAAGGGCCTGGGGGAAACAGACAGGGCAGCACCACTGCCCCAGAGGGTCAGGATATGGCCCACAGAGTTCCCAACAGCAGCAAAGTTGCAAGTAAGGAGGGAGAATAGTAACCTTCACTTTGACCATATTTACTGTCAATTTAATTGAAGGTTCCTCCATAATACCTCAGTTGAACAGCTATGAAGACAAATGAGCAATTGTAAAGCAGCAAAATTAGCACATCAGACAACCCATAGCAGCAGATGCTGCAGTAGGTTCCTGACCCTCAAAACCTGTAAAAAAAAAAAATATCATTACTGTATATATATTTAAAAGGCACATATGCAGTCTTCTACATACTACAGGGCAAGCATTCTAAGTCTTTGAAAAGAGTGACCACAATTAAGTGAAACAAAAAGAGAATTCATTTCCATAACATATCTGCTAAAATAAATATGTTTTGCTGAATTAGTGGAGGACTGTGAAGATGCCTCTTTTTAGATAAAATATATAAAGAACCCAAAGATTTGAGATTTCTTCAATTCAAGGAGGTAGCAATGCTATAGTAACAAAAAGTGTTCCCACACCTGAGCAGACTACAAAAGGAAACATACCACCTTAAGGAGGTCATTGTGCTTCATATGTGGGACGACTGTCATCAACGTCACTGATACTGAACTCCTTGGTAACAAAAGGCAGATCTCTCCAACAACCAAACTACACATTTCAGAAGTCGTAAGTAGAGACAGATCCCCCTGTAACACACACCAGATCAGACAGAGCCCTGCACTGACTCTCTTCTGTTAGAGATACAGCTGCATGTGGTATCTCTCACACACATGCACTCATTTACCCAGCAACAGACTGATCCTAAGATTGATTTAAGTATCAAGGTGACCTTCCAGTGAATGAGGGGCCAATCAACTGACCCGTTAAAACCTAATTCTGATGCTTGGCAGAAATCTTAGTGCTCCAGTAGGATGTGGTTTGACCACACAAGTTGTAGCATTCCCCAGAGCTCAGCCTTCACCCAACTATTCACCAATGGTGAATGAGGCAACCTTAAGGACAGTTTTATTATCAATAACAGTATTTTGAGCAGCAAAACTATTTATCACAGTATCACCAAGTTCTCCTGTTAGAGAAAGAACTGCTTTGCAAGCAAATATGGCACATCAATTAACACAGAAGAGAGATTGCCTGAAAATTCTTTATGGGTCTAACCACACCCTTCTGCTCATTCTCCTCTTTCTTTTCCAGGACCTCCCTTGTTACTGTTAGTACACCATCAACAGCAGATCAGTCTTTAGGTAGTGACAGTTTGAGACAAATTTTCTGCATTATTAAGTTTAATTATTTGAGTTCAACAATTTGCATCAGTTTAAATTAAGTAGCTTCCAACAGGAAATATGCCATAAACGTGAAGCCATCCTATGAGTGAGAGTATGACTAACACCTACCCTTTTTCCATGCAAACAGCTCTTACCCCTACACACAGCCCATATACTAGGTTGCTAATTTATCATTATGACGCAAAGCAGCAAACAAGGAAGAATCACCGCAGAACTCTTGAGATCGGAAGAGATCTTTGAGATTGTTAAATCCAACAGCTTTGCCTACAGCTCACAATCCCACCACTGCTAAGCCACTAACATTAAACCATGTCCCTCTGCACCAGGGATGGTGACTCCACTGCCTCTGTTTAAGGACGTTCTTATGCCCTCTCGTACACACAACTTCCTTATGTTAAGGGCCAATTAGTTGGCTGCAGGGTTACACCCTAAGGGAGGGTGGCTGGTGAAAAATTGTGAATTATATTAAAACTAACCATCAGTTCTTGTAAAGCAAATATAAATAACATAAAATCTCTCTTAACATATAAAAATGTAGTCAAGTTACTGGGGGGGAAAAAAAAAAAAAAAAAAAGGTAGTCAAGAAACAAAAGTGTGTCTTTGGGGTTAAGATTTTCTACCACAAGTGAGGGCTGTAGAAGTTTCCAGTACTTTGAAGGACACACACACAAAAGTCCTTATGACAGAATATATGTATAGCACACAGACAACCACCCACAAGATTTCTTATCCAGGTGAAAGCTGTACACTTACATCACAGTTACATAGCAAGTAGACAAGGATGCCAAGTCATACATCTCAGCACCACAAAGGAATGAGGGAAGGAGGCCAGGATGTACAGCTCACACCAAGGACTCTTTCCCAACCACCCCAGCAGGCAGTTTGCCATATTTAGCCAAAGCCAGTGTGGCAGGTAATCACCTGGCAGTGACTAATTCTTACTATACCTCCCCAAGCTAGCCTAAACAGACTCTGACACCAGCAAGGAATGGTGCATGACCCTTACCCATCTCCAGCAGTTTGTTCCCACCCATACTATTTTGGTCATTACAGCACAAACAGTCCCATCAAGGTTTAGCCCTACAATGGATGTAATGAGGAAACAACTCTGGGTTTACTGAAACAGCAAAGCCAACAAACAACATAACTACCACAGCCCCTATAAAAATATTCCCTAATCAAGCTTATCAAGCTTCATTTTTCACCAATGATTTTTAGACTTTTTACAGTGATAGGACAAGAAGGAATGGGTTGAAGCCTGAGAAGGAGATATTTAAACTGAGTATTAGAAAGAAATTCTTCACAGTGGGGGTGGTGAGATACTGGAACAGGTTGACCAAGGAGGCTGTGGATTTCCCCTCCCTGGAGGTGTTCAGGGCCAGGCTGCATGAGGCCTTGAACAACCTGATCTAGTGGAAAATGTCCCTGCCCATAGCAGTAGGGTTGGAACCAGATGATCTTTAAGGTCTCTTCCAACCCAAACCATTCTACAAATCTTCCAGGTGCACTTCATTGTACAGTAGCACACAAACATTCCAGAAGGACAGAAACAAGATGCTTGGAGCACTACTGTGGGTGGCAGTGCCAGCTGGAAGCACCTTGGTGTATTAGATCCTTCAGGCTTTGTTGTTAGTGAAGAGCCACGTGCTCTGCAAGACACAGAGCAGGAGTTGGCCTACAAATTTCCACTAGCTGTGGGGCAGTCTGGGACACTACCCAACTAGCTTCATACCTATATCTGGACAGGATGGCTCTCCTTTCCCATGGAGTTTCTGAATGCTTGAGTAACACATTTGGCACAACTTCAAAAACTGAAAGGAGAAAAAGGACAAAGGAAAAAAAAAAAAAGAACCACTTGTAAGAGAGAGAAAGTAACTGACAACAGGAAAAGTATGCTGCAAGATCTGCACAAACACTATGCATGAGACAACAGTCCTTTCAAGGATGCACTGCAAAACAAGAGTCATTACAGACTGCTTTAATTATTTTGGACTTCAGAAACACACTCTTAGTTTTCTTTCACACAGTTAAGAAGAACACATGTCTACTTGGGTTTGGAGCCACCATATCCCAACAACGGAACTCCAGCCTGTGACAGATTGCGGCCAACAGGTCAAGGGAGGCAATTCTGCCTCTCTGCTCTGCTGAAACCACATCTGCATTGCTAGGTACAGCTCAGGAGTCCTCAGCACAAGGAGGGCATGGAGCTGTTGAAGAAGGTACAGAAGAGGCCACAAAAATGAACACTTCTACTATGAAGAAAGCCTGAGAGAGTTGAGGTGGTTCAGCCTGGAGAAGAGAAGGCTCCCAGGAGACCTTACTGTAGCCTTCCTGTACTGAAAGGGGTCTCTAAGAAAGATGGGGATAGACATTTTAGCAGGACAGGAGGTGATGGGTTTTAAAGTAAAACACATAGATTTAGGACTAGAGAGAAGGAAGACTTTTTTACCCTGAAGGCAGGGAAATACTGGCCCACATTGCCCAGAGACACTCTATCCCTGGAAACATTCCAGGTCAGGTTGTCTGGGGCTCTGAGCAACCTGCTCTATTTGAAGCTGTCCCTGTTGACTGCAAGCAGGATGGACTAGATGACCTTTAAAGGTCCCCTCCAACTAAAACCATTCTATGGTTCCTTACTAACTTGAACCAAGAGATGTGCATACTCCTGCAGCAATAAATCAACAGGGCTGGAGGAGAAAGTAAAAGAAGAAAAAATATGTTTTCCTTTTAATCTGTGGGCTGTAATTGAAACTCAGGACTTAAGTACACAACCCGGGTATCTTCAGCAGTGCCGTGCAGCAAACTCTGCTAACATCGCTGTAAAACCCAGACGTGAAGTGCCAGAAGAGGAGACGCTTCAGCAACTACTGAAGTGTAAGCCCCAAGTAAACTCAGAAAGCTCTCTTTGGCATAGATACCATGAGTTTTATAAAAGACAGCGGAGCTGTATTTTAAATATACATTAGTTCCCCATCCCCCAAGAAATGAGTCACCTTAGACTTCACACTAACTTTGTACAAGGCCAGTGGAAAGCACTGATGTCCTTGTAGAAGCCCTGTGTAATCTCTCGTTGTAACTCAAGCTGAAACTTGCAGCAAGCAATCTTATTCAACAGTCATATTTACTACATGCTCTGCTTTGATCTACTAAGTTTTACCCAAAATGAGTCAGTTCTAAAGTCTCATCTTTCTGAGAAAGAATCATCTGATGGATACATCCACTGCTGCAAAAAACAAGTGAATAAGAAAAGTAACATTCAAGTACACTTGGGGAGTTTTAAAGGAGGAATACCACTATTTGGAAAGAATATTCTCCATCAAGGTAACTAGTCGTGCAACAGCTGCACTCACTTTCTGCACAGCCTAGGTTTGCAAAGAATAGAATCCTCAGCGGCGTGTTTACTGAGGTGGGTAGAACACTGCTACATGTCCAGACATGCACAAAGATGTACTCCTCTAAATTCACACAAGATTCACATTTTATCCTCCTGTTTCAGCTACAAAGAACAGATGGTGGGGAGAAGTCTAGTAAATGCTTTTAATGAAATTTCACATTAAATTTAACATCTAGTAAAAAGAGTTTTACAGTACATTGAGATGCAACTAAACAGCTGTCCTAAAGTATCACACATTTTCCTTGGTACCTTCTGACCAGAAATCTCTAAAAAGAAAAGGAAAAAAAAATATCATAGAGTAGTAGGGGTTGGAAGGGACCTCTGGAGGTCCACCCTTGCGAAAGCAGGATACATCCAGATGGGTCTTGACAAGTCTCCAGAGAAGACTCCACAACTTCTCTGAGCAGCCTGTTCTAGATCTCTGCCACCCTCGCAGTAAAGTTTGTCCTCATGCCGAGGTGGAACTTCTTATGTTCCAATTTGTATTCACTGCCCCTCGCCTTATCACAAGACACTACTGAAACGGGACTAACACCTTCCTCTTGACAAAAAATAATTGGTTTGTCAAGAATTACTCCTATTCCTGGTCCTCTAATCCCTCATTTCAACTTCAGTGAAAGCTACACTTTGTACATGCAAAAGCTTTAAATGAGTACGTCTCTTCCACACACACACACACTCAAAGCAATTGGACCCTCCAAAACTGAGGTCACACCTGAAGGTGCACAATGTCAAGTTACCGAACCCTAACAAGCCACCACTTGTCAGCTAGACTACATTAGCAGGTTGTTTCGAACTCTCACTCCAATTTTCACCAACTTAACTTGACATTTACTATGAACTTGTCCTGTCTTGTAACAGTTTGCCTAAGAACTGACAATATTCAGGTCAGCTAAACTGACAAGAGCTCCAGTGGGCTAACACAGGAATTCACCAGGTCATTATTTCAATGGTAAGAACACAAACTTCAGACAATTATTTAATTGGCAGTTAAACTGTTTTAAGCATGCCACACTGAGTCAACAAAACTGGCACAGAAGTGGCTTATTACTTTTCCAATTACTGGTTAAACTGGTCCACCTTTCTATGATAGACACTGCAAAATTTTCAGAGTCACAAAAGAATCTATGAATCTTTCACCAATCCAGATAAGGTTCTTTCTGCTACAAGGAGTGTATATAAAAATATGGCATCTGTGATTTGCAAAATGAAATTCTGAAATGAAGGTTGCTTTGGCTGCTGTTTTTTTCCCCTCTCAGTTCAAAAGTTGTAGTGTTTAAGATGCTGAAAGCAGTTCACAAAAGCTTTCACCAGAAGAGTAATGAAAACAGCACAACACTCCATTTGAGTTCTGGTTTTCTCATCAAGATCCCTTCCAACTATATGCATTCTGAAGAACTAAATCATTATTGTCTTACAAAATTACTGCATTTTGAGTTTCACATACAATTCAAAAGCGATCTTAAATACTTACAAAACTCATATTCTTAAATATAAACATTCTCACACAGATTAATTCTGAAAGTATTAATTACTTCAACTAATATCAGAGTAGACCAAAATAATTAATTTTTCAAAAAAAGCGGAGGGAAAAAAAACCCAACAAAACCACCCAACACTCCTAATATTTAAAACAATTGCTACAAGAATGCAAAATACTCTTGTAAAGCACAGGAACAATCTCCAACAACTGATCTCAGGTATTTAGTAACTTAAGGAACACCAAACAGTTTTTCAATTGCTTCATTTCAGAACAAAAAAGCACTGCCAGCATGTAAGGTGCTGGGGATAAAGAAATATTGAGGCATTTATCTGTATTTCAAAAGGAAGCATGCTTGTCAAACTAATTACACACCATAAAAATAAAGCAGAATATTTCTTAGCTCAGGAAAAAAAAGTCAAACCCATGACACCCACAAAAACATTTACACCTGATGAAAGATATTAAATAAAGCAGGTCCACAAGTTAGTTCTTCAGTCGTAACCACTATGAAGAGACTGCACAAAACATTAAGGAACATTATGAGACATAGTAGGAGCACCAGAGTTTCAAATGAAGTGTTTTACTCTAAAAATAGTTGTGCATTTCAAGTGTTTAACCTGCTTGTGCGCTAGGGCACAAGATATCTGCTTCTGGGAAGTTACAGCACAAAACTTAACTTCACAAGGTCAGTAACGTAAGAAAACCCTGCTCTCACATGTCTCTGTTCTTTAACAGCATTGGAAGAATTATCCAGAATTTCCTTAGGAAAGCACTAAAATACAAAACAAAATGCGTATTTGATTTTTTTCTGGAAGCAGTTGACTACAAAAATTACTTTCAAAAAGCCTGTAAACATTTACAAGACAGTATCTGTATTAATACAACATTATTACTTTGAAGGTCAGTATTACACATGTAATTTCTTGGAGCTACATATTTTGGTGTTATTTTTAACATCTGACAGAGCATCTTGTACCCTTATGAGCTCCACACTGTTTACAAATACTCCCAAGCTGCAGCTGCTGATTCTACTAACATATCTTGCCGTGAAAAAAAGTAGTCATTTTAATTATCCAGGAATGTTTTTTTTTGTTGTCGTTGTTTTTACAGTATTATATCCATTACATTGTTCTGTAGGCTAGTTTTGTGATTTTTTCTTCCCCCCCCACCCTTCAACAACTACACAGAACAACAGGACTTGGTTGCAAGGATATCAGAGAGGTCAAAAATGTCCATGGTATGGAAACACATTTGACTTCAGATGACGGAGGAACTCTGCACCCTTCTCACAGTACGTGCTATTTCAGGAGCTTCTACATTTCGATTATTTTTTAGAATTAAAATGCAGATATTAATAAAAAAAAAGCCATTAAAAAAAAAAATCACCTTTGGGTTCATTCTTCATCCTCCCAAATCAACCAACCACAGGCACAACAGTATAAAGGTAGCAGAAAACAACTTACCAACACAAGCATTTAGAAACAGCCAGTCAGTCTTTTTCATTCTATTTTTTATCTGCTTTAGCTTTTTGAAGTCAACTTCAAGTTCTTCCTTGGTACCAACAGCTCCAGCCAATTCAATTCTTTGGAAGTCCATTTTCACATCAGATTCACGTTTGGCTGTAGGTGGAGATCTTCTTTGGCTATTACCACTACTACAGCTTCCTCTCCATCGAGCTCTGTCTTGTTCATTTATGATTGAAGAAGCTTCTTCTGTGTCTGCCAGTTCTATTGCTTCTATATTGTTAGGTCTGGGATGATCACATACAACACATTTCCTGGCCTTCGCCCAGTTTTCATATGTACAAACAGAACAAGTCCAGTGTTGAGCCCTTGTGTTTAGTTTATTTCTGTCATTATATTCCTCACACGGATCAACAGAAAAAGGGACTGGTCTTGACCCAGAACCTGAAGACTGAGGAGACTCTGTGGGACTCCTGGTCCTCCTCTGAGACAAGCACTGCGTACACCTTATTGCTCTGGGCCAGTTCAAGTAGGTGCACATGTGGCATGACCATTTATTTGCACTTTCCATACTGTAAGATGATTTAACCCTTGGTCTTGCACTGGAATCGGGACATATCAAAGGACTGCTCCCTCCTTCAGTGCTCGTAGGATCCCAGTCTCTACCAATATCGCTTGAACCACTTTTAAATGGATCCTCTGTGATAATTGTTCCACTAGGTCTCTGAGCACGACACATAGTGCACTTGATTGCAGATGGCCAATTCTCATATGTACAATACTCACAAGCCCATTTCGCCCCACGCTCTGTCATCATGCACTTCTTGAAATGAACTGCGGCAGGCAGAAAGCTAAGGAACCAGAAGACATCATTAGTGGAGAAGGGCTGCACAGCAGCTTGGCCTCGAAAGAAAGTGAGACTTAACTCAGTTTATGTGTACTGCAGTAAATAGAAAATCAGGCTAGGCAAACAAGAAATCTTATTTGCTTGATACTAATACAACATTTAAAGGGAGAAAAACCACTATGAAAAGGCTAAGACTGGAGCTAACAGCATTTCAGATGCAGAATTCAGGAGGTTTCCAAAACAGAAACACATTAAGCCCTGAGAATATTGAAGAAGAGCCTCAACTATTAAATTATTAAAATAAAACTCAGAATAAATACAGCAGTACAAGGAATGGAACACAGAATTTAGCTCCTGTGAGGTCTATTACAAGACCTCACAGGATTTGGAAGAAAGGAAATGTATCAGGTGGGCAGTTATTCAATGAGTAATTAGTTCTGGAAAAGTAGGGTGTAGGAGCTGATATTAAATGCGCACATTGGAAAATGCTATACAAGTGCTTAACCAAGACTAGGCCTTGATTGGACATCACTCTTAACAGTAGGGTTACAAAGTTAAAATGCCACTTGAAAGAAGCACAAGCTGCGTGTGTTGCCAAGCTATTTTCATTCTACAAATACAGATTTCAATCCAATTCCAACTCACTTTTTCTCTAATGAAGAGAGGATTCTGTCTTCATGCTGGCTCAGATCTCCTCCTCAGACTGCCAAATACGAAGGATAAGACTAAGCAGATAACTATTCCTGTAAACAAGATGAAAACAAGACTCATTATAGGTTTCCTACTGGACCTGAGTAACCAGAAAGTTAATTATTAAATGCCACACCTATGCTGATCCAAATTAACTTGTTTAAACTCAGTCATGACCTGCTGAGACTAACAGAGACTGGCTGGTTGTCACATAAGTGATCGATCTGCTGAAGAACCAGATCCAAGGGACGTCAAATTCACACCAAAGCATCCATGAACACTCTTTCAACCTGAAACTTAGGTTAGGGAAGGGGAAAACAGCTTTGTGTAGAGGGCATAATAGAGGGAAAGGGTGAGGTAGGTAGATAAAGGACAAATAGAAAAAACTCATGAAGTCTATTTCCTCCCTTACCACAGAATACTTACCCAACATCTAAGACTCTATTATGTGCTATTTTTAAGCCTGCAAATTTGTTTAAAATACTAATTTGTCCTATCAATTGACTGGCAATTCTTATTCATCATACTGCAACTCTCTCAGCTAACCAACACACCCAGAGTCTAGAAAACAACTCAAAAAAGAAGTTACACAACAGGGTTCATTCAATTCAAAACTAGGCCTGAAACTAAAATGCAGTTCATACCTGGTCTCCAGTTAGGAAATGTTTTATGGCTTAGTACACCAAGGAATAGGTAAACATCCACTTAAACTTGTCACCCTTATTGCTGTCAGCTCCTTTCGGTGAGCTCCAGCAAGCAGCATAGTTTTTTTCCAGTAGATCTATTCACCAGATCAGGTGGCTGCATGAATGAGGGGCTATCGCATGCCCAAGGCAGAGGAAAGGACAGTACTATCTTTTTCAGTAGCAATCCATATTTATGCTGCGTGAAACCAGATGAGCAATCAAGAACATAGAATGCTTTCTCATAAAGCTCGGGTTCTAATGTTACTTGTTTGAACAGCCTGCAGAGCTCTTCACTCCTACCCATGATGTTCTAAAACTGTGTCAGTCTAAGGAATGTGCTGAGAAGGCAATCAGACTTCCTACTGCTTCCCCTCCACCATTCCTCCTAAATGTCCATGCCTATGCATAACGGAAAAAAGGACCAAAACCATACTAGGATCCTCATCTCTGTAATAAAATGAGTACAAAATGTGTGTGTATAAACATATATACACACACATATACATTCATAAAAATACAAAATCAAATTAATTTTACTAAAGGTGATTTCATGAAGATTTTTCAGAAACTTGGAGAGAAAAACACTGTTTTTCAACTCCATAAAACTAAAGCTTTGCCAAAACACCTCCTGTATGAATATACTATGTGCTGGATTTATCTATTTTGCTTGGTTGAGGGACTTTCCCCTGCACCCCCAAAATAAGTTTTTTAATGACTTTAACATTTCTTAATAAGATTATTTGCTCTACAGAGTTTTCTGAGACACTAACGTTTCCTGGTAAGGAACAGAAGGCAGTTGAACATAGTTTTCAGAATAGAGAAGGAAGCAGCACAGCCTTCGTCCACCCGCTGTCGCCAACAGAACCACCACAAGCACTTTCAATTGTGCTACTACGGACAACCAAAAAGTGGCTGCCCCAATACAGACTTGGGAGTAATTCCCACCTATTTTCATAGAATCACAGAATGGTAAGGTTGGAAGTGACCTCAAAGATCATCCAGTTCCAACCCCCTGCCATAGGCAGGGACACTTCCCACTAGTACAGCTCACTCAAGGCCTCATCCAACCTGGCCTTGAACACCTCCAGGGAGGGAGCAGCCACAATATCCCTGGGCAACCTGTGCCAGTGTAAAGAACTTCCTCCTAACATCCAGCCTAAATCTCCCCTCTGCCAGTTTAAACCCATTGCCCTTCATGCTGTCATTACAAGACCTTGTAAATAACCCCTCCTCAGCCTTCCTGTAGGCCCCCTTCAGATACTGGAAGGCTACTATAAGGTCTGCTAGAAGTCTTCTATTCTCCAGGCTTAAGAGCCTCAACTCTCTCAGCCTGTCCTCACAGCAGAGCTGCTCCAGCCCTCTGATCATTTTTTTGAGTCCTAATGTTTTCAGTCAAAAGCCAGGGGAAACTTCTGTATACAAGAAGTTACAAAGCCCCAAGAGGGATCTTTAACTGTAATTCTTCTCTTCCTTGCCGCAGTTTGTAAAACATCCAACCCTACAATCAAATTCCAACCCACATTTGAGATGGGGCAAGAAACAAGGTATCACCTGCTTTACTGACACTAAGAGTGGGAAAGGAGATTGCTGCTCAAGTGGGAAAGCAGCTGACAGCACAAGCAATCTAAACAAGTACTGAGATACCACTACACAGTGTTAAAGAAAAGGGGTTTAGCTGCAATTGCCCTTGTCCCTTTAAAAGCTAGATGCTTTCAGACATAACTCCTAAAGGGGATGAGGAACCACAGCTTTGAAGGCCTACAAGATAGTAGCTCACTACCTCTGAACATGAGGCCTCAAGTTATTATGAAGAATACTAAAAGGCTGAATGGAGCAATGTAATTTCTCTTCTTTGATAGCTCTGCCAACACCCACTATGGTACAGCGAGATGAGGAAATTGAGTGCTTCCAAGTACTGGGATTTTCTGGCATTTAGGTCAACATCTGACCCCAAGCTGCACCCCACCCAAGGGACACCAGAACCCTCTGATCCACTGATCATCATCCAGCCACTAAGCATCTTGAAGCTTGTTGCCTTTTTTTTTTTAATTACTTGTCATTCCCTTTTCAAGCTATTTGACTATTTTAGGTTCTTCACAGAGGAGGTGAATCATATAGTACCTTCTCTCACAGAAATAGCACAACAGTGACTGGAGTGCAGGTGCATGCCTGAGTGACAAAAAAAAGCATAAGCAGGCAAGAAGCTAAAACCCACAAAACTCCAAGCAAGTTCCAATTGATCAGTTCATAAAACATGCTGAATATCTTCTGAACAGACTAAGAGACTGAGTACATTAAGGAGGAGAATATATTAAAACCTGATAAATCAGAATGTTATCAGGTTACCATTTTACTACATAAAGTCAGTCAGAAAAGGCCACCTACAAGAGTTGTAATTTTTCCTTCTGCTTTGTTTCAACTTACAAGAACACTCTTAGAATTTCCCCCTGTACTCAGCCACACCTTGAGTGCTCTGTTCAGTTTTGGATCCCTCACTACAAGACAGACATGGAGATGATAGAGCAGGGCCAGAGAAAGACAGTAAAGATGGTGAAGGGTCTGGAAAACAGGTCCTGTAAGTAGCAGCTCAGGGAACTGAGGTTCCCTCAGTTGACTTGGGAAAAAAAAAAAAAAAAAAAAAAGGCAAGTTGAAGGGAACCCTTCTGCCTCTCTACAACTTCCTGAGAGGAGGTTGGAGCAAGACAGAGGTCAGACTCTTATCCCTAGTAACAAGTGATAGGAGGAGAGGAAATGGACTCAGATTGCATTAGGAAAGGTTTAGGTAGGAGATCAGAAGAAACTTCATCATTGAAACAGTTCTCAAACACAGGAACAGGCTCCCCAAGGAGTTGTTTAAGAAAGGCAGAAATGTGATGGTGAGGGACATGGTTTGGCACTAGACTTGAAAGTGTTAGATAATCACAGAATTATTGAAGTTGGAAAAGACATCTAAGATAAATCAAATCCAAAACATCAGCCTAATAGCACCATGACCACAAAACTATGTCCCAAAGTGCCACATCTACGCAACTTTTCAATACCTCCAGAGTTGCTGGCTCCAACACCTCTCTGGGCACCCTGTTCCTAATATCCACCCTAAGCCTCCCCTGACACAACTTACAGCCATTTCCTATGACCCTATCACTTATTACTTGATCTTAAGTCTTTCCTAACCAAAATGATTCTGTGATTCTTCTTTCTAAGTGCATAGGAAAACACAAAAATCACACACAGAAAAAGTGGAAAGAAACGATGAAGTATTCAATACTTTCATGACACGATATATTATTATTAGTCCCCTCAATTTAATTACTCACTTTGTTTCATGGCTCACACAAACACTACAAAGCTCCATTTCACTGAATAATCAAACCCTTTCCCACCAGCAAGCCAGATGCTAATTTAGACCAGTCTACACTACGTATTTTGTACTGGCATCTGTGCGGGCAGAAACCTTACGTAATTATACTGATCAAATCAGTGTTCCCACCTTAACTTGTTTTGTTCATGTATAGAGATTTTTGAACAAAGGTAACTGCTTCTGTATTTAGAGGGAAAAGGGTTAGTTCTCACTTCAGCCTTCAACAAGATGTCCAAGGCAGGAGATCCACTCTCCTCTCCCCTCCTCTTAGGGTTGCTCCAAATAGAAAGGCAGGATGTTTTTATTTCCATTGTAAGAGACTGAAGCTACTTGTCAGAGGAACAAAACAGACAGAAGCACCTTGTTCTTAGAGAAAAAGAAGTCTCTATAGCCAAACACAGAACCGATTAACAGTTTACAAGTTTAGAGAAAGCATCTTTCCCACACCCAACCACAAAAAGGAGTAGAGCGGAACAAGATTGAGAGTCAAAGCAGAAGATCAAACAGCAGCACTTTCACCTACTGTGTTCTTTATGCATTATGAAACTGTACTTAAAAGTACATTTACCAAGAAAGGGACTCAAGCTGACAGCTGCAATTGCTCACCGGCAGCTGGATAAAGTTGCTGTGCAGTTTATATTTACACAATGGACAAGCAGTTTTAAGACAAATTGCCTATGATTAACCCTACATAGTAGGGCACATTTTCAAAAGGGTTTTCTGCTTGTACATCACTACCTTAAGTTCTCTGTTCCAATTACACAGAAAAGAATAGCATATTCCTTAGAAAACTGTAGTTCATTTGTACACAAATACGCTTTCAAATTAAGGCTCTAAAAGGAAAACCTGTAAAAATCACATCTGGATTATCACCTTAAACGGTTACGACAAAACATGCACTCATCTGAATTTAGACAGTTGTAGGTGCTTTTGTTTTGTAAAAACGCAGAATATTTTCTGAACACCCACAGAAGGGCATCCTGGCTTCTATCAGCAATACCGCGGCAAGCAGGACCAGGGCAGGGATTTGTCCCCGTGTACTCATCAATGGTGAGGTCACATCTCGAATAGTGGGTTCAGTTTTAGAATCATAGAATGGTAAGGTTGGAAGGGACCTCAAGGATCATCTAGTTCCAACCCCCTGCCATAGGCAGGGACACCTCCCACTAGTACAGGTTACTCAAGGCCTTTTGGGCCCCTCACTCCAAGAAGTACAGCAAGGTGCTGAAGCATGTCCCGAAAAGGCCAGTGAGGGCGGCCAGTTTGACAGTTTAGGTTGTCAACAAGTACTGTGTACTACAGATTTTTCTTCATTACATACAACTGCATTACAACTCCCTCCTTGATTACCTATTTTTCACCTAGTAAGTGGTAAAAGTGGGTGATTAGTTAAAACCCAGAAGACTTGAACTTTCACAAAGAAACAAGCTTCAATAAATACACTTAGAATCATGAAATAATTTTGGTTGGAAAAAAAACATTATTGAGTCAAACATTCTCTAATTCTACTAAGGCTGGTACTAAACCATGCCACTCAGCACCACATCTGTATCTTTTAAATATCCCCAGGGATGGGAATTCAAACACCCCACTGGGTGCCTGTCCCAGTGCTTGAGAACCCTGCAGTGAAGAAGTTTCTTCTAATGCCCAACCTCTGAGAATAAAAGTATTACCTATGGAAAACTTCACTGAGTGAATTTTGGTGGACTTCATTTACATGTATTAAGAAATACTGCTTACATTTTGATTTATGGATTTGTATCTCACTGCAAAGCATCTTAGGGATGCTTTACTCAGAAAAAATAAACTGATTTTGCTTTAGTTTTCTTTTCAATGCTCTATTCATACTTCCAATCCAACTGCTATCATTTTGGCTAAACCTTAAAGCCTGACTTCTCATAAGCAAGGGAATTTATATGCAGTTTTAATGCAAGAGGATGTTTAATTCTGCAAGCACTCCACGCAGTTAGAAGTCAAATATCTGGGAGATTACACATCTTAGGAGACATCTGAAATAGAAGAATGGACAATGAACTTCAGGTTAGAATGTAGATCTAACCAGACTCCTCCGCAAAAGCTGAAAACTCAGAACTGCATTTATAGAATCACAGAATGGTAAGGTTAGAAGGGAACTCAAGGATCATCCAGTTCCAACCCCCTGCAGGGACACCTCCCACTAGCACAGGTCATTCAAGGCCTCATCCAACCTGGCCTTGAACACCTCCAGGGAGGGAGCAGCCACAACCTCCCTGGGCAACCTGTGCCAATGTCTCACCAACCTCACTGTAAAGAACTTCTTCCTAACATCCAGTTTAAATCTCCCCTCTGCCAGTTTAAACTCATTGCCCCTTGTCCTGTCATTACAACTCCTTGTAAATAGTCCCTCCCTAGCCTTCCTGTAGGCCCCCTTCAGATACTGGAAGACTACTATAAGGTCTGCTGGAGGCCTTCTCTTCTCCAGGCTGAAGAGCCCCAACTCTTCTAGCCTGTCCTCACAGGAGAGCTGCTGCAGCCCTCTGATCATCTTTGTGGCCCTCCTCTGGACCCACTCCAACAGTTCCATGTCCTTCCTGTGCTGGGGGCTCCAGAACTATGAGGCATTTGACAATACTAAACCTTCACTCTCTGCTTCATTTTCTGCTGCCAGTATTTATGACTATTCTTTGAAGCATTTTTATGCCCTTAACCACTACTGCTACTCTTGCTGTGTAACTTGTAAAGCAAAAGTTTCCATTTCATTTGTTATTCATCTCAGATGCGTCAAACTACATACAGCTCCATCAAATCTGTGAATAAAACCCAGGAAAACCTTAACTGCTGAAAACAACCTATAAAAAGAAATAGCCACAGCTTACAGTTCAGTCCTTGTTCTTATTCCAGGAAAGAGATACATTTCTCAAGGTTTTTTTTTGTTTTGTTTTAAACTTCATTAAAAGCTAACAACTCATTAGATGAGAAGGTACTGCACATTAGGATGGACTAAATACAACTGCTTACTTAGAAACCAATACCATTTAGGAAAATCAGAGTAAGCAGATCAACAGTTACATAATACACAGTATCTCCCACACAACACTAATCAAAAAAACCATGCAGAGTGACTCAAAATAATGAACTATAATATTCACATAAATACAGCCAGAAGCTTTAATGGATCTGATCATGAACACTCATATGTATTTTAACTCAAGGTAAGATGGACAGAGTAGCAAACATATTTAATAAACCACAGAAGAACTGTTAAAACTTTGTTATTAAGACAAAGTGCAGAGGTTGAACAAGAGGTTTCTTTATAAAAAATGAGGTCAAACACAAACAAACAGTTTATCTGTGTTTAAACTATATGTCCAAAACCACCAGACTCGTTTTTGTTTAGATCTCAGACATCCTCACACAAGATGAGGAAAACCAGATGTCAAGCCCAGAATAAAATACACACCGTGGAGTCTGACATCAAAACTTAAAAACACTTAAACCTGTCCAACAACCACAGAGCATTATATTAAGACTTGTACATTTGACATTGAGCTCTAGTAATTATCCTCTGGACCTCCTCAACGCTTGCCGACAATAAATCAGATCGTGGCTACATGCAGACACAGTCACCATTTGGTGGAGAAAAAACATCTCCCTTCAAACGACGCAAGGAAGCACACACTCAGCATCAAGGATCGTGTAGTTTCCTCCTAATAATGGTAAGACACTTTCAGATACAATTGAGAGAGAAAGAAGTAAAATGCTATTCTCACAGCACATGCAAAAATCACTGCTTAACACAGTGCAAAGAACTAGTATCAAATATCACAGGGAAAACAAACTCAAACTCTTTCTATAGAAGGCATAATACCAGTTCTTTTCTTTCTAAATAATTTCTGGGCTTTTAACCTTATGTTTAGAATATGTTTTATGAGTAAAGAAAAATTACAACAACTCCAAGTTAATCCCTCCAAGGTGATCCGAGCTGCAAGAAAGTTTCAGAGTAACAGCTCTAAACCAGGAAACCTTCTGCTTTTGGGAAACTGGGAACAGCTTTCTGCTCCAGACAACACTGGATGACCTTCTTTAAACAAACCTTTTAAAAACCATGAGGTGACAATTACTTTTATCTCTGCCAAGCTAAACAGTAATGTGAAGGTCAAGAAAAATGTAAATAGTCCAGCAGACCATCCCAACCCTTCAGAAAGATAAAAATTTAGCTTCTCAAGCTTAGACTAAGAAGAAGCCTTTACAGCCAAAGCCCAAACCCACAGGTTAGTCCATAAATGACCTAAGTGACAATCAGATATCATTAAGACAAGAATACTCCTGACTTACAGTAGCATGAACTGAAAAAGAAAGGAGCATGAAAATAAAAAGTATAGACTGAACACTTCTTGGAACTGCAAAAGACTTAAGACTCAGCCCAGTGAGTTGAAGCTGTTTCATGGGATTACTCAGACAGCAGCAGTTAATAAATATACCAGCAGTTTCAACTGAATCCCTGCTTAGATCCTGGGAAGATGAATGGAGACAGCAGAAACACTTTCAATGGGCTTTCAAGCCCATTAGGCTGAAAGAAGTACAAGTCAACACTGACAAAGTGCACTTACAGTGTCCACAAGAAAAAGAACGGTCTCAAAACTGATGATCAACTTAAGAAAGCATATTCCCTATTTTTTCTAGAATTATCCACATTCATGACATTTGTAACGGTTGTTTTTCTTCCCAGATAATCAAATGAAAATGTACCAAGAGTTGCATTTTCAGATGAATGGACCTACCAAACCGCATGCAACTTCAAAGCCACCAAAACATTATTTGATACTTAACAGTTCTCTATTATTTAGAACCAGCTTGTTGGTTTTTTGGTTGGTTTGGTTTTTATTCAGAATCATGTAAATCGTGGGTTTTGACAATTTTCTCTATCATCAAATCATGCAATGGTTTGGTTGAAAAAGGACTTTATAGATCATCTAGTTCAAATCCTCTGCCATAGACAGGAGCAGCTCTTACTATATCATATTGTCAAAGGCCCCATCCAACTGGATTTTGAACACTTTCAGGATTAGAGACTCCACAATTTCTTTGGACAACCTGTTCCTGTGCCTCACCATGCACAAGGGGAAGAAATTCCTCCTGATGTCTCATTTAAATCCAGCTTTTTCCAGTTTGAAATCATTACTTCTCATCCTATCACTCCATGTCTTTTTAAGAAATCCCTCTCCAACTCTCCTGTAGCTCACTCCAAATACCAGAAGGTTGCTCCAATGTCTCTCTGGAGCCTTCTCTTCTCCAGGCTGAACAACTTGAACTCTCTTCTCAGTTTGTTCTCTTAAGAGGTACTCCAGCCCTCCAACCATGTCTGCGGCCTCCTCTCGACCCACTCTTAACAGTTCATGTCATTCTTGTGTTGGGGGCTCCAGAGCTGGAAAAGCTTGGGAAAGCTAAGTCCCAAATATCTAGGTACAAGTCAGCAGAACACCAGCGTAACTCACAGAAGTTTCCAAATGCCTCATCTCCCTAGTAATTCTGACTTTTTCCATTTCATTGAAAACAGCTACTCAAGACTAGGTGCTAAATCAAATCAAAGTCAAAGTATCATCATATGGAGGATTTTTAAGCTTTCACATTTGTTGACAAAAATAATGGCAAACATAACCCAAATTAAACATCACCAAGTACTGGCTTCTAGCACAGTGGGAANAACTGACAGATTCAGAAAGAAGTTCCATTTACACCTACCAAAATAGACATGGGTCCATCCTTCCAGTTCCCATAGCCCCTGGACAGCAGGCTGCACACCTCAAATTCCTTTTGTACTTAGCTCTCAGCACTTCAAGTATTTTCAGCTCAATTCTGAACTCAGCCTTAGAGAGACATGCAAATTCTACACTTGTCCTAGAAATATTTGCCTTAGAAGTACTAACTCTGGTTAACTTAAAATGCACGTGAATACAGACAAAGCTAGCTGCCATTGTCAGGGGAAAAAAAAAATAACCACCTTATTAGAAATACTGAAAAAAAATAATTATGCAATAGCATCCTTGTTTAAAGAACAGCCAGAACAGATTATATCAGGATAAATTCAAATAACCAAAAGGAAAAATGCCAACTTAATCTGTTGTACAACAGAATATGCAAAAGGTCTGCAAACTTGGCTGCTTCATAGGCAAGACACTCTTGCACATTCCAGCAACCATCACTCTTTACAATTTCTCCCACATCCCTTATGAAAAAAACAAAACAAAACTAAACTATAATCTACCATTCCCTCTGCTTTCTTGAACCAAGGTCTCCCTATTGGGCCCTATTTGTAGGCAGTTCCTTCTTCAAACACCACTGCACTCATTCCCTGCTCCACTCCCTCCACACCTCTCATCTCTGGTCTTCACCGAAATCACTTTTTGCATAAATGGGACAGCAGTAACAACAAAAAAAAAAGAAAAAGGTGCTTTGAAAAATGCCAAGTGGATGCAACTCCAGTTAGGTCATCTAGCTTCTGAAAACCTGCTTATGAAACAGAGGAAGAAAATACAGTATCATCCATATGGCATGTTCTCAGTATTGATGTTTAAGTACTACAGTTGCTTTTTGAAAGTATGTTAACTGTTAAGATACCAAAGAGCTAAGTCCTATTATTAACCTTGTGTCTCAAGACCGTCCCAAAAGAATAAACTACACAGGGATGAGAAGCTGTACTTCAGCAACTGATGATACAAAAATTAACCCAGGCACAAAATCAGTATGGTTCTATGCAAGTTAAACCAACATCAGCTAGGCAAGAAATGCTATAGAAGAGTAAACTCCAGGAAGGTGCCTGAATTCCTCATGTTTGAGATCTTAACCAGAAGATAGAAAATTTCTTTTTAAGGTACAATAAACTCCATTCAATTTGCATCATGGAGAGATAATTATCTGTTATTTAACTGATTTTACCAAGCTGTACCATTTGACAAGTGAAGTTTTAAGCTCTTCATCAGTTGTGCTGAAAAAAGGCTCTTTTCAACTTTGCCTCATTTCCCTCTTCATATGTAGCACTACCAAAATAAAAAATAATTAAGGACTCTGTCACAACAAAGCCAGCCATTTTCAGCTGCCAAACTAAAGTTTAGTTCCATTTTAGTACCAGGAGAAAGTAGATCATAATTCATGCAGTTAAAATGTGGAATACTTGTTGCCATAAATTTTGAACAGCTCAAAATAGCCCAGTCTCAACATTTTGTGGGGAGGAAGGGACAAGAGACTACTAAGAGAAGTGGCATTAGCCGTTTGAGTGCTTTGCTGTGTTTAGAAGATGGTCCACCATGATAATATATTGACCTAAAGTTCTACACAATCTCAGACTGGTGCAAAACTGATATAGCAAAGAGAAGGTAGAAAGAGAAATGCTGACACATAACTTAATACCACATGAAGAAGCCATTAAATCTCACATTATAGCGCCTGAGAGTACATTTGCTTATTTTATTGACTGTATCAAAAATAACCACCCAGTAAAATCAGTAAAGCATTTTCTACTTACACTTCTGACTTATTTACAGACCTATCCTGCAAAGAACACTAAAGTTGGATGGGATTTCTCGTCCCCAAGGAATTTACATATCGAATGACATACAGTCAGAGTGGTCATACACCAGGCTGAAAATGTTCCCTTGACCAATTCTGCATTTTAACTAGCCCCCACTTTAAGTCATGCTTCTGTGATGAATACCGTTGCTGCTTCTATGCCACTCAGCATTCCAATTAAATTAACATTTTTAATTACACTTCTGAGAAAATGCTAATGGCCATGACTCCACAGTAACAGATTATGGACTCATCGGTCATCCCCATCTGCCTGTCCTTACTTAAGCAGTATAAGAAAAGGTAATAATTTCTTTCTTCTTCAAGAAAATTACTCAACATAATTAGGACTTTCTCAATTCCTCCAAAATGCAACACATCCAAAAGCATTATTCTCCTTTAATGCCGTGACAAACTTAAATCTGAAGTGATCTTCTACAAATGACATGCGTAGACTCCACATGCCTTAGCACCAACTTAACTTGGCCTTTAGAAGGAGACAAGTTAAGTTTTCCAGAATACCTTCTTCTTCTGTTTCCCTCACTCTGAATAAACACAGAAAGAGGAGAAGAAAAAAACAACCCCACACACAAATAACACACCCCACACAGAAACGGAAGAAAAGGTGGAGAAAATGTAAGTATCTCTTGGAATCACCAAAGACAAAACACTCTGTAAGAAGGAAAGTGCAAGATTTTTTTCCTGAACTACTGTTACTAGGTTCTACTCACATCGGAATGAGCTCGAACACAGTGTTAGTTGCTACACAGAAAACATTTCACATTTCAATTCTTTCATCAACGGACGTATCGATATGTTGAAGTTACATGCCAGTTCCACCACTTACGACACACTAGGTAGCTAGTGAGTAGAAATCGTTTAAGCACAACAGAAAGCCTGTCAAACACCACTTGTTTGCAACACCAACTCACAAGAATTCTAGAAAAATTGTCATTATTGCAATCACCGAAAGCCACTATGGCAACGAAAAGTTCTCAGCAGCCGCTCTGTGCCTGCCATGCAGGAGATCCAGATAAATTCTCTCCCATTATTTCTCCCACCGGCTGCTCGGAGCGGTGACTACTGCGAGGACAGAGTGCTGAAGGTGTGGGCTGAAGGCTGGAAAGAATGTCTGCTGTCACCCCGAAGGAAGGACGGACTCGCAGGCACATCCGTGACCTCCGCAGGGAAGTTTACCTTATTCTGGATGGAAGCTGCCGCAGTCTGGGACTGCGAGGTTAGAGCCAGAAAGGCTGTGGAAGCGTGGGTTACCAAGCTTTGCCTCACTCCTTAACCAAACTTTCCTCATTTGTTTTTATACGTCGGTTCACAAAACCAATTTCGCTTTCTAAATACTTATCAGAAATAAGTACAGCGTGGGAAGAAGCATCGCCAAGGCGAGATATTGTACTACAGAGAATATCATGGAAATTCTGCCACTCAAATCTCACAGCTACAAGCAGGTAGCGCCCATCACTTATTCCACCACAGCACACAAGACCAAAACAAGCATATCCAAAAAAGAAAAACAAGGAGGGGGAAGAAAGAAGTGGGAGGCAGCAAAGGCATGATCTCACCCCAGCACACCGAGGTACTGCAGACCAGCATTTGGAGAAGCAGCCACATGAGAAGAAAAATCAGTTTCCTGCCTTTGTAGCGAGCCTCTCACTGCCGTAGCACAGCTTTCTAAACGCGGCGATACACACACGGCGCTGCCGGGACGGTGGGCAAAAACGCCGCATCCCTCGGCAGCCGAGCAAGCTGCATTTAGCGCCAAAGCAACCCCCACAGCCCTT